>VXBZ01012454.1:469327-511513 GCA_013399135.1 Heliornis fulica | reverse complement strand
AATAAATAATAAAATAAATAATAAAATCTATATTATTTTTGCCACTTACCAAGCCTTGAAGTCCAAGTTGACTTCAGCCACCCCAAAGCCGTAGGTCCCACAGACCGCTCCCCACGCCAGGGAAACCTGGAGCATTTTATAGCGTGAAAGCTGGGGTGGTCCCCGCCCACAGGGTGCTGCTTGAAAATGAGTATTCATAAGCATTTAGGGACGATGACAATGTAANCCGGCTGCCTCCCGCCCGCCTCGCTGTTCAGGCCCCCTCCGCCCCGCTTCTCCCTCTCCTCCATCACCCTGCTGCAAACACCCTGATTTTTGATTTAAAAATGTTCAAATAGGGTCTCAAATATCATCTCCCCCACTTGCACCCCTTGCAGGAGCAGCTTGTGGGTTTTTTTTCTTTTTTATTCTTTTTTTTTCCCTTTTTATTCCTTTTTTTTTTTTTCTGAAAAGCCTCAGAAACGAGAATGTTTCTGCAAAGAGTTTATCAAATTACATTTGGGGACAAAGAGCTAAAGTGCATTTTCTTGAAGGCTTGACAATTGGGGAGCCATCAAGGAAATGAAAAGAATGACAGAAAACCAAAGGCTTTTGTCAGATGGAGAAACGCCATCGAGAAAAGCCAGGGTTGGGGGGCCTTTATTTTTGTTTTGGTTGGATTTCCTTTCGATTTTCTTTTTCCAGGTGTTAAAGTTGGGGCTGTGGGGAGGGCAGGGAAAGGCAAGGAAAAGCCATTTGGTTTCAGGGAGGGGGGGATGACACACACACTTAAATGGGGGATTTCTCCTCTCAATTTTTTAACAAGATGCCAGTGTTTAAAAGAAAAATGAAGCCCCTTTAGAAATGTGAAGCTGCCGAGATAATGGCTGCGATCTCTCTAAGACTGGATGGGAACAGGTGATATTTTTTTCTTCTTTTCTTGTTCCCATCTGTCCTTTGTTCAATTAGAGACCGAAGAGAGACAGGAACGAGATCATTTTGATTCCCCTTTTTGTGCATATACCTTCTCCCAAGGAAAAGAAACGCGGCTTGGTCCTGCTCCAGGCGTTATTACAGAGGGTGGCTACAGCAAGATACACAATTAAAATAACAATATAATCCCTCAACCCAGGTTGGTTTATTTTTTTTTACATCTTACAAAGCAAGAAGAGGTGTGTCTGGGTCTGCTCATAACTGCCTCTCAGGGCTGAGCCCCGGTTGGTCCCTTGGAAAGATGCTCCTGGGACACCCATGCAGCCCCTCAGGCTTCTCCCACCCACAGCCTTATCCCATCCACACTCAATTTTCTTCCCCCAGGTGCCCCTCCGCCCTGCATTACACCAGCATTTTGTGGTCGCTCTCGGCCCCTTTCCACCTCCCCAAAAGCCATCCCATCTTTCAAAAACTGAATGCCAGGGCAATAAGCCAGTGGCAAAATGTTTCGATGCCCTTTACGAGCATGGTGAATCCCGAGACAGCATCCCCATGGGAGCCTGGCTTGGGGGCATCAGTGGGGGCTGCACACAGCAAGTTTTGAGCTTCTGATGCTGGGGATTTTTTTCTCAATTAGGAACATTTACCATCTTTTCTCCCCGCTCCTTGCTTCTGAAAATAGGAAGATTTAAGCTCCTCACAGGGACAGACAAGCAGGGATGCAACTGTTTTGCCCTGCAAGCTGGCAATATTTGCTGTACCTTGGGAATAATTTCAGGTATCCCGAGTCTTTCTTTAATGCCTCCTTGGCATTTCCAAGAAGAAAAGCTTCTTTTCCCGAGCATCTTCCTTCTTTCGAATTTCTTTCTCGCTTTCTGGATTGTCTCCTATTTTACCTTCCTTTCTAGTATCTCTGCAAAACATTGCCCTAAAAGAAAAAAAAATAATAATAAAAATCTGGTTTAAATGCCTTTCTGAAAATCCAACCTGCCGGCCCTCGCTCGTGTTTATTCTCTTTTTCCTAACAAACTTCCTTTCTTATTCTGCTACCAGCAAACCCATTCCCCCAAATCTCAGCCCTTTTTTTGAAAACCATCTGGCTTTTCCCCTGCCTGGGTCTTCTGCGAGCAGCAGATAATTACTCGAAAGGGTGGGCTGCGAAGGATTTTTGCATCATTGCAAGAATACAGCCACTATTATTCGACATGCCATGCAGCCTTTTAGAAAATTAAAAAGGCATAACGAGAAACATCTTACCCTGCTCTGAAGGAAAAATAAACTACGTTGAAGTTTCTTCATTCATCTCAAAAGAAAATGCCAGGGTAATCCGAGACAGGGACTGGCTGGGAGGGAAGGAGGGAGCGAGGGTTACATGTGTGCATGTATATATTTTCAAGAGATGAGACTTTGAAGATGCTGCTGAAACACTATTTATATCCCAGACCTTTTAATACAAAACACTGCTGAAGAGGCAACGTGAAAGACACGCTGAGGGGGGATAATTCAAAGTTTGCTCAGGAACCTCTTTCTAAGACCAGATTTTTCCTTGCTGAAAACACCGGGTGCATGTGAAGGGAGCTGGCATTTACACTGTCAGCCTGGACTTTCATCCTTCTCTCCACGCTACAAATTCCCACCAGCTCCTTTTCCCCTCCCAAAGTCCTCTGAAACTCTTTGACAAAGAGTTAAAAGAATTCGTAGGAAGAGAGCAGTGGAGACCATCAGCTTTTGCCTGGCAGCTCGTGATTTTTAAGGGCTGAAGCCAAGACACACGTTAACCTACCCATGGCGAGGCCCGACTGCCGCCTCCCGACTCCCTGAGTCCTGCCCGCTCTGCTTATTAAATCCCTCTGGGAAAAAATAGGGAAGAGGGGGAGCAAAAGAAAAGAAAGAAAACAAAACAAGACCCAAATGAAAAACACATCAAGCCTCAAATGAGAGGAAGTTCAGCGTGGGACTCATTGTCTCCCCGAGTGCCAAAACCAAGGGCTTGGCTTGTGCTGGGCACACACTGCCCTCCAGAGACATGGCCCAGCAGCAGAGAGGGGCTCCCTGCCGAGGAGATGCTTTCCTAAAGGTCCCACCAAAAAGAAAAGCCCTTTTCTCCTCCACACCTTTACAAAATGTATTTTCTTTTGTCTCAAAGAGACAAGGATGGCAGCAGGCTCCAGAGCTCATCCGTGGCCAGGAAGGTCAGGGTGTTTAGGGTGCCTGTTGGGACACCCAGAATTGAAGGCATTTAGGGTACCCAGCAGAACTCACATCAGGCTAGCGAGCACCTACCCCAACCGACCCTGCACCTCCCCCCCAGCCTGCAGCACCTGCATGCTTCCAGGCCAAGAAACCTTGAAGAGAGGGAAGACACACTGGGATGGGGTCACTGCTCTGCTGCAGAGTTATGGGCTGAAGCCCACAAGGGGGCACAGAGGGGGACCCTGGGGTGGGAAACCCCGCTTGGGGTTCCTGTATCTGCAACCTGCTTGAAAGTGGGAGCACAGGCGTGCAGGATGGTGCCCCCAGGACAAAGGACAGCGCTGGGAGCTCACTCAGCCTTGGGGACAAGAGGTGGCACAGCAAGCAGGATAGGGGAGGGATGGGTGTCTCCTGCTGTAGTGGGGTAACATCAGGCCAGCATCCCACTTAGTCACAAGTGATAGTTCATATTTTTTTCCAAAAGGAGAAAGAAAAAAACAAACAAAAAAGGCATAAGCCAGCTTTTTTTCAGGGGTTGGACTCAATGGTCCTTACAGGTCCCTTCAAACTCCATATATTCTATGGTTCTACTAAATTTTCCTGTCAGAACTCAGCAATTTTCAATTTACTCTTTTTAAGCTGTTTTTTTTTTTCCTTAGCATGCAAGAGGAAGGAACACCTTTCTTCTCGAGTCCCAAAAATGTGAGGTAGGTTTGTGAGGAAAGGTATTGGGGAAGAGGAAGAATTCAGCAATTTTACAGAACTAGTCTTTCTAGTTTCAGGATGTTTGGGAAGTTTTTCGCTTCCCTCAAGGACACGTGGAATGAAGCTGAAAGCAACATGGGTGATTTTCTTGCAAAAAATGCTTCATCTCCTTTCAAGCAGCACCAGTCTGAATCTTGCAAACTGCTTAGGTGACCTTATAACTGAAAGGAAACACAAGGTCCTCACTGAAACCCACAGAATAAATTGATACTTCACTCGAGGCAGGGTGATGCCTGCTCAGAGTTCTTCTCGTCTCCTGAAACACGCGCTGATGGCTTCTCTAACCCATCTTTAGAATTGCTGAATTACAAGGCGGTTTTTCCCATTCTCCTTCCAGAATTCGGTTTTATGAAAAAATCTCCTTAAACCCCAAATCAATCTATCCTCCCAGTTAAAAATCAGGGAAAGAAATTAATATTTAGTTTGAGCTGAATTTGGTTTTTCTGAGAAAGCAAACACCACCTTCCCACATAAAATAGCCCGGATTTATGATGGGAACATAAATTAGTGGCTTCATTGATAACCAGGTGCTTCATGGGGTGCCCTGTTGGGCTCGTTTGGGGGTACTGGCGGAGGGTAACTGGGAAGCATTGATCCCTTTCTGCATCCCCTCCTCTTGTTTTTATGACGGTGAGTAAACCCCTAAATGAGTATTAAATATCCAGGGTGATGAGGCCCTAGAAAAAAAAACACCAAACCTTTGCAAAGGTTTTTTCAAGGCCTGGGTGAAACCGTATCAAATCTCTGGAGCTGGCAAGCAGCGTGGGGAGGAAGTTGTTAACATTTTGGTGTGAGAAGGTACCTGCTCATCCTTTCAGCCTCCGCTGTGCCCCTCACCATTCAAGCAGGGCACGTGAACAGTTACGGTTAAAAGCACAAAACCTTTGCACAAAACACTGCAGAGTGACCCAGTAGCTAAAAGCTCATTTGCATTCATTAACAGTCCCGAGCCAAGTTCAGAGCTATTACCGCAGACCTGCTCCCCCTCCTCTCCGTCCCCCATACCTGCCTCGTGAAAGGTCCCTCTCTCCGGCTGAAGCTCAAGGGATCCTGCTGGGCTTGAGACCTATCAAGTGACCGAGAAAATAATTTGCTCTGAAAGAGGATGCATCCCCAGGGTCAGGCGCTGAGGCCTCCAAAGAGGTGGCTCCGCACCGATGCGGGAGGCTTTGCTCTGCCAGGAGAGGCACATATGTGTCCGAGTGCTTCCAGCTCTTGCTGCTATCCATGAAGCCAGGGAAGGGAATGACCACTCCTGGGATGTGGAATGCAGGAGGGGGAGAACGATCAGGGATTTTATTCCCCTTGCTGCATCCTTCCTTGCCTTCTAAAGGGGAATGGGATTTAAATCTAGGACAGGTGGGACATCCACACTGATGTGAGTTTAGACAGCAAAGAGCAGCTTGCTTCAGATCTGCCCCCAGCAGGCATCCTCCAGGGTCTCCAGGAGGGTGTCTCCCTCCCAGAGGCTTCCCCAGGAGGAGCTCTCCTCTACACTGAGGGAAACATCTCAGTAGCATCCCAGCAGCATCCCAGAAAGTCCTCCTTAGCTCGCAGTAGAAACTCTGCACCCAAGGTTACCTTCTCCATGACATCAGTGCCCCAAAACTCTCACATTTGGGGCAAAATGAGACACATCCTCCTGACCAGGAGAACAAGGAGGATCCTGATGAGGGATCAGCGATGGGCAGCAATGCTGCAGGCAGCTGCCTGTGAGTGCTGTCACTCTCACCTTAGCCCCACAGCATCCTGAAGCACCAACAGTCATGAGCACCTCTGCTCGCAATGTGGGTGTGCACTGGAGAACAGGCCCAAGGACGCGGTGGTTCCGCAGGACAAGGGACCGGGATTGCCACCAGCAGTCTCCGCTCGGGCTCAGTGCCTTGTGATGCTCACGTTGCACAACGCTGCAGCCCAGAGACAGGCTGTGACTTACAGGAATGGGTCCCGATGCTCAAAGCTGCTGTAAAATCTCCAGGGCGCTGGGACATCCTTCTCCGTTTCGTATTGTCTACCTCTAGCATTAGACGGTTCTCATTAAGTCCCGCAATTGATCCCCTGTCTTTAAAGGAAACAAGAAAGAAGGAATAAACCAAAAGGGATCCTCCTTCCTTCAGCCCAGGGGAACGAATCTGGCTTTAATTTCTTTTCCTTTTGTCATTCCAGTCGGGGATTTCACTTTAACGACGCTGTCTTCCCCATTCCTCTTCTTCTGCTCTTCGAGAAACAGGAAAGTACCCCCTCTGCTTTCTATGTTTCCTCCCTTTGTTCTCCACGCTGCTTCTCTGATTTATGAAAGGGTTTTTCTCTCCCTGTATCTTTCTTGTTGGGAGTCGAGGACCCCCAAAAAGCAGTGGTCCCCACTCCAGAGTTCAGAAGAGCTCTGATGTTTCTGACTGGCACTAAATATTTCATCTCCGCTGGGAAGGTGCTGGAGAACCAAATTTTTGAGCTTTCCTTTGGGAGGGGATTTCACATTCATGCTACCAAATGGCTCTGATTTCCAGGGATAGGAGAAAATCCACTCTAGCACCCAGTATAATCCATACCCAAACAGGCAGGAGACAGCAGACAGACCTACTTGCCCAGATTAACTTCCCCAGGAGATTAAATCCTGCACAGCGGGATTGTAGAAGATGACCCAGGAGAGATGGTAGAGGTGCCCTTCCACCCCTGACCTGGAGGCAGACCCATGGTGGCAAAAATCACGGTCCCACACATGGAGGGTGTGAGAAGGACCTTCTGTTGCTCCAAGGGAGCGTGAGGGTGATGATGCCAGGACAAGGTGAGAAGGGGCATGCAGCATAATGGTCCTTTAATCACAAAAAGAGACCAGAACAATGGCCTTTTAAGCAGAACATGAGCCCAAAACATGGTTTGGGGTTTTTGGTTTTGGTTGTTTTTCTTTTCCATTTGGCATATGCATCAAAAAGTTATTAAAAGGAATTGGTTAAATATCTCATTAATGAAGATGAATGATGCATCAGATTTGTTTTTAAACAGTTCAAAGCAGTTTTTTTCTGACCTCCCAGAGTGTATGTGTGGAGGGCGATCTCAATGGCTTAAAATGTTTTTCTTTTTCCTTTTTTTTTTTTTTTCTCCTCTTCCCCCCCTTTTCTAAAGCAGCTTAAACTGATTTCAGTGCTGGAGCTGCTGCTGCACACCCTGGGAGAGAGAGATCAGGCTGGGACATGAGAACCTCAGCTGATCGTAGATCAGGGATCTTGGGGGCTGCTCTGCATAACCACACTCTCAATCACACTACGAGATGCTCATAGCTGGGAGTGAACAAGCTCCCTCATGCTAGAAACCTCACACAAGAGTCTGTCAAGAAACAGCTCCAGGGGATAAGACATCTCACCCCACTAAAGTCACAGCTGGACCTTCCGTAGATGGCAAGAACCCATGGTCCAGGCATCCCAGGCTGTGACACCAAGCCTTGTCCTCGGGACCAGGTCAGATGGGGTGTCTGCTTGAGTTCTCACTCACATGATCGAGCCCCTGGGCTGCCCCATGAATTCCGAGCCCAAAACAAAAAGTATCCCAGTGCCTGCAAAGCCCAGAGGCGGGAGCGAGGGAGCGGAGGGCAGGGGAGGAGCGTGTTTTCAGATTGGTTTTTGATACACAGCCTAAAATAAGGCACAGAGGAGCTTCTTTTAAGAATGATTGCATTAAAATAGCCCTCTCCATTACACAGACACTAATAGAGGCTCAGTGCATTATTTCTATCAAAGTGCAATTTGCATTTACAAAGGGGTCCTGGGAAGTGATGGATGGGAAAGGAATGGAGAAAGGCTTGTAAAGCCGAGCGTGCTCATTTTGGAGTAACTTTCAAGCACAAGGCGGTTTTTCTTACACCTTCCCCTCCAAAGAAGCTCCTGACGTCTGCTTAAATGAACATTCAGGCTCTCGCCTTTCACCCCGCAGCCCATCAATAAAAGCTGGAGGAGCAGAGGAGAGGGGATATTCATTTATCTTCATTAGGACTCTGGCCAGCTCCTCTGATCACCACGTCGGAGTCGCCGGGAAGAGAAAAAGCTACTGTTCCCTTTCCCCGCTTCCCTTGCCCGCACACGCACACCCCACCACCGGGCTCGCAAGCATCCCGGGGCGGTGGGACCCTGCTCGGCACCAAGAGAGACATGGAATTTTGGGAGGTATTGCCCTTTTCTCTGCTCATTTGCAGAAGCTGAGCTCCAGGAGAGGAGTGGGCAGCGAGAGAAGGTGAAGGAAAAAGCGAATGAATGACAAGAGATAGCCATCGGTGGGGGCAGATTAAAGAGGAGAGGAACCCTATTAGGCAGAAGATCGAATGGGTGGTATCTGGCCTGAATGCTCGGTTCTCATTGCCAGTCTCCATGGTGCCTACTTGCATTAGCTGGTTAGGCGTCCACTCCTGCTTTGGACAAGGGAGATCATTTTGGGAGAGGCACTTCACCCTCCCTGCCCTGCTCAAGGTCTCCTCCTATGGACATGCTAAGACACCCTCTTTCAAAGCCCTCTACAAACCTTGCTGGGATGCTGAGGAACACAGCCACCTCTTGCTGCGCTCAGGGATGTCACACACTCATCACTGGATCCTCTTCCCCTGAAGGATGCTTCTGGGAGCCAAGTACCAGCAGTCAAGTACTTACGGAGAAAACAGAGACCCGTATCCCTCCTGAAGTCCATCGGCAGCTCTCTGAAGCCCCCTCCTGAGATAGGCCACCAGCTCTGACAGCTCTCTTCCTGGTGCCCTTGAGAGACACATGGTTCTTCTTTCACCCTTGATAAAGTTTTGAGCCTTGGTAGCCTCCAGAGACAAAAAGGTCCACTCCCCAATAACACTCTGAAGAATAACCACAGAGCCAGGCCTTTGAGAGATGTCTGATGTCAAACTTAGCCTACCACCTCACACTGCCATAGTAAAAGATTAAACTTATATCATGCCTAAAAAGAAATCTCTTTTTCCATCCATTGTTTTGAGCTTTTCAAGTTTCTTTCCAATGTTAATCAAAGCAGTCCTCTTGGCATCTAAGAGACACGCTCTGAAATGGGAGGGAACCCACAGGACACATTCCATGAGCTAGAGGAATCGCTCTACAACAGAAAAGTCACACTGAGAACCCACTGCTGAAAGTGGATATGGGTCATCCCACTGATGTGGGGCTGTCGAGAAACAAAACATCTGCTCTCTGAGGTCCCCAGGAACTTTCAGAGGTGGAAGCAGCTCCTAGCAGGACAGGTGTTTCAATAGGGCAAGACCTGTGTAAGTGCCAGCGTCTTAGGATGGGATGAATCTCTTCCTGGAAGTGCTCCTCTGCTTTTGCTTGGGTGGTCCTAAGCCCCACACTAGGAACCAGCCCCAGCAGAGAAGTGACACAAAGCATGGGCCAAGGGTGATCCCTTCCCTTTCAGCCCTTGGTACAGCTGGGTGATAAGGCCCAGCCCCTTCTCTGGCCACCATGAGAAACATCATTGTCCCCTCTGCCCCACCACCCCAACTGACACCTCACCCTTGATCACCACCAGCAAAAATGTCCTAGAAAGAAAAAACCCACCCAAGAATACAGCTTGTGAGTGGTGGGCAGTAAAGGTGATGGATTGCAGAGCAGTATTGCTCCCACAGCATTTTACAGGCTTCCCCAACAGCAGCTTCTCTGCTTCACAGGTGATTATTGCTTCTATTTTCTCTTTGTTTTATGGGATTAACAATCATATCACTTCTGCCCTTCTTAACCTACTGTTCTGCCTGACAACCACCCTTTTTGCCTAATTGACCAACTGACATCATTAATCCACACTCAGTCATCCTCAGCCAGGACGTGGCTTGAAGTATACTCTACTCTGGACCCACAGACTGGTTCACACACCTGAAAACATGTCCAACTCTATTCACAGAAGATATTTGGAGAAAACACTGCTTCTACCTAAAGCTCTACCTCAGAGCTTCAGAAATGGGACAGAACCGATGAACTCCTTTCTCTCACAGCCCTTGTAGTGGAAGCTGGTTTAAGCATCTATCTCTCTGCTTCACAAAGTCTTACAGGAGAGACAAGGACACACCACAGACACTTTTCACAGAAACAAGGAGTTTTGCAACCCTGTGTGCTTCAGGGAAGGAAAGATAGAGTCATAGAATGGTTTGAGTGGGAAGGGACCTCAGAGCTGCCCGCCCCCAGTGCCACCGCCTGCCATGGGCAGGGACACCCTCCCCTAGACCAGGGTGCCCAAAGCCCCATCCAACCTGGCCTTGAACCCTGCCAGGGACCCAGGGGCAGCCACAGCTTCTCTGGGCAGCCTGTGCCAGGGCCTCGCCACCCTCCCCGGGAAGGGTTTCCTTCTAAAATGGACATGACGGACAGAAGCACAAGGATGTATAGCTACTTCCACGCCAGCCACCACTCAAGGCAACTGAGGACTTTTTCTTGTTTGCTGCCTTCCTTCCCACCTCGGCTCAGAGCAGTTCAGTCCCGTTCAGCCACAGCAGCTTTCCAATCCCAGCCCCAAGCAGCATTATTACAATGCTTTCCCTTTCCTGTTTGCCAATGGAGGAGCATGTTTGAACAAGGCATTTGTATTGCAGGCAACACATAACAAGCTGGGAGTAGCTTCAAGATCAAGACTGACCTTAGCCCTGTGTCCCTGCTCAAGCTGGCAGCCCCAACAACCTCCCTAAACATGGTGCTTCTCCATGCCCCTTGCTCAGAAAACCAACATGCTCTGTGGTGACCCTGCATGTGCTACACAAAATCTGTGAGAGCTCTCCACACTCCACATGGAGGTCCTGCTGCTTCATGGGTCAGCATAGTCATAGGCATTGCAGCAGAAAAGAACATATTCCTTCTTGTTCTACCTCACGATGTATTTCCTAATCAATGGAGGTCTTCAGCTCATGACACCCTACTCTTGGTCAGCTGGTAACTCACCATTGCATTGACTACACCAACTAGTTCTATAAGGTTGGACCTTAAGATCTCTCATTTGTTCCCACAGAGGTCCAAAGCAGCAGTTCAAGGTGCTCACATATGGAGGTGATGGTAAGAGCTCAGCATCTCTGGGAGAACTCCATCCTCCCTGAACCAGTAACTGTAGGCCAATAGGGCTCTCCAGATCTCTAAAATGGGCACTGGCCTCCAAGATGCGCGCAACTGAATTTCACCTCGACATTTAGGTGTGGGATTCTGGGAGCTCAATCTTGCCCAATGTCCACGAGTTATCTACTGGGGACAGACAAACCCCTCATTTATATCTCAGTGATAAGGCTGGAAGGGCCTCAAAGTCAATCTTGTTCAGGGAGCCCCAGATTTCATAAGTGGTGTAGTAAACTGCTTAGTATCTAATTTTCTGAAAGAAAAATGTGTTCTGAAGACTTGAGGGAAGCGAGGTGATGCTGCTACTTTGTTTGCAGCAGTAAAACTGCTTTAAGAAGCCCCGTTCCCGGCTGACTTAGCCACAGGATTATTGAAAAGCTCTGGCTAGGCACAAACAAGGAAGAAATCTGAACGCAGTATTCAAACCCTCGGTTACCTGTTTGCTTCGAGGGTCCAGCCCGCATCTTTGCTATCAACAAGGCAACAGCTCCTACCACCTCCCGACCCCAGAGTTGATGGGACCTTAGCTGCCTCCTCGCCATGCTGCTCAGCAGTGCTAAGCGTGACTCGCAAGCATCCCTCCCTCCCTCCCGGTGCATTTGTTGTGCATTTGTTTCCGGCGTGGTGTGGCGTTCAGCCCATCGCTGACCCCAGACCTGTGCCAGGGTCCCCGTGCAGCTCTAGCAAAAATCGCTCCCAACACACATCGGCCTTCTCTCTTCTCAAACCTCCACAGATGGAGACACTGCCTCGCCGCAGCCCCCAACACAAACACAATCCTCCTAACTGCAACCCCTCTGGATGTAACTTAAGACAGTTACCTCCCACCCCACCCTTGGTGAACAAGGAGAAGAAGTCTTTTGCTTCCTCTCTGCAGAAGCCTGTTCCATATTTGTAGGCTGCTAGAAAGTTTTCCAAAACTAAACTGCAAGCCTTTTGATCTTTCTTCCTTGGCCATGATTTCCAGTCCTCTGATCTCTTTTGCAGCCCAGCTCCAGGCTGTTTCAAACCAGTCTGGGTCCTTCCAGCACTGTAGCCCTCAAATTTGGGCTCAGAGGTCTCAGTAGCACCAAGTCAAAGCAGACACTGAATGCTTGGACCATGCCCAGCAGAACCAAGTTCACACCCTGCCTCTTCCATCACTTTCTTGATGAGGAAAAGGGTTTCCCTGAGCATCATTTCTCCCCCACTCTACCTGGGCACTGCATTACCCAGATGCTGATACACTCAGCTTTCCTTGGGTGCAATTTCCCAGCGGGGTGAGGAGAGCGGCTGTAAAAAAAGCTATTTAGAAGGGAGCCAAGCAACTAGGCGTGCCTCAGAAAGTCCAAGACCTACTTTAGTCATCAGCTTATCTATACAGGAACAGGGTCAGGGTGACTCTGGGGTTAAGGATGTCCCACATCATATTCACTCACATTCTATTAGTCCTTGGGGGAAAAAATATAATAAAAAATTGTCCACTAGAAGAACAAATAAAAATGTAATAAGCCAAAAAGCAAAGGAGAAGTCAGTTCCCTCTGCACCAGGGAACTTCCTCGTTGAAATTCCATCATGCAAATCTCACCTGCCCATCCCAGCTCCCTGGCAGACAGGCAGATCAGAAGTTCCAAGGAAGTACGGAAGGGCTTATGAGGTGCACAGCCTGGGGAGTGCAGGAGCAGGCAGCTGGGGAAGCCTTGGATGGAGATGGAGATTTCTCCACTGCTGCTTGATACCTGCACTGCTGGGTCCAAGCTTTGGGTTGTTGCAGGGGTGAGAAGTGACTTTCCCAGGAGAGCTGGGAGGTTCAGCAGGATACGGCCGTGTGGAAGGGTGGAGGGCTTCTTGTCTCTGCTGGAGGAATCAGGCTTTTCCTGGTGACAGTACCAGCTGCTGCAGATGTGGCTTCATCAGCCAAAATAAGCACCCTGGAAAAGAAAACATATTAATTTACAGTAGCTTTTTGGGCTAAATATTGAAATTACAATTAATTACCATCACCTAGGTGTTCCTGGCTGCATGTTTGGTAACTATCCAGGCTGTAAAGTACCGAGCTGTAAGTTTGTTAAATGACAGCCTGGTTGACCATGTCTGCACTGACGAAGCACAGGGGTTGCATCCTCACCGGCAGGATGGATGCGCCTGGGACCATCCTCTGACCTCAAGGCCACCTGGCAGAACAAGCCTCTGCCTGCTGATCTGGGCAAAATTTGGCCTCTACCTGCCAAAACAGGGTGGCCACATCCAACATGCCTCGTAGTGAGGGTCTGGGTCCGCACACACTCCCAAACCATGTCTGAGAACCACTGCATGAGCGCTAATGATTTCACTGTGAGGATAATTGGTGCCTGAACCCGGGAACTGTCTGATTTGCTAGTGCAGACACAGCCTCAGGGCTCTCTTGCAGCCCTACCCAGTGAAAGGACCCACAGGCTTGATACCAGAGCAGGTGTGAAATATTTTCTTGGGCTTGGTCTTAAGCTGAAGTTGGTGGTGCAGAAATCTTGCCCTGGTAACCCCACAAGGCCAGTCCTGACAGATGCTGAGCTCAGTGAAGCCAGCACCCCCACACACTCCTTCCAGCACCTTGGAGTCAAACCCCAGAGAGATGCTATCTGCCCCTGCATGCCACCACTCACGTTCATCAGCCCTGGGCTGGTCTGACAAAGCTCACAAACCTCTCCTGAAGCCAGGGAATGCTGGAGCCAGGTGGGGAAGCTGGGACTTCATCTCTGAATGATGTGCAGGATCATCCCCAGGACTGCTTCCTTGAGGGTATTTTCTGCCTGTGTAAGTGGCCACAGCAAATCTTTTGATGCTGAGATGTCCAGGACAGGACCACCTTATGTAGCTCAGCCTGCCCTTGGGGATGAGCTGGCTCTGCATCCTTCCCACCAAGTTGACAGTGGAGTTGTCCTCTCCCAAGCAATGCCCGAGAAGGTTACGTTTTGTCTGAAGCAGAAACCACCACACAGTGTGTGGCTGAGCCAGTGAGCTTCTTTGTTTCTCCTGGGTCTGCTGGTAAGACCAAACAACTCTGGAGTGTTGGAAGTCACAGCTCTGCGGCCATCGCTTCCAGTGACGCTGGTGGTTCCTCTGGGGAATGAAGGGCATCCTGACTGATACTGCCCACATCACTTCTAAAAACCAAGGGCTTGCTCCACACTGCACTGCAGCTCTGGGGGACTTTTGTCCAGGCCCTTAATAACAAAATACAGGTCACAGGTCTGTGTCAGCCCTGGCTGTCCACACTTCCCCTTTAACCTGGGAGTACCCTCATGCTTCTGACCGCACATGTGACCTGAAGCTGCTGCAACTTCCCACCAGTAAATGCTGTTGAGATCCCTTTCTCCCTCCCTTCCTCTTACCACTTTGAGACAAACCAAATATTCTCAGTCACTTCAGTCAAAAAGCATCCAAAGGGATCTGGACCCATACTGCAGGCACAAAGATGCTTTGATCATCTTGCCAGTCCCATCAGGCAACAAGAGTGCCTACCAATTCCACCAGGGACATTACTTCCCAGCCACATTTTCATCTATAAAGCAATTCCATTTCAATGGTGAGGCAGGAATATGACTTGGAGTTATCTCCCAGTGGCACATGACAGACCATGGCGGGATGGCGAAGATAAGGTTGAGTACCATAGACATGCAATGAGTGCTCAGCTCAGGACCTCAAGCTGTTGCGACCACCTCCTGTCAATGGTCTGATGAAAAACCTCATTCTGCCAGCCACAGCAATTGCAGGCTACCTTAGATCCGGCACTCAGCCCTCCAAGAAGATGGATAGATATAAGTAGACACATCCCAATCCATACCTGGAAAAAGGAGCTTGAGGAGTTTCATAGCACAAGCTGCAACACTGAAGACAGAAGCAGGTGCTCAACAGATGAACTAGGGATTTTGACCTCCAAGAGTTTCATGATTTCAGCAGAAGCCAGTCTAGGCACACCCTGCTAGCAGCTGCTGCAGGCTCCTCACATAGCTTTCTGCTTTCTCACAAGCCAGTGGAGCTGAGGTCAGGGAAGGATCCAGCTGAAGTAACACTACACTCATACCTGAACCCCAGGGGAACATCATCGAGGATCTTCCTCTTTATAGTCCAGTAGTACATGGCTAATACCCACCAAAAGCAAATCTGGGCAATAAATATTAGGTGTCCAGTGATGTCTCCCTTACAAAGCAAACCACGATGACTCAAGAAGTCCCAAAGCATCTTCAGGTGGTGCTGGGTGGGAAGGATCCACTGCTGCAGCCACTGCCAGCTGGCCTTGCAAAGGGCCCCTCCCTTAGGGTGGGCAATACTATAGATATTCACCTGAAGGACTCTTTCTCTCTTCGGTGTGTCCTAATCTGAATCATGGTGCTGTGGAGAAGTTCAAGAACTTAAAGCAGGAATGTAGGGAAGACCTGTCCAAGCATGACAGATTAGGTGGTGTTGCCCATCCTTTCTTGGACAGACCGGAACAGATTCAGCCACTCACTGGGCTTTGCCCTGGAAACCCACAGCTTTGGCTTGTTAAAAGGCTGGTAGGGTGGAGTGAGTGCTCAGTGCCAAAGATTGGGAGAAGAGCCAAGTGTTGCTGTCAGCCAGGACTTTCACACCTCACGGGGGAGAAACACTTGTACAGCTGCAAATTATAATGATGGGATGGGGCTGTAGAGGGGCTGCATGATCCTGGGGGCCATCGCAACTTGAGCCTAAAAAGGGGACAGTAGTGAACAAGACTGATCTTGAGGTTCTTTCCAGGTCCCCACATGACCTGTTCTCCATGGTAGTAGCTTCCTGGCCCCGCTGGGATGGTTTTGTGACCAAGACTGTAGGTGGAGAAGCAGGATGGCCTTTCTCAGATGGGAGTCCCCTGCATGGTGGAGCAACAAGTGCCCAGGGCCACCAAGGGAGAAGAATTCAGGTCCTTCCACTTCACTGAGGACTGTGAGGACCCAGGCAGCACGCACGCGTCTCCGTGCCCCCTCAAAGAGGGAGCCGACATCTGCAGTAGGCTGGCTAATGAATACAAACGACTGCCCCGTGCCCTGCCAGGGGGTCTTTAACACTTCACACATCTCCAGCGACGTTGAGTAATCATCTCCCAGAGCCTACTCGGGCAGCCCCTCCATCCCACAGCAAGCGGGGTGGAGATGAATGACTGCTGAGAAGACACGGCATCACAATAATTTTTCATCCGCAGCGTTGCTTAACCTTTCGTGAGCAAATCAGATTTCCCTGACACCGGCCTGGGTGCCGTACCTGCATTAAGTATTGCTGGGTCAGGGAGGGGCAGCCGTGATTTATGCCTTCTCCCTACTAATCGGATTCTGGGGCAGGCAGATATTGATGGGCGCCTGCCTTTGATCCATGGCTCTCGTGAGCCTTCATTCAATTACTGCCCCACAGAATGCAATTAGCAGTGCCGCAAAGCCACGTGGGCCTCATAATCACGGCACGCAGCGAAGATGAAGGGGCTGTCACCAAGAAGAACGCCGCCCAGTCCCACCTGGGGATCGGAGGCACTGTGCTGCATTTGGGCAAAACACTCGGGAGTCATCAAGAAGGAAAGACACAAGTCCCAGTTACCCCAAGTGGTCTCATCTTGCTTCTCCACCTCACAATGCCTCCACCACCTTCACCACCATCTGGCTCAGCTGCCCTCGCCCTCTCTTGGCACTGCGACCACTCTGCTGTGTTGCTTCCTGCATGACCCGGTTTCACATCCCAAATCCGGTTGCTCCACCTCCCATGTCTCCCTGCCCACATTTCTTCCCCTGTATGTAATACTGTGTGCTCATTCCTTTTGGAGTTCATCCAGTCTTCTTGCCAGGGGAGGTACAATCCCTTCCCCAGCTGCTTCATCTCCCTCACCCAGCCTTATCACAAGCCATGCTATCTCTGGGTTATCTGTTCCTCTCCCTTCTCTTATTTATCTGCTCTAACAACCGCCTTCACCTGTGCTCTCTGGGCATGTGATGACAGCTGTTGCTATCAGCTTTCTTCCTCTACTTTTGCTTTTAACTCCTCAGTCCTGCAAGCTTTGGTGGTGTTTCTGGTCCAGATCCATCTGCCTGTTTGTTCCTTGCTCTCAAGGTTGGGAAGAACTTAATGTAGAAGATGTCCGTATTCTCTTACCCACCCCACACAATCTTCCCCATCCTGCTAGAGCTGCCATGCAGAAGAAATCCATTAAACACTCCACACTGCAATGATGTCACCAATGAGATGGCAGTGATGGCCAACGAGAAGAAAGACCTGGATGCAACTGTTGCTGCCCGCAGCAAAGCAATTCTGTCACAGGACTGGAAGATGATGTTTAGTATCTGGTGAAACATTTCCAGTAGAGACAGTGAAGAATTAATGCTTGTGTATATCCCAGTCCTGGCAGCTCCTTGCAGTGAACACCTTTTTAGTCCACCATGTTGAAAGAGGTGCTCAGGTAGGAACATGTATGGGAGGTTCGATCAAGAAAATGGGAAGCCTAAAGTCCTTGGGCTTTGTTGGGCAGGGAAAACCCCAGCTGAGAAGACCTGGTGATTTCTCTTTCTACACACATCAAGAGAGAAAACACCAAGGAGAGGAAAGAGCTAATGAAGTTGAAGAACAAGAACTGACACAAGGGTAAGCAAGTGTGAAGTGGTCTCAGATAAATAGGGATGTGGGATGTGAGCATCTGAGAAGTGAGATGCTGGAAAGGCTTCCAAATAGGTGCCTGGAAACAACGTCCTCACTTGTTCAAAGTGTGTGTGTGAAGTTTAAACACAACTAATACCCATTTACCACCCTGGGACCTAGTGAGATCAGCCCAACACCTCCAAGAAGCAGATTCCCAGACAGAGGCTTTGAGGTCTGATGTGAGCCCAGGTGGTATGTAAAGTATTCCTCTGTCTGTGTGCAGGGACCTACATCTGACCCAGCCAACCACTGGAACCACTGAGGAGAAGGGGATGCCTGGGTGAGAATCATTATATGATTCTCAACTGATTTGGAGTTGGTTTGGGAAGGTCTTGACTCCCCCGCAGTCTCCTGCCTGCTGCCACCACCCTGACTCAGAGTTCAGCGATCACTCAAAGAGGTTTTCTTTCTTGCTGCATTTGCCCTAGCTGTTTTCCAAAGAGCTGAATCCCAAACCCACAAGCAACCACAAGCAAGGAGGTTTTTTCCTCATTTTCTTCGAAGCAGTTGAGACAAATACTTTCCAGCAGATATCCCTGAGCATTTATTTCCTTCTGTTTCTGTCCCTTCTTGCCTTCACCTTGATTTACCTCTTAACCTCCTTCCTTGATGAAATTGGCTGAGGTTACAGGAAAGTTAAGTTGTCAGATGAGCCTGTCTCCAAGCCCATGGGATTTTCCTCCTTAGGGGAGACAAGTTCAGTAGTCCCAGGAATGGTGCTGCCATGGGACAGAGTAATGTCTTGGGACCGGAGGATGCCTGCAACAAGCTGTGGGTTTGCTATCTCATCACGTATAGGACGATCCTCAGTCTGCATCTTCATCACCCCAGTGTGCCTGGTGCCAGCCTAGAAAGCAGTCACAGAGCGGAATGGCTGTGTATCAGCTCTGATAGGCCAGACCTTGTGGTGTCACTGACAGTCAGGTTGAACAAAACACCCATGGTTACTCCTCCTGTGAGCACAGGCAATCAGCTCTGGGAGCTGTGTTCAGGATGGACATTAGGAAAGTCTTCAATGGGAGCGTGGTACAGCCCTGGGACAGACCACCAGAGAGTTGGGCATGGGCAAATGTCCATCCTTGGAGTTTTTTCAAGGCTTCGCAACATAAAACCTCAGCTAGAATTAGCAGAAGTCCTGCTTTAAGGTGACTTGCCTAGAGACCTTCAGAGGTCATGTCCCACTAGAGAGGCAGGAGCATCTCTATGTCCGAGCATGCTAAGGCTCTCTTGGAGCTCCTCTGTCGTGGTGTCCTGAAGACCCCACAAAGCTATGGTGATGGAGATAACCCAGCTAGACTCACTGCTTGGCCTCTACCCCATCTGTGTGGGAAATGACGCTGCACAGAGATGTTAAATCCTGGTCCAGGAACTCAGCACCCCACAGAAGATGTCAACAGGGGAAACTCCTATTTTAAAGATGAGAAAACCAAGGCAAGGAGCAATGCAAGGGCTCAGGGCATGCTCCTTGCATCTACCCAACGACACGGCACCAGGCCAGGGTGCAAGCAGAAGTGTGGGGCTGCAGTTCACCCCCTCAGCTGCACCATCCCAACTTGCTCTTCTCCAGAGATGTCTGGGCATGTTCCTGGGGAGGGTTTGCTCCAGGGACTGATCCTCATATAGATAGGGCTACACCCGCCACCATCCTCCAACACAGGGCTTGCAACAGGTCCCCAGGGCTGGGACAACAGGCTCTGGCAGTCCCTGCACAGGTAGGTGGGGTCACAAGAAGTCCTGAGGACACCCAGGGTGAGAGTCTTGTTTGCATGGAGACACTGTGAGGTTTGGTCCTGCTTTGTGCGCTGGTTTAGGTGCAGGCAGGGCCCCTCCACACTGTAGCACTCAGTCTTTGATGTAACATCGCTGCACACATCCGTGACCCAAAATGTACCTGTGGCTGCAGCTCACTGATCTGATGTCCAGGATGGTCAGAAGACACCTCTGCCTGCTGTCTCCCAGCGGAGCCCCATGGTTCTGGGCCATGTCTCAGGCCTGCAGGTGCTGCAGGACATCTCTGGTTCTCCCACCCGCGTCTGCTCATCACCTGTAGCATGGTCCCGAGCCCGGAGCATCCAGTCTGCACTCAAAACACACCAGACCAAGGGACAGGGTGGGACACACAGGCTGATGTTAAAGCCCTTAACCCAGGTTTTCAAAGGACCTGTCCTGTTGGAGCACACATCAGGCTGGTCTATGGTGCTGAGTCCCTGGGTGGGCTGGCCTGACTTGGGGGAGCTTTATGCATTCCTGGAATTCCAGACCTGCTGTTGGAGAAGATGGCACTTTCCCTTTGCTCATGATTGCCATTATCAGATAGCACCTAAGAATATTCTGAAGTGGACAGATTAAATCTGGGAGGTTCCATCCTCCTCTTTTCCTCTTCTGCCCCTTGTGCAAGTGCAAACACCCCTGGATGAGGTTTAGTTAGAAACAAGCACTGGAGAGCACTTCTCCTCCCCAGTGCACCAAACTTAATACTAAGACTCTCTGCCCCAGGATGTGACGCAAACCGAAAGGGATTAAAAAGGCTTTAAAAAAGGGTTTCAGCAGAATTCATGGTATACAATCCATCCAGGATCCTTCTACACAGCTGTAGCAGTCCCCCAGCCCATGACATGCCCAGAGTTCTTCACTCCTACATACCGAACCCCATCATTTGTCTGAGCTCTTCCACTAATACTTCCCATTGCCCCTGCCTGGGGAACAAGTTCCTCCCCATCCTGGTGTGCTCAGCATCTCCCAGCCCCAGTGCTGCACCTCTGTTGATATCTCAACATGTAATCCTAAACAGAGGTTAGCCAGTTTTTAATTAGCGTGTGTCATATGGATTTTATATTGTTTTAATTTCTTCATCAATGTGCCACGTGGTACCAAGTCAAGTATCTTACAGAAACCACAGTGTCTACTGTGCTGGGAGGGAATCGAGTACGCAGAGGCAGTATGGGCCAGAAAACCAAACCAGAGCCCTGACACCAAAATAATCCCTCAGTTGCAAAGGATGACAAATACCATGAAAGAAAACACGCAACGCGAGCGGGCAGAAGGGTTCCCCACAGAAAGCCAACGTTACCTGCCCTCCCCTGCCTCAATGAGCCACCTCGGACCTCCGCTCTGCCCAAATTAGTCAAAACTCGTTTTTACCTCAATGCAACACGGGGGTGCAAGAGCCAGCTCTCGCTAAGGGGTTGTTTCATGGGACGAGAAGCCAGGCCAGGTGTCTCGGCAGCAAACTTGCTCCTGGTTTGCATAAAAAGGATGTTGCATTTTTGTCTTTAATAGGATTTAGGATTATTTTTCTGGCGAGGTGAAGGCAAAGGCAGCGCCTTCGCAGCGATGCACACAGCCACAGGCGCTTATTTAAACAGTTATATGCTGTATTGTTTAATAGAAGTTACAATAAGATAAATGTACAGTCAAAATCAACATGCTAATTTCTAACGCAATTTAACCTGTAAACCATGCAGTCCATTTTTAATCAGTCCATTTTTTAATCAGTCCATGTCTTTTTTTTTTTTTCTCTTTTAATCAGTAGCTCTGCTAGTGAGTTTTAAGGAAAAAAAAAAGTTCCCTTTAAAGTTAAACCTAATTTACTACTTTTTCCCCTTATTGTGCAACAACTTGTGCAAAAAAAGCTGCTTTCATCACATTAGTTTATGAAATCATGCCTTCCCCCCATTCCCCCCGCCCCCCCCAAAATGGCAACACAAGCAGCCAGTTGACAGAGAGGGATGGGGACAGGGGCCGTGGGTGTGCTTTCATGTCAAAATAAAATCAGAGGGATGAAACAAGGCAGAAAACGACTCGGCGCAGCCTGGATACCAGTGTGACCCCGAGTTGTCTGCAGGAGATTTGGGGTGCTGCTCCCTGGGTTGGAGGAGCTGTAGAAGGGATGGATGCTGCCTTCAGCCAAAGGTCCTCTAGCCCAGTCCTGAGGTCCCAGCATGGCCCTAGAGCCAAGAGAGGAGCTTGAGACCAGAACCACAGCAGCAGCTTCAGAGACAAAGCCAACAACCCATCCCTGGGCCACAACCTGAGTGCCCCCCATCTCCATCCGCTGTTTGTTGGGACAAATCCTGCCCAGAACATGGCGTATTTGGGTCACTTCCCTCAAACGCACAACTTTGCAAGTTGACGGTGGAGTCAGGCCCATCTTGAAGTCATCTGCAATGAGATTTGTGTACACCCCTTCGAGATCCCCAGCAGTGTGACAAACACTGGAGTTGTGCTGGGAGGGGGGGTTCAGACATGGGTTTCTGGGCACCACAGAGCCATAGGAAATGGTGCTCAGATTACCCCCTCCCCCCAAATCCCCACAGCACCTGGGGTGTATTCAGCCAGATCAGGGGAAGTCTGTTTGATTCTACAAACCACTTGATGTTCAAAAACTGCGCCAAAGCCAACCCATAATTAAGGGCAAACGGAAGTGTGGCGGGAGGTAGGAACCAACCCCAAGGACGGGTCTGCCTGGGGTTTGAATACTGGTGTGAAGAGATGCCTTAGGGACAGCTACCACAAACCTACCCCATCTGCAGCTGCCCATCACCAGGGAGGTGAGGGAACATTTTACCCTAAAAACAGTTTCAACACAGGCCTATGTGCCCCAACGGCAGCCAATGCCATCAGAACAGTCCCATCTCCATCTCAGCCCCTACCTTCCACACTGCCTCCCAGCATCTTCCAGTTTGGAGCCAGTCTGCCAAGGCCCATGACTTTTGCCCAAACATCCCATTTTGGCAGCAGCACAAAACCAGCCATTTTTTTTAAAAAAACCAAACCAAACCAGCCCCTCAAACAAAGCACTAGCCAGCTTGTCCCCCACACCCCCCATCAGAGCCTGGAGTTGTGGCTGGACATAGAACAAAGTGCAAATTTACTAAGAGCATCTGACTTGAACTCCAGCCCTAGGAATAATAATAAAAAAACACCCAGAAAAATCTCCTCCTCTCTCTTACACGCATGGAGCCACCCCATAATGTACGGTTTGGGCTGCACGTTAGAGATCTCATAGAAAATTATTCCCAACCCCTGGGCTGCTGCACAACCCCTGAAGGTTTTAAGAAGATGAGTAGATGCTTCTCGAGAAGCCAACTTGTCTTTTTCATTGATTTTTCTTTTTTTTTTTTCCCCCACTGGTGCCGAAAAGTTTGCTGTGTGAGGGAAGAGGAGGGGATAACCAAGTCTATTTTACTGCCACTGCTTAAAAAAGCCCCTAATGTGTGTTCAAAGTAAACCCCTAATGTGTGTTCAACGTATATACACGGAGGTGTTAATAACGGCATTATTTTTGGGGGAGTTGCAAATCTCGATCACAGCAGAGGGTTCTGCTGTTTCCCACCCCCCGATAAATTTACAGCGACAACTTTTCCCTCATAAGCAATACCATCCGTATCGGAGGATACCAGTCATTAGTAAGAGATTTAGAAGGGATTTTAAATGTCTTCCAGGGCTTTTAAACAATCTGTTTAAAAGATTAATTTTATTTTAAAGGGATGGAACTGCATCTCTTGGAACAAAAAGTTAATTAGGACCAGAGCACCAAAATGCTATTTTTCATCCCATTCTGTGACTTGTGGTTAGGCGCTTCTTGACCTCCTGAAATCAGAAACTCGCTGGATCTTTCCCTTGGCCGAGCCCGGCTTTCCCAGCAGCGAGTCCTGAGTGCCAGAAGTCACTTTGCAGGGTCTTGGTTCCGGCCTCTCCGAACTGAGCTTAAAGGAGCATGGAAATTCACGGCAGGCAGGCATGGCAATGCCGTGTCGCTCCTCTTTTAGCTACAGCTCGGTGGAGGTGGGGAGAAGAGCCCAGATGGCGGGTGGGGAAGGCTGAGACCTGGCTGGATCTCAAACAAGATTTTGCCCCAAGATCCAGCTGCTCTGGAGCTGTTATGTGGGCATCCCTTCTTCAATGTAATGTAGGGGTCACCCCTTGGAGGGGGTGGGGGAGTTTCAAGGCGGTAGCAGGAGCTGGATGCTTTTCTCTGCTCACACAGATGGCAGCGCAAAGCCCCTTTCCTGTGTCCCAGGGACCAGAGATGACGCTGCTCAGCACTGCCTGCTCCTCCTCCATACATCCCGTTGCTCCTAGCAGAGAGGAAAAATCATTCAGGCTGCAAAGCCCATGGCTGGCAAAAGCGATTAAAAATTGTGTTTGACAGTCTATCCTCCCACTAATGAAAACTGGAAATGCCAGAGTGCCTTATTGGTCAGGCTTGCCAATGCTCAGTGACACCGCTGACAGCACCTGTAGCAACTTGATCCTGAAGGACTTTAAGTGCCTGTTACTATTTAATGGCCCTTGGCTGAAATGCCCTGCAGACTGAAGCTTCCCTGTTAGCACCATCATTGGGCAGCTGGATTTTTGTTCTATCTCCATCCCCTGGGTAGGAGCTCGGGTCTGATGCCACAATTGGCCGATCCCACCTGCTTTTGACAACCTTCTCCACGCTCTTGTCCCCACATCTCTGCCATGGTGGCCCCACCGAGGGATGGACAGGAGGAATAAAGTACTCTCTGGTCCTGAGGCTTATGGGTGGAGGGCTGAGGGCTCTCCCATCGCTGCCAGGACCACAAGGACGGGTCTGCTTCCTTTCCCCAGCAATTCGTCAAGGAAGAGTTTCCTATCAGAGTCCAGCGAGTTGGGCAATTTTCCCTTCTTGGCTATGCTGGATTTGGGATGTGGAGATGGAGGTGGGGATCCCTTGGGCTCGTCCTCAGGCTGGTTCATGCTCAGGTCTAGCGTTTTGGGGAGCAGGAAAAAGGTTTCCAGCAGGGAATGGACTGAGTTAATTTTCACTTGTCCCTCTGCAAACCTTTGCTGGGTTGTTTGTTGACCTGTCTCCAAAGATGATCCCTTTCTGCGCATGCTAGCACCAACTTTCCTTCAGCTGCTTCTCTTTTCTTCTTCCCTTCTTCCATGTACTTCAAAGAGGTGTTAAGAAGAAATTAACCTCTGATCCTGGCCCTGCCAAAAAAAACCCCCAGGGATCCGTAAAGCCAAGTTGGGCTTTTGGCTCCTATTAATGAAAATAATCCACTGGTACTCGTGTCTGGAGACGCTGGGACAGGGGAACAGCCCCAGAAGGTCACTGCTGACAACATGCCTATTTCCTTCCAGGGTTAATTAACACGTACCCTTATCAAAAGTAAAATAATTTAGAAAAAATTATTGCTGAGGAACAAGGAGGGAATATAAAGCACCACCCCCTTCGAATATCCAGGGCTTGAGTGTCAGAAGAGCTCCCTGGGCAAGTAACACGGCAAAAAAGTGCGTGTGTTCAGAGAGCAAAGGGACTGACCATGCCAAAAAAGTGCTGCTGCCCTTCTGCATGTGCCATGCGGTGACATTCGAATGAGTCCAACCCCTCCATAGCTTTGGAGTCTGCGCTGAGGGAGGGAAAGGAGAAGGAAGCAAAGCTTCCCCCAGCCTTCAAATGAGGGGAGGCAATGGGCATGGCTCATGCACTGTCAGGGCTCTAACTCCCACCAGGAAGATTTTAATTCATTTTAGCATCTACCTTTGGGAGGTGAGGGAACCAGCTGGATAGGCTTTCACCTGCAGTAATTAGAGTCAAAAGGGTAAGGAAAAGATAAGGGCAGAAGTCTTCTCTGTAACATGAGCCCTGGATTAAAGTCCTGTTGGTAGCTTTATGTCCTCCCCAAAGGCCATCTGGATTTGAGCGGAGAATGTCTGGGCACCTCCAAGAGCAGAGAGGGGAATTCTGTCCACAGGCACTTCTGAACTAGTGTTGGGTGTGAACGATGCTGCTACATGGGGGCATCTCTTCCACTTCAGGGACCTCCAGGAGGTTCCTTCTCATTGTCCTGGGCACCGTCGGGTTTGCAGGGATGCTCCTCACATGGCGCAAGCCAAGCTCGTGGGAAGAAGACAGACTTTACGCCATTGTATCAGGAGGAGAAAGAAGACAGGATGCCAGCATGGAAAAGAGATTGGGGGAGAAGAAAAAATAGCCCTGAATGGAGTGTCCATAGGCAGACTGGAGAGCCCAGTCTGCCTATGCACTGTCCCTGCTGAGCATCCCTCCTCTCCTGCTACCCCACCATGCCAGATGTGAGCAGAACACCCAGCCAGATTGCTTCTGGCTTTCCCTTTCCAAATCTAATTAATAACGCAGCTCCTGAAGCCCTTCTACAGTCAGCGCGGGTCCCAGAGACACCGACAGGTCCTACAGATGGGAGCTCAGGGGGTGACTATTCTGATCATAGACACGCTCCAGCGATCTGCAGCCTGAGGAGGAAATCATCCCTTCCAGGAAAAAGAGAACTGTGAAATTAGTTCTCCTCTTTTCCTACCTAAATCCAACACACAAGCTGGCAAACCAAACCAATGGGTGACCCTCTTTCTAAACGTCTACTCCTCCTACCGGAGCCCAGGAGAAGAACTCAAACCCACAACTTCTCCCTATACTTTTCATTTGTTCTGCAACGGAATAAGTTAACAAAAGAAGTCAGACCCATTCTTTCAATGTGGATTATTACAAAAAAAAGAAGAAAAAAGAAAATAGTCTGGGTGTGAACTTCTCTCTCAGGCTTCAGGATTTACCGTCACTTTATAAACCCCTGAAAATAGGAGTTCATAACAGGAGACTCCTGACACCACCTTAGAAGCAGTTTCTCCTATTTTCCCAGGGATTGTTTAACAAGGAACATTTTGTCATCAGGGTAGGTTTCATGAATACTATACAGGTGAATAAAAAAATACATATATTCTCTTTGAACAAAAATCCCAAGTCCAGGCATGTGGAAGGCTGCGGTGCAGGGACCGGCATGGGCAGGAGGTCCCCGAGTCCCTCACGAGTGATGGCTGTTGATCAGGCTGCGGAGCTGCTTGGCCACAGTGTCTATCAGCTTCTGCTTGTCCCTCTCGTTTTTCCGAAACTGGGCAAAAACGTTGTTTTTTCTGCTCGTGTCTCTCATCCTGTGCAGAGCAGAAACAGGTTATAGCATGGGGATCACCGCTCAACATCGCAACCAAACCCCATGAAGGAATCAAGTGCCCATATGCAGGCTCTGATAGAGGAGAAGACTGCACCTAAAGGCTCTACCCCAATTTTTATCACATATTTGTGTAAAGATGGGCATACCAAGCCATATGCAGCCTTTACACAGTTAAAATTTTGCTTTAAAACCCACAAATAGCAATCCATGTGACCAAAGGGTCCATCTCTAATGGCAAAATGCACAAAATCCTAAAGTTTCTCACTCTCCCAAACAGCTTTTGCTACATCTCCATGTCGCTGTCTGAAGTGGTAAGCAACAGCGCCTTAATATTAGGAGGAAATTTAAAAATTAGCATCAAACCCACAGCACTAAGTCTTATTTGAAATGGAGTGTTGCATGCGGCCAAGAGATGCAGCTTTTGGGGGAGCCGGAAAGGCTTGGAGTTGTGAATTTGAAATATTATACAGTATTACATAATTTATATTAAAGGAAGGAATCCAGCACTGGTTTCCTCACTTTAAACAACTTCTTGAAGATTGAATTTGTAACAAAAAGAACATTTAATACATGAAGCAGCACACTGGTCTCCGAAAAGCCAGGGACAAGAAGAGCAGGTGGTAGGATGGGACCTGAAGGAGAAGCTGGTGCAGCTCCATCTCTCTCCTCCATGCAAAGCTGGGGTCTCATGCAAGTTTGCATTCGAGGAGGCGTATTTTGGGGAGCGGCAGGGGGATCAGGTCCTGTTGCACGGTCCAAGCGTGAGCTTCACGCAAGCAGGTCATTTGCTGAGGAGGGAAATCACCCCACAAAGGTCAACCCTTGGACTGCTCCTTGGAGGTATCTGGCTCCCAACATCCAACCTGCTGTTTCTCAGCTGGCAACTGCTCTTTTATAACACCACAATTTGCAAATCATTTTCTTGGTAAATCAGATCTGGCAGAGGCAGGTGGCTTTGGACGAGACACACAGCTGGTTTTCAGCTTTGGAGACCTAAACGAAGCATTAAAGTGACGGGGACACAGCCCTGATGGTCCCTGCGAAGCTGGCGCTTTATCAAACCGGAGGGCGTGTGGGGGGTGGGTGTGTTCAGTTAACCAAGCACAAATCAAACCTCTTGAAACTTACTTAACCGATTAAACAAACAAACAGAAATCTAAGGTTTTTCATGCTTCAGTCTTCCTAAAAAGAGCCAAAGGGAATATGAAATGCTCCCAAAAAACATTCAGCTTGGAACTGGAAACGAAGATCGCAACTTTATCCCAAAGGCTAATTTGCTGAAGTTATAAGTGCCCAAAGACACGGGATTACAACCAAGCAGCTTTCCCAACAGTAACAGGATAGCCTGCAGCGCTTTAATTCAGCAAACTAAGTATTCCTTTTTTTCCTCTCTATTTTCTTTAACCAAAGCAGGCTGCCAGCTGCTCCACCGCAAGAAGCAGGGAGCGATCGCACCGATGGGAAGCGGGGGGTTTGTGTCGCACAGGTTAGAGGTTCCAGTATCCTGAATTTGGAAATAACTGTACTCCTGTAGGACACCTGTCCCTCCAGAAGTTCTTTACAGCTCCAGAGGTATCAGAGCACTTTATCATGAAGGCTTAGATCTCTGTTTCTATTTCACAGGTTATGTGGGGACTGAAAGTAAACCTGTCCCATCAGAGACCTCCACCCAGAGCTGCACCCATCATTCTCCATCATGCCTGCTGCAGCTACCCAAAGGCAATGCATGGGAAATTTAGTGCAGAGCATCCTCCGCTCTATGAGCCCTCTCAACCTGGACATCCTTGGGGCCATCTCAAATCCCACAGGACATCTCCAGGCCCATGAAATGTTTTTAAAGTAATGCATGTTTGACACAAGAAAACCTTGGCGGGTGTTTGAAGGATCAGAAAGGAGTTGCATGGATAAAGCTACTGGTTTGGGATGAAATACCTGTCAGAGCATTTATCCTACAACGAACCCACGTAGGTGGATCTCTGGGGATGAGTGTCTGGGGGTGATGGGAGCTGCTGTTACCTTCAGACCTCACTTGACAGTAGAGAAATTATGCTATTAAGTTTTATTAATAAATTAAGTTGTCTAAAGGACCCAAAGTCCTGCAAAACTTGGGGGCGCTGTGCCATGGGCCAGGCAGTGTCAGGGTCAGCTGCAATCCTTGGGAGAGGCTGAGTTTGCAGATCTGCTTAAGGAGACTGCAGCAGCTCCACTGGAGCCCTGCAGACAGACATCATGTGCTCGGTGTCAAAGGTGTCCAGAAACAGCAGCCTGTTTCTTTGCCAGCCCTTGGCTGTAGGAAGCACTCGGTCTCTGATCTACTGATGTCTCTGGACACCAAGAATACCAGGTTTGAAAGAGGGAGGCAATGCTTTCGAGCGGCCGAGCAGCTCTTCAGAGGATGGCCACTTTTATTTCTAAAAGCCTGTGCCTGCAGAGCCCTGGGACAAGCGAGCCCAGTTTTGTAACGTGGTCCTTGTGCATTAGTGCAAGAATCACAAGAGGAAGGGAGAGAGCTCAGCGCTGTCCCCACCCCTGTCAACAAACACCACCTTTAATAAAGCCAAGCTTTGTTTAAATTAATCTATAAGAAAAAAAAGCACCAGAGTAAAAGCTCCTCTTTTAGCTCTAATTAGTGCATTTGAGACGATAAAGTTACCGCAGGGAATCGTTTCAAAGACAGCTTGCATTTAGATCATTTAGTGCTCCATTTAAATCAAACAATAAAGCCACTGCGAGGTGAGGGTAAAAGCCCAAGCAAGCAGCATACTTACACTCGTGATATCCTACGAGAGATGTGTGATTAGGAAAAGAGATAATGATGAAAACAGGTTACGAAACGAACTAGCGGGTCAGAATTTCACAGTGCCTTGTCTGCAAAGCTTGGCCAGAGACGGCTGGGGAGGTGGGCTCAGAGTGCGGGGCGGGAGCGGATGTGCCTGAAGCTAGGGCTAGGTCAGTGCAGAGTCTCTGGGGAGCTGGAGCCGGTGGATGATGCACAGAGACTCTTCGAAGGGTCTGCAGCCCAAGCAGGGACAGGGCAGAGCTTGCCGGAGCATGCAGCAATGTCACGTAGGCGATGCCACGCAGGCAATGCATGCCACGAGGATGCAGGAGATGCAAGTGACGACACGGTGACTCCACTGGGGCTGCCTCCAGACAGCAGCACCTTGGGTTGTGAAGGTTGCACTCCATGTGAGAACCCTTTCAAGGAGAAAGTTGGCAAGCCAAGACGGCCTTTGGGGCCTTTTCATAACAGCACTGAGCAAGGATGCTGCGTGCTCAAGTACAACCTGGGGCGAATGGCCAGGAGCACGGGGCTGCTCTGCTGCTGCTGTCCTAGCAGCTGCTCTCCCCAGAGCAGAGCAGATGGACAGAACCCCCTCTCTAGGCCTGCTGGTCTTGCTGCTGGGAGTGCAGCCGAGCACACAGTTGGCTTTCTGGGCTGCAAGTGCATGTTGCCAGATCAGGTGGGGCTTTGTATCAATCAACCACCCCAAGTCCTTCTCCTCAGGGCCGCTCTCCATCTATTCCCCTGAGCATGATGTTGTGCTTGAACTGTCCTTATCCCAACTCCTGAGATCTACCTTTTTCTTACACTTCTCCTCACCATCCCATGAGAGCAAGTGGCCAAGAGGTGTTCAGCTGCCAGTTAGGGCTAAACCTATGCAAGGCCTATCAGCAAAAGGGTCATCTGGGCCACCTTTTACCAGGGGCAGGATGGGTGACTGGTGGCACTCCCCTCTCACACACCAGAGTAGCTACAAGCGAAGCAAATCCCACTCTTTGGGTCTTCAGAACATGGATGAGTTTTCCCTCCTTGCTGCTGGCTTGCAGGACTGGCAGAAGCCATTCTGCTGTGCTGCAGGAGGAATCCCAAAGCCCCACAGATGTCCCAGCACTGCTCCTTAGCACAGCTCCAGGGCTTGAGCTGAAGCTGTGCAAAGCACATGAACTGCAGAGGTTCAGCCTCATCCAAGAGTGTGTCCCTGTGCAGAGCAAGCCCTGGAGCACGCAGCCACCTAAAGGCACTGTCCCATAGCTGGGCTTTTGGTGCTTGATGCCCTCCAGGGATCCAACAGACGGGAGAGACACATGTCTGCAGGATAGCAAACTTTAAATTATTTTGGAGGCCTGACATACACCTCTACAGTGGAAGTCTCTTGTAAGAAAAGGAAAATTCTACTTAAAAGTTAAGAAAAAAAAGACAGACCCTCAAACAGGTCAACAGCACATTTTGTTGCAAAGCCTGGAATTCGGGTTACTGGGATAAAACAGGATTTGTTTTCTACTGGAGCTCCCACCGTCCACCCACTGGCGAAATCTTTGCACCCTGGATCACAAGCAGCCTCCCGCTCCCCAGGCTGTTTCATCCAGGCACCACGCGTGACAGAATGAGCTGGCTGAAACATGCGCTTGCCCAAAGCGAGATGGGTGTGAAAATAGTGCCCGGTGTCTGGACCCACACTCACTTTTCCAGCAGGATGAGGGCTGTCGTTGGGTTCACGCGAAGATACTTGCACGTAGGTTGTCCATAGTCAGCCAAATACGTTGACCAGTCCCACTGGATGAACAGATCTAAGAGCTGCAGCAGCCACAGGAAAGAAAAAATAAACAGAAATAAAAGATTTGGAAAAGCTGCTGAGGGAGAAGGTGGTTTACCTGAAAGCTGGCAAAGATCCTGGGCAGGTGGCACTAACCACAAAAAAGAGCTGCAGTCTTTATTAATTTATTCAATATTATTCTGATAATATTTAATTATTAACATATATAGCTCTAATCATCAACTCATTAATACTAATTCATCAATAATATGAATGTATCTAGGTCTATATTAATTTAGCCATAGTGCACTCCTACTACATTGTCTCTATTTTTTGGGTGGACTATCAGTATAGGGAATATGAGGATTAAGATGCCCCGGGGAGGTGGGTGGGAGACAGTCTCAGCACCCTGAAGCTCACAGCTATATCAGGAGGGCACTTTTGGGGTAAAAGCTATCACAAATTTCTTTTGCCCCCAAAAAACCCCCAGCATCATTTGAATGACTCTACAAAGTTTTCTCATCATGGTTGCTCCATCTCAACATCTTGCAAGTGCTTTCTAAGCATCCCTAATGTCAGGAACTCCCTCGGGGTGTGTGGGACCCATCCAGGAGCTTGGGGGTTCATCTTAGGTGAACGCAGCTACCAGAAGAGACTGGAAGTCCCAGGTGGTTTCCATCTGTTTGTTAGAGAAACTGCTGCTGACCTCAGCAGCAGGGGAAGGGAACCTGTATTAACCTGGGGTGTCCATGACAAGCCCTGCTCCAGACCTGCAAAACTGACACCTGAAGCCCTTCACCTCTACAGAGGACATCCTGGGCACACCACCCTCCCAGCTGATTTGGGTGAGGGATGAGCAAACTACAGCCCAGGTTTCCTGACATGCTCTCCCACCCCACTTTTTGCATCCTTCTTTTCCTTAAAACCCAAACAAGATCCCCAGATTTTTCCCACACAGGGACCTCCTTGCCCTCAAGAGGACTTCCCTCCCCACCCACCCGCGAGAGCATGTATGAGATAACGTATGAGATGCAGTCTTCATCTCCATCATCTAAAACAGGTTAATTAAGAGCGGGCTAGTTTCCCCCGCCAACCTTCTGCCTTGGAGAGCTGCTGTGACCACTCTATTGCCGGAAAGGCTGCCAAGTGCACGGACGTCTTCATTGCTTGCATCTGTGTGTCCCGGCGCCCACGACTGAAGCCCAGAGAAAGACCATCCCACAGCCAAGCAAGGACCATAGAGGGCTCATTGTCCCTGCGTCTCCATGGTTTTCTTGGAGACTCCAGCACTGTTTAACAACACATCCCACCCCGCCAAGAAGGGGATTTGGCTCTTCTGAGACCTCAAGGTACAAAACAAAAATGTGCAACAAGATTCTTTTTGACTATGTAGGTCAAGGCAAAGAAAACAAGCTGTCGGGAACAATCCCCCGGGCTGGTGGGGGGGACGGATTAGCCGGGACCTAAGAGGGCTTTTCCAGCCTGCGGTCCCGCACGGCTTTGTATGGCGGGTCCATTGTGTTAACTACAAACCCGAGTTGAACATCATCGGCAGGAGTTTTTTTCCAAAGGACACCTTCAAGAGACAACCTTAAATATGATTTCACAGGCTCTTTTCACACAGCACAGCAGGCCCAGAACCCTTCTACCAGGCCTGCCGACTGCTGCGGGAAGCTGTATGGTTGTACAGCCTAAATCGGATCCCACCCCCTGCCCCAACACACCAGTATCCTCTTGCTGGTGGCCCTGGCCAGGGGGAGCTGAACGTGCCTTTGGCAAACCACAAACAAAGCAGCACAAATTATTGCCCTAGAAAGTGCATGTCCAAACCACCAACGGGCCAGGTAGACAATGATGGGGCTGGAAATAAAGGCCCGGGAGAAAGGGATGAAAGAAGAACCAAAATCAAAAGATGATGATTAGAAGTGGGTTAGAAGAATATAAAATAAAAAAGCATTGGGAGGTGTTAAAACAGGAGGCTTGAGAAGAGGACTTGGAGAAACCACCACATCTCTAAATGAGCATGGCCAATCCAGCACGGAGGACTTTCAAGCAGAAGTCGGAGGAATGCCTGTCTAAGGCAGCTCAGACCTTGCTCTCCAGCTTGGGAGCCTGAGCAACACTTGCCATTCCCACCGGGGTCAGGTGATGAGCAGTTGGGATGATACATGGAGCCTGACCTATCAGCCATCCTTGTCCCACAGCTTCGCTTCAACTCTCTTCCAATTCAATTCAACTCAAACGGCTGAAGCAATGCGGTTCTCTCAATGCAGTTCTCCCTTTGCTGGGGCTGAAGCTGCACCACCACACCTTCCATTGCATTAGCTTCAGTATGATGGGATGGTCAGAGGAAGTTATTTTATGGACCTCTTTTAAAATGAACCTGTTGGAGCAGGCCCAGAGGAGGCCAAGTGGTCCGAGGGTTGGAGCACCTCTGCTATGGGGAAAGACTGAGGGAGTTTGGGTTGTTCAGCCTGAAGAAGAGGCTCTGGCGTCATCTTCTTGTGGCCTTTCAATACTTAAACAGGGCTTATATGAAAGATGGAGAGAGACTCTTTACCAGGGACTGCAGTGACAGAAGAGACAATGGTTTCAAACTGAAAGCTGGTAGGACATCAGGAAGAAATGTTTCACGATGAGGGTGGGGAGGCCCTGGCACAGGTTGCCCAGGGAGGTTGTGGCTGCTCCTGGGTCCCTGACAGTGTCCGAGGCCAGGTTGGATGGGGCTCCGGGCTAGTGGGGGGTGTCCCTGCCCATGGCAGTGCATTGGACTAGATGATCTTCAAAGGTCCTTTCCAGCCCAAAGCAGCCTATGACTCTGATTTTACTCTCATCCATCACAGCATTCGGATAGCTCCAGTAACAAGTGATGACCCAAGAAGAAATAGCCTCAAGTTGTGCCAGGGGAGGTTTAGATCAGTTAAGCAAAATGTCTTCACCCGAAGGGCTGTCAGACACTGGGACAGGCTGCCGAGGGAAGTGGTGGTGTCACCATCCCTGGAGGGATTTAAAAGACTCGCATATGTGGCACCTGGGAACATGGTTTAGTGCTTGGACTTGGCAATGCTGGGTTAATGGCCAGACTCGATGATCTTAAGGGTCTCTTCCAACCCAAATGACTCTACAATTCCGAACAAGCCCCATCCCAAATGCACTCCCACCCTGGACTGGACCTTCCCCAAGTGCTGGGAGAGCCAGACTCCCCCCTGACAGCTCACGACAGTGACGGATAGCCTGTGTATATTACAACTGTTTGCCCACATCAATCTTGCCAGCGAGGCAGGTCTGAGGATAGCCGGGGCCGGCACCTTTGGCCCTCGGCAGCCGCACGGTGCGGGGCATCACCGGCGCTCGAAGGGCTCTGCCACGGGTCATGCTCTGCAGGAGAGAGGTTTTGCAGGAGGAAGCCTGGCAGCTCATGGCAAGCTGTCTCGAAACGATTTATCTGTCACATAAATGTGGTTTTATTGGTTTTACTGTTTAAACTTTTCACCTCTGCTGTTAAATCTGAACGACTGAAGGAAAAAAAAAAAAAGCAAAAGGAAAGGAAAGGAAAAACCCGCCTGCGCAGCGGCGCTGGGGCAGGCCTGCCGGGGGAGATTCCAAATAAAATATGCAAATACCATTAATTCTTCAAACTAGAGTCTCCTTTTCAAGGCTATAAATCAAACTCGACAGCACATACACTCGGGGGAAAGGAAGAGAAGGAACGGGGCGAGGGGGGAGGTGGGCGGTAAGGCGCTTTCACCCCGCCGATATGAAAGTGGATTAAGCTCAGAAAGCTGCAGACGTGTGGCGTGCACTGAGCCGGGCTGTGAACCGGCAGCTTCCCAGGGCATGAGAAGCACCTTTGCTGCAAGAGCAAGGAGGAGGTTCCTGTATATGTTTGGAAAAGTCAAGAAGTGGAGAACAGTTTGAGCATGCCTCCAATAGCAATGGCCTGAAAAAAATGTATTGTCTTTATACACATATATCAGTTTTACTCAAAGGGTGATTCAGAAGGGGGCACAACTCTGGAAGGAAAGAATTAAACCAGGAACCAGTTCCCAGCCCTGCCCCAGGCTCCCCTTGGCAGGGACCAAGAAGCACTTTCTCCCCATTTCCCCCAGTTCCACCTTGGAAAACACCTCCTTTTCATTCCCCTCGCTGTATCATCACCTCAATCTCTTCTAAAATGTTATTTTTTTCAAAGCAAATGCATGTTCTTCTGGCCCTCACATCAAATACAGGGAAAGGATGGCTGCAACTTAATTGCACTCTGGTGGCAAAGGAAGGGGGACACACATCACAGTGACTTCACAAGCTTCTCCCTGCAGATGCAGAGGGAAGCGGGACAGTATGTTCTGTCTGACACGATCTGTCTCTGGATAAAGTTCTTTCAGCCTAGCCAGAAATAATGTGATGTGAATCCAAACAGATTTAAAACACAGTTTGTAAGCTCTGCCAGAACAAGACTGAAGGAAGCACCAGCTCTGCACAAACCTGGTTGGTGATGCCTGGTGGCTAGAGATAAAGGTGGTGGGGAAGGGAGACCCATGTTTTCAAAGAGGAAAATAAGCCCCCTTGTCCTATGTCAGAGAAGTCAGGATGCTGTTATAGGAGTAACTCTAGATACAGGATTCTCTCAGCTCCAAGAATCTCTCCTCCTCAAGCCTGATGACGGTCATCAGGCCGTAACGATGAAGGTCATCGTTACTGTAGGACACATGTGAATTCCTGAATTCTCAACCTCCATGCAACATCCGTCTCTTCTTTTGTCCCCTTTCCCCTCTTCTGAACTGATGAGGGACCATTCCAAGCATCCACAAACAGGGATTTGCACCCAAATACTCTGACCTGCAGGAAACTTCAGACACATCAAATGCTGTGGGTTCATGGACAAGTCTACTGGAAGAGGAGTGTGATTATTCCCTGCTAGCAGAGGGAAGAGCTTCCTGGGACAGAACTACTACAACACTGGACTCAATGCTACATCTAACGTAGCCTCATGGCTATGCATTATCTGGAGGGTGAAAGGAGAAACAACCCCATCCTGCAGATTAACCCTCATTTTATTTCAAGGTCTAAGTGTTGCCTTGGAGAACTGATGGCTCGCAGGGACACTCCTCACTTAAAAGCATGGTTACAGGGAGGATGATGGCTCTCTTTTCACAAGGAGTGACACAGAGAAGACAAGGGACCACAGTTACAAGTGGCACGAGGAGAGGTTTCACCTCAACAGAAGAAAGAAATATTTTACAATGAGAACAACTGTTCACTGGATCCACCTCCCCAGGGATGTGGTGGAGACTCCATGGCTGGAAGTTTTCAAGATGCAAATGAGCACGGTGCTAGATCATATTATCTGGGCTCCCTTTCCCATAGAAGGTTGGACCAGATGATCTTTCAAGGTCCCTTCTAGCTCAGGCTGTTCTATGGTCCCAGAAACAAACATCCCTCCTCTTATCCACCACAATGGATAAGGTGACTTGAACAGGATATTGCTCTGCCAACACCATCAGCATCGACCAGCAATGAGTCATCATGAGGGCTGCTGGGAAATATCTGATAAAGAACTAAACCCTCCCTTTGATAGAAACTTAAATTAGTGAATTCTCATGTAACTGCAACTATTTCCTCCAAGCATACTTCTCAATCAAGCAGGAGAGAGACTCTGCTCTACCAGGAGTTGTTGACTTTCTGTGGTGCTCAAGGACCACACGTTGGAGATGGCTGTAGACAGGCTGGGAGGTGTTACTGCCTGACATGACTTCTGCAAAGCACCAACTGCTATTAAACAAATGCCATCAGCACAAGGGCACACGGCCCCAAAGGATGAAAAGGGAAGAATGACTCAAGACCATTAGCTGGCAAATCTTGCAACCTGTTTCAACGAATTTAAATGCAATTATCCCAGATTTTTTATCTGACCTAAGGGAACTAAGAGTTAATTTGCTGTGTCTCAAAGCAGAAGGCAGACAGGTGTCCAGAGGAGCCTGGACTGGGTCTAGGTGGTGTCAACAGCAGCTGTGTGAGATCTTGTGGTGGTTTTTTAGGGATGTTCAGCTGAACACTGAAGGCACAGCTTGCCACAGGGTTGCAGTTCAGACTTTCAGGATTAGCTAATTAAGGTGGATTTGGGGGTTTCCCAGCTGAAGGCAGTGCTCTTGCTCTCTGGGGGAAAAAGGAGAGAATATTTTCAGAACCAAGCCAAACCTGTATCTAAAAAGGTCTACTCCTTATCCTTATAATCCTTAAGTCTGATGCTCCAATTCTCCAGTCCTTGTTGAGGGCAGCACACAGAATGAACAGCCTTTGGCCTGACCCCGACACCTTCTACAAATCAGCTGTGCTTCAGTTTGCAAGAGATCATATCAACAGCTAACAAACCTTGTGAGGTCTTTTCTTTAGAAGGCTTGTTTTGCTGATTTAACACCATAGCTCTTTTCATAAAGGTGACAAGAAGAAGGAAGCAAGCACTACCACTGGCCCACCTAAACCCACGTGTGCGAAGGGACAAGATGCTTCCAGAAGGACCAGAAAATACCCAGGTAAGACCTGGTCCAGTTGGGTACCTCCACAGAAGCACCAGAAACTATGGAATCCAAACCAGTGCCAATTCCCAGTATGACCATGCCTAAGCTTGCCCACAACCCATCCCCACCACCAGTTGAGCAGCCCCTACTGCCAGCCAGCGGGTAATTGTTATGGAGCACAAAAGCCTGAAGACTTTCCAACATCAGCAGCCACAGACAAGTATATTCAAAATAATTTATTTTGGTGAGGTTTCAATTATGCCTCGTGGGAAAGTAATACTGAAAGAGGAAGAAATATTCTAACCCATGGGGAGACATGGGTTTGGACAATAGCATTATGAAGAACAAAAGGCTCCAGGAATTGGAACATAATGTTTGTTCATCTACTTGTGAAAGACATGGAGGATAGAATCACGGTCTAAATGAAAGCAGAAGATTCAGTCTAGTGGAAGGTGTCCCCCTGTGGTAGGGGGGTTGGAACTAGGTGACATTTAAGGTCCCTTCCAACCCAAACCAATCTGTGATTCTATGATTTGTCACCATTTTCACTGGAAATAAAAACACTTTCTCTATTTAATGAGCATATTTTGTGCAGGGGTGGGGATAGCACCTACAGCAACTGAACACTGCACAAGCCAAAGTGATGCACAAGGACCAATACACATGGAACTCAGGGAAGGTCAGTTTAATTTAGGTGCTTACCAGACCTGCCCACAAGACAGAGATGAACTTCTGGGAGTTCAGTTAGGCTGATTCCAAGTTCCTCATCTCACACTTTAACTGGATTGATTCTGCGAGTTAAGGCAGCAATTTTCTCTCTTTTTCTTTTGTTGTTCTCTGGTTACTTATATATCTACAAGAAAAGAAACAGCTCTTGGGGAAAAAAATGTGAGAAGAACCCGAAAAGGTTTATGGCAGATGGGGCAGTATGTAACAGAGAAAGGTTTGAGACCAACAAAGCCCTAATATGTCCAGTCTGGATTATTGTCAGATTTATATTACTGTCTGTTTAGAGGTTTCTGTATCTCTCATATCAGATTTCCAGGGGAAAGTCTCCAGAAAGCTTTCTGTCTGCCTGCACTGCGTGTGCAGTAAAGTCTTCTGGTTTTCCATCATTTATTAGGAAGAAAACCTCTGGCTTTCCACCTGCTTTGAAGTAACACTGTAATTACATGGATTGACTTTTCTACTGTTTCAGAAGGTATTTATTCCAAGGGTCTCATTAAAAGCCTAACCAACATAATTTTACCCGAAAAATGTTGCATTTCTGATTGTAGCTCACTTCCGTGCTGACGGCAAAACAGCCCTCCGCTTTTGGGTTAAATGGGGCTTTGAGGAATCCGCCTTCTCCTCCCAGACTGTGACATGGAAACCACATGAAGGAGCCATGAAAGGCTGCTGGGCTTCATAAGAAGGATGCAAAGCAGCCCAAAAGTGAAGGGTGGGGACACTGAGTATCAGCACGTTGTGTTCTTGTGACAGTCTCCAACACGGCTGGAAAGTCCCTACCGGCTTCGTTCATGCTCCTTCTGACTTTGATGATGCAGGATCATGGCTTTAGTCATTCGCTGGAGGTTTGCCTGCAAGGAAGGCTAGACTGAATTCTAGGGAAATCCCAAGTTTCTCTGACCATGGCAAAGCACTGTGCAATGCTGCTTGAAGGAAAAAAAAAAACAAACCAGCCACCAAAAACGCATGAAAATTATCTGGTACAAAACCACTGGGATTTCAGTGTTTCAGGAGAAAATTAATCGGTTTTCACGATAACCACCCAGATGGGGGATTTTATGAATGGCCAAAAGAACAAAAGGAAATTGTGCCCTGTTGGATTCATAGCCAATTTGCACTCATAAAAAATAATTATTTAGACTCATCGAATTTTCCACGCAGGTTCACAAGTTTGCATGGTGCTTTCCGCCCAGAGAAGATGACTGTATTTCTACCCTCCAGATCCTACAATCTGTGTAAGACAAAGAGACAATACTGGGCAGCGGCCAAAAGAAATGAAAGAGCCTCGGAAGACCATTCTCCAGGGACCGCTATTGAATAACACTTTGCGTTTCCATTTAAGCACCACAAAAGGGGGATTCATTCCCAAAGCAAAGATGTCTCCTTTAGAAGCATCCCCCTGGTAGCCTCTCCGTCTCAGAGCTTCAGTGGGCACATGCAGGAGGTGCATCGAGTGCTTTGCCCAGCAAGGATGAAGCCTGGATAAATGCTTGGGGTCAGCATCTGAGCCTGCAGGTACCAAATCTGGGATGCAGTGCTTGGAAAGTCCTCGGCTTGTACACAATTATTCTCAGAACCCTTTCAGAAGCTATTACAGGGAGCAGATGCTGGATTTGATGATGGTGAAAGACACCCTGTGCCATGATCAGGAAGTGATGGCACCATGCGGTCAGGTACCCCTTGAGCACAGAAATACCTTCTCCTCTGCTATGGTTCAAGTGTGTGCAACCTCATGCATTTATCTGACTTGCCCTGCCTGACCCCACACTTTAAAATCAGTGGCTCTGAAGAAAACACCAAGAAGTAACATGAAAAATCCCAGTACCTCAGCAGGTGGTCAGGATGCTTTAGTAAAGGAGGCAAACAGTTAAGAAAAGTGGAAAACAAGCAGAAAATCCCCTAAACACAGGGGAGTGTGTTGGGAGGGGAGAAAAGCAGCAGTACCCCAAATAAACCTATAGACAAATCACCCCTACATCGACCATATAGTATCAGAGGGGCGAAAAAAAGTGACTTTAAACACCACCTTTTCAAGGGGAAAATGTTCCCAATTAATCATTGGAGCAGGTACTTGCAGCCAGAAAACTTTTGGGCCAGGAGGGGTTAATGCTTCCCCATCTGCTGACAGTGCAGGAGCAACTCTAGGTATCTGCAGAGTCATCAGGGTCTGCCCAGAGGACAACTGAGCCACATCTTTGGACAAATGCAGCCCTGCTTGGTGCCACAACAGCCAGGACTTGATACCAAGATACCCCAATGAGGGTCACTGAATGGTGTTTTCCCTACTGGGGGGTCACACCAACAGTGGGGAGCAAGGACAGGAGAGTCAATGACATCTGAGCTCAGCAATTAGGGTCACAATTAGGGTCGTCCCTCCTTTCCCTACCCAGTACAAGCAAGCTGTGGTATTTGAATTAAACCTCTCCTTCCATCCCTAAAGGCGCTGGCATCACCTTCAATGCAGCTGGGAGCTCAGCGGGTACCAAACTGCACCACAGGGCCAGCACGCCACAATTATATTTCCTGTTGCTCAGCTGATGTCAGGTCCTCTGCAAAGTTGTGTTTTTCTTTTGTTTACAGATTTAAAAAGGGGATAAAAAAAAATAATAAAAAAGAGGTGACCTCTCGCTAACCCCAGCTGGTCTATGAGAAGCTGCCGCTGCCTTCACCTCCGAATGAACTTTCAGATTATCTCAGACAAGATTCACCTTGCATTGAACTTGTACCCTGTGCGGCAGCACACAGTCACGTAACCTTGATTAAACATTACAGCGCAACGCGGCTATAAATTTAATGAGCATTATCGGCGCGCTTCCTCCCGTTGTCCTCGGGCAGGGGGAGCGATGGAAATGCCGAGGGAACCAGCCTGGCGTGCACAGGCATGGGCAGGAGATGGCGAAGCAGTTATTTGAGGGAATAGGAGAGAGAAGGAGCAGCTCATGTCCTCTCTTCCTGCACATGCAATGAGTTGTGTATGGACTCTGCAGCAGTTCCTGCAGGAATGAGTGGCTCCAGGTACCCACCGTGACCGGGGATGACCTGTAGGGACTTTGCACAGCTCCTGCTCGAAAGACCCAAGAAAAAGCAAAAGAAAAGAGCAACACAGAGTGATGACAGGTCCAGCAGTCCCTTCACCCAGCAGGAAACCTTTCTCAGGCCACGGCCTTCTAAACTCTGGCAGCCCTCTTCTCGCAATGCGTTGCAACCTGTCGCCACACACGTGTGACGGGAGGCAGAGGTAGCCGCCTCTTCATCTCACAGCTGACACGTAAGGGAAGGGAGTGCTCAGCATCCGAGCTGGCAGTGGCAATTCCTGCCGCAGAGGTCACTCGGCCGTTCGAGGGGAAAGCGTCTGGGCGGTGAAATAGATATGCTCAAGTTCAAGTGCTTGAAATACCTTCCTTTTTTTTAAAAAAAAACCCAAACCACTCAAAGCTAAACTAATATGTCCCCTGCTTTTCATGATAACTTCCTCCTTATCCGCGTCGGTTTTGTTTAGCAGATCTATTGTTCTCGGCGAGCCTTGCCCTGGGGTCCAATTTGACTGTGTTCTCATTTTTCCCCCCTATGTAACTGATGCTTATTTCTTTAAGCTCTACTGTAAACAGAAAACACACTGCAGTGCTTTTGCCTGGCTTTGCAGGAGGCAGGCTCAGACCTGGAACTACTTCTTCTGGGCTTTTTTTATATAGGAAACAAAAGGATTGGTCTTGCTTGCTTCAAGGATTCAAACACCTGTGGGATGCGGGAAGACGGCTGCTGGTACCCGCGGGTGGTCCAGGCTCAGAGTGCGGACCATGTGGCTCCAGCGCTGGCTCTGCTGTTGCTTTGCTGGATAAATGGGCCTTTTTTTTTT
>VXBZ01012454.1:448795-469296 GCA_013399135.1 Heliornis fulica | reverse complement strand
TTTTTCTGCTTTCAAGGCTGAGAACGTGCCACTTTCCTACTTACAGACATCTTTAATGTTCATCAGGGGCAGGGGCTAAGGAGGTAAGCAGCATCGTTTGGAGGTGGCTTGAGGTTCTTAGATGGTGCTCAGGGCAAAGGAGAAAGACACTGGAGAGCATCTCCCTCGATGGGGTGGCACGTGAGGAACAAATATAAAATAAAAATAAAACTTTTGAAGAGGGGAAAGCATCTTGGATGGTTCGAGGAACACAACGGGAGATGGGGATTTGGGAAGGGTGGGTGATGGGAGCACCAAGATGTGGTTTCATGCTTCCCATCATTTACTTGTCACAGGTTTGGTCTGTACGCCCTCATCCCAGCAGACAGCAAAGTGGGAGCTTGGGCGATGCAAGACCTGCTCGTGCTGCAGCGCTACAGAAACATTTTGAGCAAAACAGGCATTATTTTCCCATGTGTTGTCCTCATGTCCCTTCAGCTTGATTCCCAAACCAGCCTCCCAAGAGAATCACAGAATGATTACATTGGAAAAGGCCTTTAAGATCACTGAGTCCAACCACTACCCCAGCACTGCCAGGTCCAAACTCTAAACCATGTCCCTCAGCAACACATCTACATGTCCTGTAAATCCTCTCCATGGTTGGTGACTCCACCACTGCCCTGGGCAGCCTGTCCCAGTGCTTGACAATCTTTTGGGTTAAGACATTTTCCTTAATCTCTAATCCAAACCTCCTCTGGCATTGAGGAGGAGGTCCAGGCTTTCCTCTTGTCTAATCACTTGTTACTTGGGAGAAGAGACCAACCCCCACCTGGTTACAGCCTCCTTCCAGGTAGTTAGGAGGAGTGATAAGTGTCCCTGCAGCCTCCTCTTCTCCAGAGTAAACTACCGCAGTTCCCTCAGTTGCTCTCCATCAGACTTGTGCTCCAGGCATTTCCCCGCTTGGCTGCCTGTCTTTGGACCTGCTCCAGCACCTCAATGTCCTTCTTGTAGCAAGGGGCCCAAACCTGAACCCCACCCAAGGTGTGGAGAAGACATACTCCAACACAGCTTGCAGGAGCCTGTCCGAAGGAGATGGATCCAGCATCAGTACCAAAGACACCACCAAAAAGTCTCTATTTTGATTGAGCTGACACCACCAAACATCCCTTTGGAAGAGCTCATCACTCCTCTTAGCATCCAGAGGATAAACAGGTATTACAGACTGAGGCCATGAATTCAGAATTCACACATCAGATTAGTTTGGGAGCCTGGTCAGCCAACTCCCACCTTACAGCAACTCTCCCCTGTTGAGAAAAATACTGAGCTGCTGCATTTTTGGAAGGTGCAAACTATTTTAGGAACTTCCAAGTTTTCAGGAAGAGAATGTGTGTGGGGAAAAAAAGTAAGAGTTCTTGTGCAGAAAGCATACAACACTTGCTTCTGGCATCCTGGAAAAACCCAGCATGACCGAAGTCCAGCTTCCAATTAATAACCCCCTCAAAATTCTGCAGGTCACACTTTCCTGTAACTAAATATGATGTGATGAAGAGGCTGAACATCAAGAGGTCTTCCAGCTGAAGCAGCATTTCATTGTGTTACTGCATCTGCTGGGCTTGTGCCGCAGCCCTGGGAACGGGGAGGACCAGCAGGATTTATACCTGTTTGTCCTTGACAACTGCCTCCCCACAACCCTGACCCCCCCCAACCTTCAGAAGAACCTGCAAACAAAAGCAAGGGCTTTTCCTTACGCGGTGTCACACTAACCTCTGGATGGCCTTGCACTTACTGTCACAGCCTTGGAAAGGTATAAACAAAGGCAGATTTTGGATGCCAAGACTCAGGTTAGGAGAGAAAGGAGAGGCACTGCTGCTGTGTAATCACCTTTGCACTGACATCGAGGGTATAAATCCCGGGCAGAGATGTTTTACGATGTGCACGCGGAGTTATCGCCCCGTTGTAAAGCAATTCCTGGGGAGACAAAGGCGATGGCGGAGGACAAGCGGGGAATTCGACACCCGCAGCGGCAATGGGGAGGCGACGGAAGGGCCGGAGGAAAGAGCAGAAAGTCCCTTTTGGGGTTAGATACCTCGCTAAGTGCACTGGCAGGGCTGCCTAAGAAGAGTTTGGAGTGACAGTGGTTCCCGATTGATGAGATGGGGCCCTAAAAGGTGCTGTTTAAGGACATGGTGCACAGCATGTTGCCCAAACCTGATGCTTCCTCCAACCCTGCAGCAGCCGGTCCCCTATGATCGACAGCATCTCAAAGACAGCTCTTTTTTCAAAACTGTGGGGAATTTTAAATGAGTCAGGAGAGAACTGCTCTGGTGAGTTGGAAGTAAATCTGGAAAAAAAGGAGAAATAAAGGGAGAAAAAAGAAAAAAAGAGGAAGGACAGGAAAAATGAAAGCGAAAAAAGGAAAAATTGAGAAAGAAAAATAAAATAGAATAATTTTTTTAAAAATGAGAACTTTGGTATAGAAGTAATTACAGAGTGGGGGGATTTGCCAGAGGACATAAAAACCCATATACTGAACCCGCATCTGCCTGAGGAACTGCTGTGCAGATTTTGGCACCAGACTTTTGGTTCCAAGCCTGACAAACCCATCAACTCTGACTATTTCAGTGGGGCCAGATAGAGAAAACCCACCAAATCCAGTGAGACCCTTAAGAGTCTGGCCAGCTCACACCATGTCATGGCACTCAAGCCTAAACTAAACACAGCTCAGCTTTAAGCCTAGCCTTACCAGCCCTGCTTACAAAGCTGAGCATGCCTAATTCTGGGGAATTTCAGCCCAAAACCAAGGAGGCACTGGCACTATATGACACAGCACTGGGTGACTTCCTTCTATTGAAAGTGTGTCTTTTTCTCAAGGTTTCCCAGACGTCCGGGTTCACCCATAGGTACACACATTTCCTTCAGTGTTTTGCTGCCTCATCCACTTTTTTCCGCCGCATTATCCTGCTGCCCGCCCAGCCCGGCAGGCAGGAGCAGGCAGCCTGGCCAAGACGTCTGCTCACCCTTTCCTGTGCTCAAACAGCAGTGTCTGTGGAAGGACAAACCAACATGGATTTGTCTTTATTTACACCAAGCTGTTTACTTTGTTCTTTCTTTTCATTTTATTATTGTTTGATAGGAACAGAAAGCAGAAGCCCAGCAGATCAATGCCAGAGGCTCCCAAACCAAAGGGCTTCTTGCAAACTTCCTTTTAGTTGCTGTAAAATTTTTTTGTGGGGTTATGAACTCCTTAAACAAACACCTGAGGTCATTGTTAGCTAAAAGAGGAAAGAAAAAAAAAAAGGACATTATTTAAAGAATTAAAACAGCAAGACTAATGTTACAGACAGGGTGGAAGCTGCTCTGGAGAAAAAAGAGCTGAGATGGTGCACGACAAAATTCATGGCAAAACCATCAAAGAACCACGAGTTTTGCACACACTTTCCATCTGCCAGTCCAAGCCACCCTTTTCATGTTATCAAGATGACAAAAACCTGGACTCAGAAGCCACACTATATTTTTGAGATCTCAACCCCAAATCTGAGGGTCACAACCCAGAGAAAAGGAAATTCTGGTAGCCATAATGCTGTCTTTTCCACCCTCCTGGCCCGGTTTCAGAAGGTATGAGCAATACCAGCCCTTCCAGTGGCCAGAAGACAGTACCAGAAAGGCAGCTGATAGTTCTTGAGATGCTTTGTCCTTCATTCAACCTTGCCCAGAAAACCTCATCGCAAAGTAGCACGGGTCTGACAGTCACGTATCACAGTCATGGATCTCATATCACTTGTATCAGGGACGCACAAGACTTTTTGTTGTCCCCCCCAAATTATGCTGAAAACCTCAACTTCTTCCTCACTAAGAGGAACTCTGCAAGAACCATACATCATCCCAAGGACATGTCTGAGGCACTGAGTGGGGTTGATGGTAGCGAAGCAGCTTGTTTCCTGAGCCAATACTGGCCCAAAGTTTCCCAGAGGCAGGTACAGAGGTTTGCAAGTGGAGGCTCTTGCTATCAGTGGACGTGAAATGTTAACACTTCCCAAGAACTGCAAAGCTTTGAGTCCAGAAGGATGGAAATTCCTTAAATTACAAAGACAAGGTCTGATCAATATGAAATTAATTTAAGTGGATTTGTGTTCTGTCCACAGGAGGTGAAGCTGATGCCCTCGGTCATCTTCTACCCCACTCCTTCAGGATAGGTTTATTTCCAGGAAAAACTTCCACCCACACCCACAGTACCCACGGCAGCAGGCACCATGCAGTTTAAGCACAGAGTGGTCATAAGGAAAGGGGGTTGGGAAAGGGAAGGGAAGGAATGCCGGCATTGATCTTATGGGAAGGAAGGAAATAAATCAGAAACAGGGTGTTCATCAAAGCCAGAGTGACCCTCTCAAAGGCAATATATGAATATCAATAAATTCAGACAAAAGGAAAGGATGGGATATAGGCACGTTGCAAGAGAAAAGACAGAGAGAGGCCTCTTAACCTGAAAATTTACAGCCAGAAAGAAGAGTCTGGCTGGCTGTCTCTACACCCAACCTCTTCCCATCTCTTGATCCATACGGGATAGAATTACTCATACATCCCCGGAGGCAATCGCATACAGGGTTTCATTTCCAATTGCCAGCGATACTACAATTTCCACTCAGCGGGATTGCTCTCACCCTTTGGTGAACTTCGTAGTTTTGGAGAACCAGCCCACAGTTGCTCTCTCCCCAGAGGTTTGCTGTAAATCATACATGAAGAGCAGGATCCATCACCTACAGCAGATCCAGCAGAGACAACCTGGATGTACGACCTTAGGATAAGAGAAGTTGGGTACTCGGCACTTCTTGCACCCCCCCAAAACCTTCACACAATGTCAAAACTCTGCAAAGAAATTCCTGTTTATATGCGGCTGCTCATCTCTCCTTGCTGCTAACAAGCCTCCCTGCAAGCCTCATTTTTCATTCCTGCCTTAATGCTTTCACACATTTCTTCCTCTTACTTCGAGATTTTCTCCTCTGAGCCACCGGCTGTGCCTGATACTCTTTTCTCTTTAATAGGGCTTGCTTTCTGAACAGCCCAGAAAACCCTCAGTCTCCCAAGACAGAAGCAAGAATAAATTAGACAGCGAATTCAAAAAGAAAGAAAAAATTAAAAATAAATAAAAGCCAAGCGAGCTCATGGCATGTGCTGAACTTTCCTTGTGCTCAAATACGAATTTTTCATGACATCTCATCACTTATTTAGTCTGTGGGTCCGTGACCTTCTGCATCTCTCCGTACTCGGCTGATAGATGAGTAACACCTCTGCCCAACTGCACCCTCACCCAGCCCCAGAAGAGATGGCAAAGCACCAGAAAACCCTGTCTCTGCTCGAAAGAAAGCACACACAAGGGGTTGATCGCACTATTGATCTACGGGACTACTGAGCTGAGTAAAAACGAGAAGGAAAAAAATAAAGTCTGTGTAGATTGAGAAGATTTAGAAAAGAAAATGCCCGCGGAGATGGAAATCATATGGGTTATTAATCATCTGCCTGCTTGAAGGCTTGATCTAATGCCTAAACCAGAAGTGAAAAGACGATGTGATGTGCAAGAGAGAGAAGCGACGCTGCTTTCAGCAGCCCGGAGAACCTTGAGCATTTGATATTGCCCTCCTCTTGCACCCTGGACGTGTGCAATGCTAAATAGCATGCTGGGTGTCCAACCTGACCCTGGGAGGTAGCCACCAGAAGGGCTCCAGCAAAAGACCTTGTCATCAAATGAAGTGACCTCGTGGTCACATCTGCTCCATGCGGGGCAACACAGATTTCTCACCCCGGACGGACCCTGTTGGGATGTCCACATAAACTAAAGGGGGAAAAAATTCCTCAGTTTTCTGTGGAGTTTGAGGAGATGTCTGTGCCCCCTGCTGCAGGGGGCAGGTGAAGACACCACAGGGGAGAAGCAGCCATGAAGCGGTTGCAAGAGTAAAGGGGAGCCCTAAAATTCTCCAAGAAATAAAGAGGCTAAAACTAAAGCCCAGGCATGGTTTCAGAGAAGCTGAAAATGGGCAGCTTCTTGAAAATAAAACATTAATTAGACAACGCAAAACTTAAGGGTCAGATCATTTACAGAGTCAGACAGGGGCTCACAAAAAGGACCCCATCCCAAGTGTTTAGGCCAGCAGTGAATTAAGCAATCGTGGCTTTATATACATTTATGTTTAGTGATCGATCGATGCTGATATGAGGCTGGGTCAACTGTCGGGGCCTTGATCATGTGCTAGGAATCCTGTCCTTGCCTCAGCCGGAAGACTCCCTAGGAACAAAGAAAGTCTTCAAGGGGAGTGACCGAGAAGATTGAGATTCCCGGGCTTTATGCATTAACCAATCAGGACCGAGTATTTGTTGCGTAATTGGAAAACTATAACCAATGATAAGTTCACCCTTGCCGGATGTTCCCGGCCACTGGGACCAAAGGATATATAAAGATGTGTGGGAGGGGAAATAAACGGATTTGAATCTGCACCACGTTGATGTGTACTTTCACCCCGGTCCGCGCCGTAACCGCGGGCTCCGGCAGTCAACCCCACCTGAAACTCATCCATCTATAAACCCCCTTCCCGACAGATTCTCTGGGTGTAACGAAGCGTGAGCTCTCAGCACAGTCCCTTGCTAGGACTTCCCCTCTTATCCTATTTCCATGAAACTTGTAGTAATTTAATAACACTCCACCCTGCATGCAATTTCAGCAAACTCTTGCGACAAATTCAGAAAGTATTGGGAGGATAGGAAGGGGAAATGTGAGCAAAACTTGAAAGAACATGGTGGCTTGGATCTTGGGTTCATTTGGAAAGGATTAGACTAGATATAGGATTATGTTATATTATGATTTACACAAATGATGTATGATTACATATTATATTTTATAATTACAGGCTACATGTGATGTATGTTAAATATTACATACTTACACACTATACACTATATACATATTACCTATTATATATTATTCATGTCATATATCATATCACATTATACATCGCAGGCAAACTTTACAGGTAATTGAGCATCCTACTTGCCAAGGGGCATAAAAAAGAGAGAAAGAGAAGATTCAGGATGAACCAACAGTAGTGTGAAGGGCACAGAATGCCTTCAGCTCAAGATATTTTTTTAAGAAAAAGGAGACAAGGGAGGATTACAGTGTCAGGAGAATGGGTGCACAGCACATGTAACGGGAGAGGAGCCACATGAGCCCCCTGGGGCTGAGGGAGAACCAAGAAGGATGCTGCTGTACCTGGACCTGTTGCCACAGCTGCAGTCACGGACTTCAGCCACCAAGGGGATTCAACAGAGACAGATTTATTGCAACAATTAATATCAATTAATATCTAGGTTCAGAAACGGGATAAATCTGATTTTTAATATTTTTTTTTTAGTAATAATTCACGTGGAAACAGCAGGGAAAAAAAGGCAAAATCCCTAATTCATCTCAAATCCATGCACAAAAGTCATTTAACTCTGGGAAACTGAGCAAGCCTGGAGTTATGAGTATAATTTAAAGCCGATAAGGATCTGACCCATCCTCTGTGGTTTATGGAGTTTGAAGGGAGGTAGTCTTCCCCAGCCTGCCTCCATGCGAGTGTCCTCATGGAGCCTAGGAATGGAGAAGACTCGCGTCTCTCATTACTCTCCCCTCCAAGGCCTCGCTCTAGAGTTTACAATTTAATTTTCTGCATTTGTAATCTGTAGCCCTTGTGTATATAATGTCTAATGAAAAAGGCCTTTTTTAAATTAACGTGGTATTTGGAAAAAAACCCATGTGTTTCTGTTTCATTATCAAACCACATTCATAAAGAAAAAAAATACTGTAGCAAAGGGTGATCGGATTCAGTTGGCAGGGACACAGGACAGTCAGAAAACATAGATATCCTTACATAAATGTCTGCACAACTTCAAAATGCCTTTGGGTACAACTTTGTTCTTGTTCAAGTTAATAAAACCTCTCCATGACTCGGGGCTTGATGCCCCGGCTGCTTACGTGTCCTCTGGCCTCTCCTCACCCTCTTCCCCTCGTCCCCCAACCCTACTCGGTGCCAACCCCATGATTCACTCTCCTGCTGACAATATATGAAATACGGAACTCCTGAATAAACCACTCTGCTTTTATCTCCTACCTTTCCAAAGCCTTCCTTTATAAGCATTCCACAAGAAAATATGGCTTACATGGCTCTAGTCTAGTGGAGGGTGTCCCTGCCCATGGCAGGGGATGGACTGGATGGGCTTTGAGGTCCCTTCCAACCCAAACCAGTCTGGGATATACATACAAGAGAAAAGCTAAGCTCTATTAGATGCTAAAGAATCCAAATGAGGATGAGCCAACAAAACCAAACTTCCAGGACAGTGGTGTTTCCCATTTCAGATATTTATCAGGGTTGGAAAAGATGCTCAGCAAATCAACTGTGCATCTTCAAGAAGGCATCGAACCAACCTCCTCTGAGAAGGCTCCCAAGCACCTTTTTGAAACCACACTGCCCCCCTTGCTATATTTTTTTCAATATGCACTTTTTATTCTATTCTTTTTTTTTTGTTACCATTATGTCCTCTGGCTCCTGACTTCCTCATCCCTATTGCTTCATTTTTTTAATTCCAGCACCTCAGAGGGAGGAAGTCATCCTGTTTTCCTTATTAATCAGAAATCTCTGGCATTGACCACAAGAAAAGCCTTCAAGAATGCTGAACTTTTTGGTTCAATGCATTTCATCATAATAGAGCTACCAGCATGCAGAGTTGATTTAGTTTTGCAACTTTCTGTGGAAATACCTCCCAAGCACTCGCTTTGGCCTCCAGAAATCCTCTGCTACACTCAGAGACACGGCAGGAATGTCCCATAAAAGCAGTTGTGTTTTTAGTAGCTACCATATTCCTCAAAAGCGACAGTTAAGCCACTGTACTGAGTTTGAAGCGTTTAAAGCTGGGGGAAAAGATGGTATTTCCATCTGAATTTTGACCATCTATCACTAAAATGTCATGGTGAAGGAAGTCCATCACCAGCAACACAAGCCTACCCACGTGTGTCTGGAAAGTACCTACCATGACCTCAGCCAGCAGCCCAGGCTGGGGACAAGCTGTTCCTTTGAGCACCCTCCTCCACATCAACAGCTCATGGGGGATTTATGGTGATCCGCTTATCACACCTGCATTTCTTTAGAAGGGTCTAAATATGGACAAACCCTGCTCTTCTGGTCTCCACTCAGAACAAAGTGCTGTTTCTCCAGGAATGTATCTGAGCATACTAAATAATGAGGCTTCTATTTTCCCAGAGCTGTTATCCCATCTGCTAACACAATCTAAGCACCCCAACTTCAACCATCATCCCTCCACCACCTCCTCTAGAGCTGTAATTATATCCCATCTTTTTCTTCAGCTGATTCCAAACACTGGAGAAGAGCCAGTTGGTGCAAGTGGACTCTCCATCATTACACAATACCAAATGCAAAGGTGATTCCTGATAGACAAGGACAGCAACAAGAAATGAAGATTCAAATATGTACCTATCGATCCAGCACCATGATCAAGACAACAGCCATGATCACCAAGGCCAGTGCACAGAGGTTTATTTATAGGCAGCTCCATCCACCCTGCACCCACCCAAGAGCTTGTAAAATAAAAAATCAGCATCCACGTGAATTCGGACAACTGAGGCACAGAGACGTTCCGGGACAATGGAATCAATCCATTTCTCGGGTTATAAGGCTGGAATTTATCCCTAATCTTCCTAAAATTTAAAAAAAAAAAAATCATCTCATTTAACCTTATTACCCCAATGCCTCTTAGGGTGCACATCTGGGGAGATGTGGTACCCCAGCTGCACTGGTACAGTTTCAGGCTGGGAGAGGTTAGTGCTCTGAGTTTCCTTGATTTTTATCAGGGTTCACTTAGACTAACATTGTTTTGAGATTGCCTTTTAATCCTGTTTCAACACTGGATCTGACCTCATCGCAGCATGAACTGTAAAGTGAGAGTTCCTCCAAGGTTACGGCCGCAAGAGGGACCGGGGAGGGAGGCTGGCAGGTCCGTAAGTAATCCATTTTTCTGTTGCAGGTCTCATGTAATTCTATTTAATGCAATTTATTAATTGTTCTCTCAGCATCTTGGAAATATGGTGTATCACTTTCAATGGCAGCTACGCGCAGGGGACAAGGGATGGCATCCCTGCGGGGAAGAAACCTCATACTCACAGTGTTGCTATTGCCAACATAGAGACACCTGAAAATTAAATGTATTTTTACCTGGCATAAAACAGACACATAATGCCGAGAGATTGTTATGATTTTCAAAGTCCTGACCTGAACTTTGCAAATTTTGGATTCCTTAAAAAGAAAAAAAAAGAAAGGGAAAACCACAACACCTGGGAGGAAAGCTCATATTGTGTTACCATTGAAGCAACCTCTTTCCTTGGATGCTCCTTCCTGAACTCTTCCTTTGGAAGAGTTAGTCAGTCTGTGTTTTAAATTGAGACACATCAGCTTTGATTAACTATGGCAGCTATTTGCTGTTTATTAAAAAGAAAAGCAAACTTTGTCAGGATTCAAGTTCCCATCCCTTTCAATTTAAGAGTCTTTAACTTCATTACCTTGGTCTCACTGGATGGGACAAAATAAAAACCAGGACTGAATGGTTTTTTCTCTCCCAGTTGTTCTTTTTTTTCCTCCTGGTTTTCAGCTCGTTCATCCTCTCACCACCAAGGGAAGCATCAGGATTCTTTCTGGTTTTGCAGGGCCTCAGCTACTAATCTCTGCCTAGACACTTTCCCCTTCTGTTCTGCATTACAATTCAAAGCTCCCTCTCCCCATCGACAACTGGTTTGCGGCACTTCCACATGCCAGTTAAGTAAAGGGAGATGATAACTCAGTTAGAGAGGAGGTTAAAACAGGGCTTTTGCTCTCAAAGAAAAACCCTTCAAGTCCAAGAAGTCTGGCAAGAAACAGACAGAGAACAAGAGCAGTGTCCTCCACGCCATGCTGCCAGTGAAGCTGCTCTGCATGTCCCAGAACATAAACCCAGTCAGTGTTTACTCCATGGGCTGCTGAAGGAGGAGGTTTGAACCTCAGGAGGCTATGTTGTTCCTAGTAGCACAAGCCCAGCTCCTGGATTGCACAGCTGCTTCGCCATGAATTTCCACCCGTACCAGGTTAAGGTACCCTGATGTACTGGGATGCTTGACTGCAGTGGTCTGTGTGGCAAGGGTGTGCAGGGCTCCAAGGGTGGCTCTTCTGCCAGAAACTGCCTTAAGATCCACCCCCCCCCGTGTCGGACAGAGACAGCACCAGCCAGCTCCAAGACAGCCCCACTGCTGCTTAAGGCTGAGCCCTTCTGTCATGGTGGCAGTACCTCTGGGGTAAAAGCCTTAAGGAGGGAGGAAAAAGCATCAGGAGCTACTGCAGCTGTAAAGAGTGGGCCTGAGGCACTCCACTCCACGGAAGGACCCACACTGGGGCAGCTGGTGAAAAGCAGAAGCTCCTGTGGGAAGTTCATGGAGGACTATCTGCTGTGGGTGGGACCCCATGATGGAGCAGAGGAGGAGTGTGAGGAGTCCTCTCCTGAGGAGGAAGCAGAGGGAGATACAACATGTGATGGACCCCAACCCCCATTCCCTGTGCTGCTGGTGGCTGGGGAGGGAGAGAAATGGGGAATAAAGTTGAGGCCAGGAAGAAACGAGGGGCAGGCAGGGGGAGGGGGGTAGATATCTTTTAAAAGTTGGGTTTATTTCTCATTATCCTGCTCTGATTTTGATTACCAATAAATAAATAGATTTTCCCCAGGTTGCATCTGTTTTGCCTGTGACAGGAATTGCTGAATGATCTCTCCCTGACCTTATCTCAAGCCCCCACCCTTTTGTTGTATCTTCTCCCCGTTGTCCTGCTGAGGAAAGGGGTGCTTTTGGGGGCACCTGGCCCTCAGCCAGGGCCAACCCACCAGCTTTATTTAACGGTCCCCTCCTCACCTCAACTCCCTCAGCCCCTCTCCTTCTGTGCAGCCTAACCAAGCATTTCACAACACGCCGTGATGTTGTTTATGAAAACTAATCTGGCTTCAGCAGCCTCTTTGGCCAAGCAGAGTTTGCTATGATTTCATACCCAATATTTTTGCCCATACAGATGTCTTAAATTTTCTTCTGAGTTTATTTATTGATCATATAACACTGATAGGATGTTTCAGAGATAACTACAGACCAAAAGCAATTAACCCAGCGTTGAACCTCAGTTCCGAAAGGCAGCAGCATATAATCGTGTGTCCGACTGGATGCAAGATTTTTGCAGTCATTCATGATATTGTTTTACCTGGTCGTTAATAACAAATTGAGATTTCTCCTGAGCAGGCTGGCTGAGTCCTTTGGGTTGATAAGCTTCAAAGAGTCTCACCGACGGAAGTGCCACCATCTGACACCCATCACATCTATCTGAGCACATCGCCTGCGTCGGGAGCCAACAGCAGGGCTGATCCCAGGTCGCTGCATCCACGTAATAGCTCCACAGCATGTTTCCACTCAAACAGGGACATCAAGGAGAAATTAAAGTATAACCAGCCCCATGCTAGTTGAGCTTCTTGTAGACACCAGGGAGTCTGCAGGGTGCTTACACTGCAAACCAGCCTCGTGACTCAAGTTCACATCAGTGCTCTGCGTGGTCCAGATCACCTACAGGTTCAAACACTGGTGGACCCAACCTCCTCAACTCCCTAAAAATAATGATCTGAGCTACTTTTCTAGCCTGCTCATATCAGGGATACATGCAGGATCACTGAAGGTCGCTCAGCCTTTCGCCTGCATCGCTGGGTGTTCACATATTCCCCCTTTCCCTCTCCAAAGACTCTGAAATATAAATTACTTTCACAGAAGAAATGGAAACTTGATCATTAAAATTAGGTAACTGAACAAACTTGCAGCAGGGGCCACGGACTGCTAAATCCAAAGCTAACATTAATTTTGTTAGGAGAGAAAACTGTCATTTAATCGATAGCCATGTGCAACCTATTATTCTGACGCTTGACATAAGCTCTCGCACGGTGCGTTAACACGGCCGAACATGGAGACCTTGCTCAGCACCAGCTTGGCTGCCACTGGGAATACTGAGACGATACCATCTGCTAAGCCTTTAAAGCTGGGGTGACATTTTAGGTGACCGGTGAAGGGTGGAAGTGTTTAATTTAGGACACTTTCCGGTACAATCATAGCAATAGGAGATCTCATAGATAAGTTACACTCGCCAGCATCCTTCTGGGAGATTTTTCTTCCCCCCCACCCCGCCTTTTGCTATCTGACAGGACAAAGGGGCCTTTATGGTGTTTTTAGCAAGTCTGTTTATTTAGTACATATTGTGGCTGATCTGCTGTTGAAATATCATCCATTTCCCTCCCCTGAGAGATACTCAAAGGAGCAGCAAGTAATCAACTTTAAACAAAAAGGCCATCTAAATATACAAAAAGAGGAGAACAATAGCAGCATTAATTATGAACCAGGCAGGCGGGTTTCCAAGGGGATCTCATATGCAGGGAATTTGTTTCTGCACAATTTATTTCTCTCTCGGGGGGCTCAGAAGAGCAGTGGCAGCTCCAAGAGGTTCCAGCAGAGTGTGAGGATCAGGAAGATGAGGATGGAGGGATGGGGGAAGAGAGAGGTGTCAAAGAAACTGGAACCAACACTGGAAAAAAACAGCAGGAGAACCAACGCCATATCTTTTTGAGCTTGTAAAGGAGAAGGACACTCTTGGTCCTGCTTGCTTGTTGCAAACAATAAATAGCAAAGGGAAGGTTGTCCCACTGCTCTGTGAAAAATGGAGACTGGCTAAAGCCTTCTTTATCACCTTAATAGGACACCCAAAATCTTCCCTGAGTGCAGGGAACATACTGTGCTCAGACATCCCCAAATCCATTCATTCTCCTGCTGCTGCATTCATGAAACAAATTCCCTAGGATTATATGGCAGGTAGATGCTCAAAAAGGAGTGGAGGACTGCAGTCCAGCCCGCACTGCAACCTGCACATCTATCTATCTATCTATCTATCTATCTATCTATCTATCTATCTATCTATCTATCTATCTCAGCGTTTATAAAGTCCCCAAGCAAGTAAGTAAAGTGTTCTGGATTTTAATTCAGCTCCAGAGGAGCAAGTTCCAGGCAGGATTTGTGCTTTATCAAGGTGTCAAGCTCTGCAAGTGTTGCAATCCATGCTTGGACAAAGCCAAGGAGCGTCAGTCCCTCCCGTGAGCATAGGGTACAAATTCAGAGTAACCCTTGCCTAGAAGATATTGCAGTTTGTGCTCCCTTAACCCAGAAAAATAAGGAGAAAAAAAAATATCCAGTGGCATCTGAAGGGCTTTCTGGGTATGGATGTGTCAGGAGCAGAACTCTGTGTCCCATCAATGAGCACTTCCCAGCCATGCAACACCTCACTCGGTTCTAGCAGCACAGGAAGAGTCTCTCTAAAGACTGTAACGATTCACAAATTAAAAGTGAGATGTCTGCGATGAGCAAAAGGCCTATGAGACACGTGGGAGTTGTTTGCACGTCTTCCTCGGCTGATGTCAGGCATCCAGTTTTGGAGACTGTGATACGAAATGGATGGGGATAGACTGGTGAGCAGGGACAGCAGCGAGGTAAGTAGATGCAGAAAAAACAGTTCTAGCTCTGCAGATGAAGAGGGCAAATGTATCTGCCTCAAGGAGGTCCAGGGAGTGACACGCTTACACTAAAACAAATTAATGTTGACATTCAGCTATAGAAAAGCTTTGGGAACAGCAAGAAGCAGCGAGAGGTAGGACAGATGGTGCAGGGGAGCCCCCGACTCCCTGTGATGACTACCTTTTGTCAGAGGGATCTCTCTGCATCCCTTCTAGACCTTTCTGTAGCAGCTCAGTGAGACAGCTATTCTCCCTGGATCAAAAAACAACGGGAAAGATTCCCCAAAGTGACGTGGTACAGTAGTAATCTGTCATCTGCCACATGTGAGCACCTCAGTAGAAATGTTCATCCAGCTTCAAGCAGGCTCAAAACATCAAAACCATAAAAACTTACGAGTAGTCTCCAATAGATACCAAGCTCTTCTTTTTTTCTCCTTTTTAAAGAAACCAGAAAACACAACTGAAACATCCTCTTTCCATACAAAGCAAAGTCCCACCAGCCACCTGATGCTGTGCAAAAGGTGACTAGTAATGGACAGCCCAAGCATTTTACACTACGAGCAATCAAAGAGCAAGGTAGGTAGAGATGCCAGGTTACACTGAGGATGTGGGAACCTCTTTACATGCAAAACTAACAGAAAAATAGTATTTATGTCATGTGTCACAGACATGAAGACTTTAGATCCCATCTCCTCTAGAAGAAACCCTACAAGGTGGATGTGAGGCTCAAGGGGTGGATGCAGGAGCATGGAGAAGACACATCCATAGTTTGCACTGAGCATTCCCATCATCGTGCATCCAGCCAGCAGTACAGGGTGGTTTCATCAGGTTTTGCTGGCCAGGTGACTCCAGGAGCTATGGACTGTTATGGGAAACCACCATGGACCTGAGCATTCCAACCTGACGGCAGGAATCTCACCGCTCCCCTGCTTCAGCAACAAGTGCACCCGACAACATCCAAAATAACAGCAAAAAATCAGTTCCTGGGAAAACATCACCCCAAACCTCAGCGCTCCACTACAGCACAGATAAGGATCTGAAATATAGCATGAAAACACATTTTCATCTGTGGATTTCTGGCAAAATCCTGGGATCCGTAGCAGTTTATCATTAGAGGCCTCAACTGAAGTTTACAGGGCTTGGATCAAATCACTTAAAACCTGCTTTAGTTTTACAGACTATTTTACAATATATAAAAATTGGTGACTTTTCAGCATGACATTTTTTATAACTCTATTTTAGATAATTACATCTTCCCATTCTTGTTAGCTCTATGGATGTGACGCACTTGGGTGATGCCATACAAACCACAGCTGGGCACGACGTATCACAGCAATGCAAAATACACATTTTTAAAGGATTACCAAACCTTCTGCTACAGGGCACAAACCATCCTCCCAGAGCTGGGGATGAGGAAGATGTTTCTTCCCTGACAGGTTTCTTGCCCCTTCTTGGAAGCAGTATTGGGGATGTCAGGTCTGCTCTGAGACACCAAACACTGGAACAACAAGGTATGGCCATGAAGCAGTGAATTCTGGATCAGTTTTCCAGCTCCTTCCCCCTCCTGGATACAAATCAATGCTGCCTGATGTACCCCTTCAATCAGGGACCAGGTGTCATGAAGCTCTGTCCTGCATCCCAGAAGCAGGTGACACCCCTGTGGTGTCACTCCTATAGGGACATCCCAAGCCTAGCTGGTTGCTGGAGCACCCAGGATGGGATGGATTTTTTTCTGGCTCCATGCACATCCCCAGAAAAAGCCTGACCTGCAGCCACCAGCACCCAAGGACCTATGAGCTTTGATGGCAACAGGGCAAGAGCTGCCGTGGTGCTGGCAGGTACCTCCCAGCACCAGAGTTTGGGCTTAGCTTTCTCTGTCCCCCACTCCCAGGTGCCCGTGCACACACCAAGATGGTTTGCGACCAAACCTCAGCCATGTTACCACACCAGGCACCTTTGCCAAGGGTGCTCCCTATGACAGCACAGCAGTACGGAGACAACACCATCAGGGATAGCTCCAAAATACTTTTTTTTTTGAGCAAAAAGGCCTCAGCTGTCATTTGGCTCGTGGCAGCTTTGTTCCCAACACCAGCGTGCTTCAAGCTGCTTTCAACTCCAAATGACCTCACCTGCTTAATTTCCCCCCCCCCTTTGTCTTTGTGGACTAAATTTCTGTCAACAAAGCTGAAAGGCCAAGTAGAGTTCACAGTAACAATTCACATTTCTTAGCAGGTTGCCCAGAACTAAAGCCTAACCTTAAATATGAATATACAGTAGCTTTAAGAAACCAAGAAATGTAAATCCTAGCATAGAAAATACCAGTATATCAATGCCTGCTGGACTGACTTCTACAATCTGCAGTCATAACTCAGCGAGCCTGGAGCACCTCATCTGTCAGATATTTATGTAGTGCTTTAATTGCATGAACAAAAACAACTTTCCAAGCCTAACATATGCTGTATTTTGAAATCCTGACAATGGTGGCTCTCGGCTTCATAAATTACACTTGTCCCCTTTGCAGAGCCAAAGCAACACGTGGATCTGAATTTTCTTTCTGGCAGCTCGCTAGCAGGCAGGGTAACGGCAGCTACAGGCAGCGCAGTACGAGGTACCACCTTCAGCTGCTGGTCTGGGTTCAGGTCTGAATATAGGGATTTACAGAGAATAAATTTAAGAGCTATAACAAAGAAAATAAGGTTTTTTAGGAAAGAATACAGGGATTGGTTTGATGCCTTGGGTACCGCTGGCAAAAGATGCCAAGCATCCTCTGCCCGGCTCCCATCCCCTGAGCGCAAGGTGATGCTCCCTGAACTGTGGCACTGAAGACAGAATCAGTACAAGCTGCAAAGGGATTAGCTCCTTCCCAAGGAAAGCTGGGCTGGCCAGAGTCGTGGCAAGGCTGGAGTTAAGTTTGCCGCGCTGCTGTCCACACAAGGGAGGTTAAACTGATTTTAGAAAGCATGGTAAAGCCAAATGTTATCCTCTGCAAACAGCTCGGCAGTGCTGATCCTGTTACCTGTAACCGAAAGTCACAAAACCCTGTTTAAATAGGAAATTATTAATCTGCAGTTGCACAATGGCATTAAGGTAGGCTCAAAGCTCCTTTTCAGGAACGGTAATAAATGGCCAACAGAACGGGACTCGTGGCCTTGGGGCCGCCCGTCGCCTGTGACAGCCCGGCGTGACAGGCTCCACAATATCCCCGTGCCCCCGCTCCAGAGATTTCTTTTGACAAGCCACAGTGAATAGTGAGCAACACGAGGGTTTGAACCCCCCCGGCAGGGTCGAGCCTGCGGCTGCTGGAGGACGCTGCCACATTATCCCACATTTTTCCCCAGGTTTTCTTTTTTTTACTCAATGCCATGTTATTTTGCATTTTTCCCTTTTCGCTTTTTTTTGTTTTTAATTCTTTTTTTGTCTTTTGTCTCTGTTTTCTTTTCTCTTTTTTCCTCACTTTTTGCTTTCTCTTTTCACCTTTTCCTTTTTCTTCTTCTTTTTCTCTTTTTCTTTTCCCTTATTTCTTCTTTTCTCATCTGCTTTTTTCTCTCTTTTTCATTCTTTTCCTTTATTGATTTTTTTCTCTTTTTTCTTCCCCTTCTCTTATTCCCCCCCCCATTTTCTCCAGAGAAGGAAGATATAACAGCACAAAGATATTCCTACTGCCAAGGGTATTAAGAGAGACCAGAAGCGATTCCCACAAAGATGCCTGCACAATGCCAAGCCTGCCACTGACCTCCTCAACTCACTGAGGCTGATAGGTCTGATCTGCTCTCATGCTTCACATTCCCCTTTGCCATCAGATTTTTGGGCTTCACCCCTCTGCAAACCCATGGTGGGAGTACGAGGCTCTAGGATACCTGACGGTTGTTTTGTGTGGCTTGTCATTGGGGTTTTTTGGGGAGCATTGGGGTTTTTTGGGGAAAAAAATGAATTACACTTAGTAACACAGAGGGTTATTAATACTGTAGCATATGGGAGGTGAGTGCATGTGAAGCCAAACTTTTCTATAGTCTAAACAGCTGTAACGCTCCAAGGTTATAAATCATCCAAAAATGGAATAAAAACAATACATATCCATATAAAAAAAAATTAAAAATCACCTGTACTCAATTACACCATCAACTCCATCAAGGAATTTCACTCACAGGGCAGAGCAGGAGCACGCCAAATTAACCCTTTCACAGTGGGTCAGATCAGCCACCACCGTGCCTCACACTAGCCATATGCATTACCAGCATCATCATCATCTGTTTTGCAGGTTTCATTTGTCTTCTGATTTTTCAAGGCACTGGAAAGTAATGGAAAAGTGGTAAATACTGCTCTTTAGCACAAACGGTAGGAGTTTGAATGTTGACTCAAAGCTCCTCCATAAGCTACAAATCTAAACAAGCGGCGGATGATAAATGCTCCGACAAATTTCCAAGCCAGTACCTCGCAGCAGTAAACACGCTGTCATCCATCCTTCCTAAAATGAAACACATCATAAGGTCTGGTTTTCCACCAGGTTTCCTGGCGTTTCACGTCCTCCCTCCCTAAGCCAGGGGGTCTCAATGTCCTTTTGATCTGTTGAGCTCTCCAAATTCAGCAGAGAGAGATGTGGAGTCCTCAACAATTAATTGAGGCTTACTGGCAAGAGGCTTGTCTAAGTTACCTTTTATGGACCCCTCAGAAGTCATCTAGAGACTCAAACCCAGTTCTTTCACCTGCAAAATCTCCAGGACAAGCCTTCGAGGAAAACAAACTCTGTGAGCTAGAGTCTATTCGCTTGAGTTGATGGGAAATCAGACTTATTAGCAAACATAAGCTTATTGGGAGCAGCACAAAGACAGTGCTGTTCGACTAAAAAAATTAAAAGCATTTGGAAGTGAGGCAATTTTGAGTTTGCAAGGTGTCCTTGCTTGTTTTCAGGTGCAGATGAGAATGTGGCTGAAGATCTACAAACAAAGCGCCACTCGAGATGCGGCATTCAAGAGCATGATTGTGCATCAGGTGCCTTGGCTTGTGTTCTGGACTGGTGGATAGGAAAGCTGTACTATTACCCCTTTGCCTATCTACAGAAATCACCAGAAATCCCATAATCAGCTCCTGCCTTGTGATTATATTACCACTAACAACAGAAAAAGGAAAAAAAATAAAATTCTACAACCTCTTTCCAACCATTGCTACCAAAACGCTTTCCAAATACTGAGCCATGGATTCCAGACATCCCCACGAGGTCCTGGGGGTTGCTGTTAGTACTAGGAGCACTTTGCCTTGCAGTGAGGGATGGGGACCCCCAGAAGCTGCACTCCATGATCCCCCCCGCCAATGTTCCCCCTCTCCTCACTGGACATCTCTCACGCCCCGCTCTTGAGAAGGTGCCGGTGCCAAGGGCGGCGCAGCTATAATTGACATCATGTGTGCATCGGGCTAGCAGAGTTACAGAGCACACAAGCACCAAAATAGATCTGGAAAAATGAAATATTAAAAAAAATTTGCATTTTCCTTCCCCACTCAGGAATGGGGTCTGTAAAGCAGCATAACCCAGTGTACATACGTTGTTAGACACAGTTTAAATATAGCATCTAACTACGAAAACATGAATAATTGCGGTGCTTAAAACGTCTGGCTAATCTTTAGCAGAACTGCAATCAATCACCGGTGTCAGACTGGGAAGCATTTCTCAGTTTCATACACAAAACCTTCCTTCAAATGCAAACTATATCCACTTTCAGTGTTTGGACTGACTTTCCCATCTGATATTAATGGAAGCGCTCTCGGCATGAAGAGGCACTGGTCGGAATTGATTTTCTGATTTTTTTTTTATTTTTTTTTTTTTAAATAAAAAAATAGTACATCCAGTTGGGAATGATATTCATAGAAAGAAAAAAAAAACCAAACCA
>VXBZ01012454.1:337325-448764 GCA_013399135.1 Heliornis fulica | reverse complement strand
CTCACTGAACAGATGAAGGGGAATTTGGATGGGTTCGTAGCTTTACTAAAGAAAACACTGGGAACACGTTCAGCTGATCTTGCTCTTTGCTCACCGACTCGCAAGCCCATGAGCCATGGCTAGAGAAAAGCACCAAGGCAAAGCCAAGCCCACAGCTCAACCTTAAAGCCCTGGAACACTTTGTGCCCACCATCTGTATCACCTCTCCTCTAGAAGCTTGGTAATGCCCCACCATTGGATGTGAAATATATAGCCAAAGATATTGTACTATTGACAAATTGGATTTTTTTTCTTAATTAATAGCTAATATTCACTGCTCAATGGCCCCCTCTAGTCCAGGTCCCAGCTATGCCAAAGCTTTTCTTGTCCATCGGTAAACAGTAACACATCTCTAGTTTTTCTAGGACACAGCTTCTCATGCTTTCCCCTATTTCTTTGAGAGCAGTTGCATTTTCTGCTGCAGCACAGAGCACACAGCTGGCTCACTTGTCTCTCCTTGGATGGAAGCAGGTAATAATGAATGTAATGCCAGTTTAATTAATTTCTCCATGCAATTACTTATGCCCTGAGCAGAATAATTCAAATTAGACTAGGGCAAGTCTTCCAGAGAACTCTTTCTGCTCAACCAGAAGATGGACGAGCAAAGACAGGAGAACCAAGTCAAATGTCCTTCTACATAACAAGACCACCTTGCTGGAACAGTTTGTAGACCCTCTTGATGGTCTGTCTACCTGTTGCTACAGAGCTAAGATCACCAATTAATGCGGTTTTACAGCCCCAGCATTATTTTTCTTACCCTATTACAGCAAAGACAGAAGGGTCCTGTCACCATTTACCATGTTAAATAAGAAAACCTCAGAGCTGGCAGCAGTAGAAACACTAATTATTCTGGTTGCTGGCATCAGACCACTCTGGAGCTCAGACTTCATCTGAAAACCTCTGGCTGGTAAAGCTCATCAAGTGTTTTTATGCTGTCAAAACCCTTGGTTGGCTTGAGACATGAAGGAACCTGATCTGAGGATTGTAAAGCAGTTCAGAGCGGACACGGGCAAGCACAACCCACTTGGTCAGGCATCTCTTGCTACTTCTTTCTCTCTGCCTTTTATGGCTACTTTTTTCTTTTATTGATTGGTTTGGTTTTTTTTTTTAATTAGTAGACTCCAAAAGGCAAATTATTTACAAGTGAGGCATGCACCTAAGAGCTGATATCACAAAACAACAACAAAAAAAACAGGGTTCATCAGAACTAAATCGTGCTAAGACTGACTCTGCAGCCATAGTTCAGGTGATGGTATCTGGAGCCCACGCGAGGCCCTTTAGGACATGAAAAGTCTCGATAAAATCTGGTGAGTAATACCTGTATTCTTAATCAGTCACCATCTGAGCACAAGGGCATATGTAAGGTTGTTTTTTCATTTACACTGGAACTTACAGTTTTGTTTAGAGGTGTAAAGTAATACACCAAATCCCTGGCAGGATTGTGGGCAGTGTGAAAACCCAGGGTGATACTGCCTACTTGAAGAGCATCACTGCCTGCGCTGCCTGCAGTCATTCCGCATTTCGATAAACAATTTTCTCCTACAAACACGACGTCTGACACCCAAGCAGCATTTTCTTTCCCTTCCCAGTTCAGCAATCTAGTTCTTACCTTCTTGGTACTGATGTGCATCTTCACAGCCAAGGTCAGAAAACTCCTGTCCCAAGATGCTTGCCATCACTTCCAACCCATGGCTCAACCTGTGCCCATAACCTGGCCTTGGGCATGTGAGAGTCATGTTGACTTGGGTCAGGCCAGGCAATATTATGAAATACAAGAAATCTCCTAAGATTTTTGTTTGTTGGGCTGAGCTGCTTGCAGGCTTGGGGGCTTTGGGGGCAGGTGTTCCTGAAGGTCTTCCCCCAACTTGGAGAAGTATTTCCCAATCCAATTTCTCTACATTCTTGCATGATCCTTGCTCTTCTCCCCACCAGGAAGCTAAGGAAACAATTGCACTGCCACTAATGATGCTATTTCTCCTTTCGCTTTGCGCATTTTTAGGACATGCCATCTGACAGGGACACCGCGGTGCCGGTGAAGAAATGCATCACTCGGAGGCTGCTGCTCCGTTTGCATGCCACTGTATGCTACCTTGGGATACCATCTTCTCTTTCAGTCTGATTTAAGTATTTTTAGTGACATTTTCACTGCCAAATGCTGAAAGGAGTTTTACGATGCTGAAGGGAGGAGCCCACCATGAAGAAATAACCCCTGCAGCACCCTTGGATGCTTTGGGAATTGTCACTACAGGGCATTTCTGAGCTGACATTTGATCTTCTCAAATACAAACATGTAAGCTAATCTGAAAAAAACCCTACCAATAAACCCCCCTTGCAAATGGTATCAGTCACCTTGCACACCAGTTCACTGCAGAATGGCTGAGACACAGCCATTCTGCAGAGGTGGGGATACGTACATCACCTTGGCCAAAATATGTTGGCTCCTATTTTTGGCTTCTCCTCTCCTCCAGGCAGGTGTGAGCCCAGCCTTCCCTGGGAGACACCCCACTGTGCTGGGAGGACTGGGGGCCGCTCTGTTTTCTCGCTCATCAGATAAGTCCTTGCGGGAATTTTGGCAGCAAAGCACCTAAGATGAGCTTGGCTCTGCTCCTAACAGTTGGAAGTACCTTCGAGGCAGGATTTGTTTTGATAAGGGATCTCTGGCTTCCTCTTTTTCTTCGCCCCAACGTGTCCATGGGTTTTCTGATCCTGTTAAGCTCTTGCTCCGGAAGGACAGGACCAAAGACATGCCATTGGTGTTGCCTTTGACTTCACAACCTTGCACGGCTGCTAAACCTTGCAGGTTCAAGTTTTGCCAACATGTTACACTAAACACCTGAGGAGCCTCAGAAACCTCTCCCATATCAATTCATCCCCACAAAACCTACAACAAAAAAATTGGCTGCTTCTCTGAAGGGAAGATCCTTTCCAACATGGAGGAAAACAATTATGGCTTTATGCACTTCACAACATCAGGATTAAGCACATTTAGTCTACTTTAGCTTTTAGGAGGACTTTGTTACACATCATTAAGGTTTCTTATCATCCTTTGAGGTGGGTAGGCTGAGAAGGTTTAAATTACATTTCTCAGTGCCAAGGCAGAAGTGCAAGTCAGTGGTTCATACAAAGCTATGGGAAGAATGCTGTTTGCCTACATTAATAAGAAACTGTATGGCCAAACCACTCAGAAATGATATATCCCATCATTCAGAGACCTGATACCAAAACACCTTATGCACTGGACTGTCCGTATGGACCCACTCCCACACACCACTCCACATACTTGTTTAAAACACTGGACAAAGGAGAAGCGTCAGAGTGAATTTATTAATATAGAAGGTTCTACCACCTGAATTTTCTAATTTGAACTGTTAGGAGATCTGCGATGGCTCTGGAAGACAAAACCTTCCTTGCTGGAGGAGCCTTATTTAACAGAAAGATTACTAGAAGCTGCTAACGTATGGTAGAAGCATTTACTTTCTCTCACAGCAAAGGACACTGGGATACTAATTATCCATTCTTGTAGCATCAGTTACTGGGACTGCAATGACAAGGATCAAAATAAGGCAAAACCTGCCAGTGAAAACACTGAAGAACTTAAATTCCTCCTGTCTCTTCTCCTCCACGGTCACACAGAGTCACTCCAAGCTGACAACATCAATTCCTCCAGGTTGTAATTCAGCAGATCGCTTTGCACCAAGAACTAACTGCTTTGGAAAAACATATTTTATGAGCAAGTCTCCAAGCCATCTACTCTTTGCCAACATCCAAACTGAGAGCAGATTCCTCAGGGAAAGATCTGAAATTTTCTCTCTCCTGAGGGAAACCAACTTGGTCATATGAAAAATCGCTATTTGTGACCTTCAGATAGGTGGGTCATGGGAAATTTGCTTTGTTGGGACATTTTCTCCCGCAGCTACTATGCAGTAACTCTCCCTGGAGAGTCTTTGCTGGGCACATGATGCACAGATGTAGAAGAACTAGCTCTGGAAGTTCACAAAGCAGTAGTTAGTGGGGCCAGATAGCATCCAGTGTGAAGGAATCTCAAGGCGCCCAAAGTTTCAAGATCTAAGGCTCCCTATGCTGTTGCTCCATGCTGCCTGGTGGAGAAGACAACACGCTTGAGGTTACACTCAGAGAAGTCTCTGCACATAGTAAATACAAGGAAATTAAGGCAGGATGGGAGCAAACAAACTGTAAATTCCAACTCTGGTTTGCTCCCCACTCATCGCCCTGGAAAAACAGCCCACTTCACTGGCATTAAAATAATCTGCCCAACTGTCAGGATCAGAAGCATTTTGCTGGTGCAGAGCCGCTGACTCCGAATTAATAAAAAGCCAGCAACAAAAAGAACTTTGACAGAAAGAAGCACTTGGAAAACTGCATTTCTGGGTAAGTTTCCACCCCGTAAACACCACGGGAGCTCGATCACGGCTCCGAATTCTTTTGCTTTCTGTTATAACTTAGCGCTTGTTTGCGTGCCAGCTTACATAAGCAAGGGAGCATGGCTCCATCGTTATAGTGTGGAACGAAGGACAGGGATGCGTAGGTGCAGTCAAGAAGCCACTGTGCTGCAATCGCCACCTCCTCTCCTTAGGTACCACCCAGGCAAGGAGATAGATGGTCTCTCCAGGGAGCAGAGCCTCTTGCTCAACTGATCATCCTTCACAACCCTCAGAGCACCGTGACATCTTCCCATAAAGGCGCTAAAAGTATCTTTTGTTATTCACTGAGCTATGAGTCAAACAGAGGTTCTGAGAAATTAAGCACATGAGCATGTAAAATTGCGCTGAAATGAAAATTTTAAATGTTGCCTTCTCAAAATGTTTTGGTCATTTTGGATGGAAAAAGCCACGCCAGTTCCTCAGAGCAGCAAGACCATGGCTCAATGCACATGGGAAGAGATGGGGATCCCCACCAGTGCCAAGCAGGTGCTGTAGTAAAAGCCGACCAGATGTATGCTCTGTTACGGCCTCCCTTCCAAGGGAGGATCCATGGCGTGGACGGCAGCCAGGTGGAGGAACAAAAGGGCGCCTGCTTGGTTTTTCCTCCTGTTATTCAATATCGGGGCTTAGTGGTCACACCACATTTGCCTCCTCTCCACTCTGCTGATGGATGCTCAGTGCCCGTCCCAGCTCCAACACACGCAACAGGGTCTCACCTTCCTCTGTTTGCCGCACCGCACGCTGTCGCCGCTCGATTCCTGCAAGGCATCCCAGCCCAAAATATAATGTTCCTTATATTTGCCGGATGAGAGCACGTTAACAGACTGATCTTTCGAAACTCTCCCATTCTTCTTATAATTTATTGATGAAAGGATTCCTCGCTGGTTAGGCAATATCCCTCCGGATGAAAGCCTGGCTACATTTCTCTTCTTTCTAGCACCCCCGGTAACATACACCTCCTCTCTGAGGGCCCCCTGATGAAAAATTCACTACTCGCCAGGCTGCACTGCCAGTTGTGCTGCTGATGGATCACGTTACTTTTTACCTGTTCAGATTAATCAGGTTACAGCTCCAGCCTGCCACCAAAGCATGGCCTCACACCTCAACTTCAGGACCTAAATCCACATCCAACATCTGAGTCAGGCAAATGCTACAGATGAACACCCAAGCCTGAAACCAAGCCTGGGACTTAGGGGTGGCTTTAGCCATCTTTGCAGATGAAAAGAAACCCTGATTTGTACCACACCTAGCATGCAAAAACCCATTTATACATGCAAACTGTAGTTGCAAAGAGCAGTGTGCCAGGCTGGATGGAGAGCTGGGTGGGGGGAACTGAGATTGAGGAGCTCTGCTTCCCTAAAACAGCACTTCCATGTGAGCTCCCAGACTGTTAAACCAGCACAATGCTTCCCCTCCCTCTTAGGTATGGCTGTCTGGAAGTTTAATTTGTGCTTTTAATGACCTGAGACACTTCTGAATGAAAGCTGGGATAGAAATACTCCTAATTATTTTGCAAATTCAGTACCTTACCAGGCAAAGTTTATCACTGGGAGTGACTCTCATCTCACAGAGGACAAGGCTCATTTATCTTTTCAGTGCTTAAACCCAGTTTAGTGGTCCTTAGGATTTACTGCTTGGAGTAAATCCTGACTCCAAACTTGTTTGATGGGGCGCTTCCACCACCAACTCAGCCTACAACAAACCAAGCAGCTGCAGTCTTGGCTGAGCGTAACAATCCCAGAAAGACTGTTGCCCAAAATGCTGGCAACACGGGTTTTTTTTCTTTTGTAATGCAAAAAAATATATATCTTGGCCATTTTAAAAGAAGGAAGTGGCACAACTGTTCTACCATGGACACATGTGACTCAGGCTAGGGTTATGGATCATGCTGCTGGCCTCGTAGGGTGCCACTTACTCGGAAAAGCTAATTCAAACCAGGAATGTCCTGGTGCTCGGCTTGACGGCATGGAGGAAACGGCTGACCTGCCACAAATTCCAGCTCTCGCTTCATCCATCCGTTTTGCTCAAACCAGAACTGTTGCTCAATTTTTATTTCTTAGCCTTAACCAGACAACCAAATGTTATTTAAATGAGGTAAGGTTTCAGCTGTGGGAAATGCAGGTAACTTCTGCAGCCAAATTCCTTAGCGGTGCAGTTCCGACGCTGTAATTGCACTGTCAGTCATCACGAATGTCACGGAGCTTATTCAACAATTAAAACTAACTTCTGAGAACTGCAGCCCTAAGATAAATCGAAGGCATATGAAAAACCCAGCAATTTTTAACTCATTACATTTCGCTGCAAAATTCAGAGGCCAAGTGGGCAGAGTCTCAGGCAACAGCTTTTATTTTCAGAGGCAGCTCAAAATGCAACACAGATGATGATGATAATAATAATAATAATGACAGAAAGAAAGAAAGAAAGAATGCTTGCATTCTCAAGCTCAGAAGCACAGCTTCTATGAAAGAAAACTAGGAGCTTTTTAAGCAATATCTTTAATCAATTATTGCAGGTTTGGAACACTGTTGTAGCTCACAGTTCTTTGCTCACAGGAGAAAAAATAACCATTTCTTAATGTTTTTATATCAATCATGAAATTGAAACACACCGGTTGGCCTCAACTGGCCTCATTATGGTATTTCACTATCATCGTATGTAGCTATGGAGTTCTTGATTGCCTTTATTCCTACAAACCAGAAACCAACTTACAACCTCGAATAAAATCCCATGTTAGAAAAAATACGCCCATTCAGCATCTGTGGAAAAGTCAAGGACACAAGTTGCTCAATATCATCAAGCTAAACGTAAGGCCTTCCAACTCCCAAAACTATCTATGGAAACTCCCCTACTTCCTTCTTCCAGCTACCCTTGGAACAGTCTTGGAAAGAAAGTTGAAGAAGGTTCCTCCAACATTTCTTCTGCTCTTTGGACCTACTGCATCTTCTGGGGTGGCTGTGGGTCTTTTGGCTCTTTATCCACTGTGGGGACAAAGCCAGCATGTTGTTTGTTTTCTGTAAATTTCATCTTTACTTAATTTTTCCTGAAATGCCCAGAAGTAATTTATTAACAATGACCAGGATTCCCTGCAGAAGGCGATATTCTCAGAAAAGCAAAGCGCTCCAGCAATGAAAGGAATGCGCACGGAACGACTGGCAGAGAACTAATGATTTCAAATAAAGGCCTTAACATCTGGCTTAGTTTAGCCTAAAGCTATAACCAAACCACAGTCTCCTCAACTCCACCGGCACCGCGCTCATGAAAAATCACACAACTATGAGATGACAGTTCGGAGTCAGAGCGGCAGCAAGTAAATATCATTTGATTAGGTGTCAAGTAAAACAGTCTTCGCTGAAACAAAATTGATGATACATAGCTTTGATCCCCTGGGAACACCGTTCGATCATATAACTGGATGGCTTAAGCGAGGGTATACGTATTTAACCCCCTTAGAGACATGGCCAAGCTGAAAGGTATTGGCAGAGCACCACCGAGACTCCCAACTGTCAGACCAAGTGCTGTCTCCGCTGCCATGAAACACAGCGAAGTCATACTCTCTGCTACTGCTGCACATCTTTTATAAGCTCTTTTTATTTTTTTCAGTAATTACATGGGAAAAAGCAGCGCACGATGCTGCTCCTGCAGCCCACGTTGGCATCCATGCCTTGGTTGTAGCTGCCTGGACGTTGAATCAAGGGAATACAAGGGTATCAAGGCCACCCAAAGCACATGAATGACAAAGGCCTACTTTTATTCATTCACTTCTAAGGCAAAAGCCTGCAATTTTAAAGACTAGAGTAAGTGTGCTTGGTTTTACCATGCTGCCAGACTTCTTTAAGACACTGTCAAAGCAACTTTAAGCTCTGAGACCATTTCAACCAGAAGGAAACTGCTCTCAAAGTTGTCCTTTTTCAGAGATGCTGTTTGCACCTTCCCAGTGCAAAAGGAAGTGAGAAAACATAATTTAATACGGTCTTGACAAATTTTATTATGTCACTATAACAACTGTAAAACTGACCGAAACATGTTAAAGGCTCTAGCCCACGGGAGGATGAATGTGTGCATTACATAAATTCTGCAAGCACAGTAAAGCTCTTCTTTGCTACAGCCACAGGAGGCAAAAAAAAGAGCTAAGCAAGAAGATGCAGGGTGGGATATGTTATCTTCAAAACAAATACTCCAACCCCTCAACCATTTTTCACGTGTTTTCAGCATGTAATTTCCAAGGTTGTTCATTTATCTGGAAGGCAGCTCGGTTACACTGCCCTTTACTTTTCAAAACACCATGCTACTGTTGAGTTTGTTCATTTTATGTTAAAGCCAAAAGGGCGGCAGGCAGCAAGAGCAGAAACTTGACATCTCGTTTTTAAGTGAACTGCATGTGGGAGCAGTGGAGAAAGGATGCCAGAAGCCTTGCTGACCTCCCAGATCTGGCTTTTTCCCACTCCTGGCTGGTGGGTGCTTGGGGTCTCCAGCTCCTTGTGCAGCTCATCCTGCTACTCCAAGGACTTGACTCCCAGGTATGAAAGGCTGCAGGAGATCCAGAGATCCCAGGGCAGAGCAGCACCATGCAGGGTAGCTTGGGGCTCTGAGCTCAACAAGAGCCTTTCTGTGGGCAGCAGCTGCTGCTATGGCACGGACAGACGTTCTCAAGAAACTAAATGCCATCACACACATGGTGATTTCCAGCCTCGCTGATGGAAGACAGATTTAAACTCCTGAGCAAGAGCCAGGCTGCTGTACCCAAATGCCTCCCCACTCCTCTAAATGGCTGATTTCATCAAAAGATCCAATTGCAACCCTATCGTTTACAAAAAAAAAAAAAAATCCTCTTAGCATAATCTACTTTAAAAACTAAATCTCATTTGTAGGTTATTATAGCTGCTACAGTCTGTTACATCCATGCACAGAGCTCCCATGAATTTTGAGAAGAGGGAGCAGGAGTCGGTTGTCCTTGAGTGTTTTGACAAGTTTCTGTAATGCTGGATCCAGCCAGCTCATTAGTTAGAGTGCTAGCCACAGTTTCAGTAACTTGCACAAAATGCTGCTCAAAAAGACAGTGGAAAATATATGAATAAAAATCCAAATAAAAGTGATGGCATTAATGAGATCTGTGCTGAGTTTCAGGGCTTGATCACTGAGCTCACTGTCGGCTCCAGCCTCCAGCCACTCTCTGTGTGTTTTCTATTTAGACCAAGCTGACAGAAGCAATAATCGTGTCTTTGCAAACCACCTATCACAGCTCTGATTGTTACAGTCACAAGACTGATTGTTAGCTGTTGACAATAAACAACTAAAATGACCATCTTCCATCTTAAATTTTAAAGTATGTTTTAAAAGAAAAGATTCAGGTCCCACAATAATTTGCAGGAGGACAGTTTCCCTAAAAGGAAAAAAAAAATCCTCATTTTTTTTCTCATTACTACTTGGCCTTTTCTCAATACCCACATATTATCAAAGCCTTTCATGGAGGAGAGGAGGAAAGTGAGGCACGAGGACTCTGGCCAAGACCTAATGCCAGCACAGGGTGCAGAGCTGAAGCCCCAGTGCACCACTTCACACCAGCCCACACCAACTCTGTCCCTGACCCAAGAGAAACCTGGATTGTATTAGCGGCTTTGTAATAGCCTTTGATCCAGCACTTTACTCATGTGAACGACTCCTGCGACTCGAACAGTGGGACTTTCCTGTGTCATGATTCTGTTTCCATCCCAGCGGGGCTGCTGGGGCCAAGGACAGAGTTTTGGGAACCTCCGAGGAGAGGAGCAATGGGATGCTGGAGATGGGCAGTCGTTGCATTAAAGAAGTGATTATCAGAAAATCTTTAAGAATACACTTTTTGAGGGTTTTGGACCTAGTAACCGGGTGGAAGTACTGCTTCACAGTTTCCAAATGCACAGAAAGGTATTCCCTGAAATCCAGGTGTACTCAGCACAAGAAGAAAATGTTGGCCAGCAGCAGGACTGTGATGAAATGTTTTTCTGAATAAGTTTCTGAGAAAACTTGCATTTCTATCTGTTCAACTAAAAGGGAACACACTGCTCTGGCTCAGGGTTGTGATGCCTTTTCTGGAGGTGTCATGTACCTTCCACCACTGGCCAAGGTCTTAGATTCTAATTAGAAGAATAGTAAAGTACTTCTTCAGGGGAAAAACCATACTAAATTACAAACTCTGCAAACAGATCCAAATCGAAAATAAAACAGAGCTTTCCAACCCTGGCACTATATGTAAAGTTTTGCATTGTAGAACAGTTGTGCAAACACTTTGCACGCACGCTTCAAATTGTCTGTTAATGGGACATCGGCAACCCCTGAGCTTTAATTCAAGGCTCCACTTCTAAATTATCTCACTGCACTGCTCCATTCAGACCTTGAACTTGAAAGTCCCATTCCCCTGAGCTCTGGGTAGGATCCCCCACACCCCACGGTTGGGCAGGAGATATCAGTTTCCCCTGCTCTTTTGCTAAACCAAGGTGTCAATAAACAAAACCCCCGCAGCAATCTCCTTCCCCTTACTTCCATCTTGCTTGGGAATCAGGTCTGCAAGTTGCTTACAGAGCAGGCTGCTCCAGAAAAAGCAGTAACAACGTTCTTCCTGTACGTTTTACACCGGTTGGACTTGCTTTGCAGTTCCCAAATGCACAAAAAGGTATTCCCCGATTGAGCTTTCCTGTCTGAGATGTAATGGCTCATAGGTACCACATCCGTGTGATGCTCATTTAGAAATAAAGCCAATCAATACAGCATGAGTCGATAATTCGAGTCAAACAAGTACATCTCAAGCTTCACTGTAACTGCAAAGCACAAAGTTTCCCTTCAAGCAAGCTCTTGGGTGTTTGAACGCAGCAAAGCATTGAGCAAAGCATCAGAGCAGAGATGCAGACCTCCAAACGGACAGGCTGAGGAGAAATGCAAAAATTAAACCAAAGCATTCCTAGTTCACATAGCTACCTCTACAGTCACTGCTGCAATGCAGTCTGTGAAGATACAGAAGTTGGTCTCTGAACATACCAGAGGAAATCTATTGAAACAATACAAACACCAAACAGAAACAAAAAACTGGCATCATCCAGAGCCAGACTTGTTTAAAAAGGGGAAGAAAACGAAGACAGAGCTTCAGCTGCCCTAGAACCCAAAGGGTTCTACGTGGTGCATGTAGCTGCTCACCCAGCTGTACACACCGCCACCAAGGCAATGCCCAACTCCAACAGTGAATGAAAGGTGGAAAGATAAAGGCCAGACCCTGAACAACAACCAGACTGAGGATGCTGGAAGAAGCAAAGCAGTAAAGCCCTGGTTTCTGTAGTGGCCGTGGGTGGCTAACAGCCCCCTTTCAGCTTCTCAGGCTGAAAAAGGCTTTCTGCAAGCATCTCTAGGGGGTCCATGGAGGATGGTTGAAGGTTTCCATGGAGCAAGGTTCCAATGGAGCAGGCCTGCCTTGCAGAGGCAACAAAACAAGTACTTGTTCCTTCAAGTCATCCTGATGGTGAACAATTTTATTAGAGCAAACCTTTTAATACTCAAACCTCAGCACTGAAAACAGCCAGCACCATTTTCTGGAGCTCTCGTTTGAACTGAACCCAAGCTGAGATGTGTCCACCAGGATGGTGCTTCACAAGCATGGTGCTGGGACATGTCTGAGGGTGGTTTTGGAGAGAACGAGTGCCACACATTGAAGAGCTGGTGCTGCAGTTGAACATGCCTTACTCTAGTGAAGCCAACTCTACATCCCCTTGCAATGGCAGTAAACAAACAGCCCTGACTCCACAACCAGGTGCGATGGCAAATGGCTCAGTAAGTTACAGCATCACTCAGACTGTGCTTCCTCCAGCTTTTCAGGCTCCCCTTCTCCCATTTATATATTGATTTTCTAGGCCATTTTTTACTTCTGGCCTTACTTCATGAATTGCTGAATCGGTTTGACACCTCCAAGCCATGACAGATGGCTTCACATGTAGCTGCTAATGTGCTGGAAACCACCGATGGCTGCTGCTTGCTGCCTGAACCCAGCACACAGCAATGGGGGAGCTTTACTGGGGTGGTTTACATTTCAATGGGTTTGTGCCTTTTTCCACTGTTTATATTGTACGTGTGATCAGATGAGAGAAAGAATGAAAAAGATATTATTTCCACAGTCCATTACATCACCTTTTCCTCTTGGAAAACTTTGTAACTTCATACAGATTTATCCATACAGCCCCACACAGGCTGTTCTACCTCTTTCTGAAAGCAGAATATTCTCATTAGGTACGCTAAAGGGTGATCTATAGGAAAAATACTCTACTGGAGAGAAACTTGTAGCTGGAGGCTTCCTCTACCTTCAGAGTGACTAGGAGGCAGAGAGATATGTGCGTGCCCTAAATTAGAGTCTGCAATCAAGGCCATAAGCAACACTCCTCTTCAAAGCAACTGAGCATCCGGGATGGTAGGTGATACAGGTGGAAAACTTCCACCTGTTTGAGGCGATAAAATGGAAGCAGCATTTCTCCACAAGCTGGGAAATGCCACGGACACCTTCATCAACCCGTTTTCACAGCTGTACAGAGTAACATCCCCATGGGGTCACGTGGCATTTTTGGACCCAAGTCATTTCAAATACTAATGCCCACCTCTATCAAGGCAGAAAAGAAAACTGTGTGAACTCACGTTGACCTTAAAGAAATCCTTTAGCCTAAAAATATAAAAGACAAACTGTTTCCACTGAAAGCTGCTATATAAAACCACCCTCAATAAAAGCGCCGGACTCTTTTCAAACTAACCTCAAACATGAAGCAAATTCCAGCCTGCTATTTTCCTCTGGCATCCAGGAATGTACATCTCAAGGACAGAACTGGCTGTTCAAATTAAATCCTACTCCTGCACAAGCGATTGTTTTCAAACACTTCTGAAAAGCAATTCTGCATAGAGTGTGCATTCCAGGGAGGATTCCCTCCCCCCTCCAGATTTTAAACATTAAAAGGAGCACAGCAACAAAAGCCTTCGTGCACTTTGTGTGGTTTCACGTTGCCACAAATAAAGAAGAAAAGATTCATCATCTTTTTTGTTTTGTTTTTTTTTCTTTACAGTGTACTCACAACAACTTAATACTGTATAGAATCATAAAATGAAAGAATCATTTAGGTTGGAAAAGACCTTTGACATCATTGAGTCCAACCACAGATGCCTTTGACCTTGGACTGGATATCCCAGAGGCCAACAAGGGGTTTAGATGAGAACAAGTCAAGCCATTTGCAGAAAGACTCCACTTTCCTGAGTGGCTTTGTACTCTGACTCAGGGTGTGAGGACTATTTCTGGTTACGAGGCACACCCCACAAGACTATCTACTCAGGTTCGCTTAATCTTCGAAACAAAAGATTCCTATCTACCATTGCTGTCATTCCTGATTACCACATCATTTCCCCATCAGCCCTCATGTCAGCAATCAAATTAAGGTATTACACTCTGAAACATTTAACATGATTAGATCAGAGGAGTATTTATTCTTCCACTTGGGCAGATGGGACTGCTGTGAACAGGAGGATGGGGAGATGCCAAGTGAGTCTCGCGTGGTACACACCTACTGCTCCTTCTCTGTCTGCCTGGTTGACACCACATAATATGAAAGCCAGATTTATTTTTTTTTTAAATTATTTTCATCATGTCAGGATGCTCCAGCCCATGCTCAAATCAGTCTTTAAATAAAATTCAGACACATTCATACACCCAGGAAAACCTGAATTTACAACACCAGGAACTCCGAGCCTCACCCAACCCAGCACACATCAGGGGAGACAGAAGCAGACAGTTCATGGGAAGCTAAAAAAAATAAAAAAGAAGAAAATCACAGAAATTTAACAACCATCAGAAGTGGTCTCATCCCAAGATATGAAACTCTTCACTACACACCAGAAATGAAAGCTCTGAAACCTTGTCTGATCAAACCAAGCCACGGCCCAAACACTGACTGTCCAACCACCACAGCTGAGCGATTAATCAAATAAAGACAAGAACTGACTCACAGGGCTAAATTATCCTATTTAATGAACTCAGGATTTGCTCAAGCTAGATGAAGGCTCTTGGTGACGCACAGAATCCAACCATTGCCATTCCAGCAGATTACCCAGTAAGTCCAGCTTGGGTCAACAATGTTGGGCTGGTTAACATCATCTAATATTACTGTATTTCTTTCTTTCTTTTTTTTTTTTTTATGCCAGAGCTGGTCTACAGCTCTTAGCATTATGAATACAATCTTAAAGCTGAATTTTCAAACTTCAGTCAAAATAACTCCAATGTCTCCCTGAAAACCCTCCTCCCCTTGACAGAGTTGTTTCTTCAAGCAACATCAGTGGGTACTGGGAAACAAACATCAGGATCTCCCCATCACTTCCTCTGTCAGACCCCTCCAAATTCACACCATGTGCTGCTTTTCCCAGAGGCATCCCCTTCAAATTGCAGCATTTCTGGCACTTGCTTGGCTCCAAAGCACAAAAATTCTTAAAACCAGTAAAAACTCCACCGCCCACCCTATGCAAACAGTCAAAACCGATCTGGAGAAGGGAAAACGTGAATGCTTCTCCTCTCTGATGGGATCAGTGAGGGACCTGAGCCCTGGAACAGGAGGACATAAAACTCTTAACTATTTTCTGCAGCATGTGGTTTCCTACATAGCCCCATTTAACCACAGCTCTCCCACAACACTAAGCACAAAAAAAGAGGATCCCCAAGAGATCTAAGATCCCGAATCGCACCAAGGAAGCAGCACAAGCTCAGCAACGAAGAACTAAGAATAGATATGGTGCTTCGCGTTCTGCCACAAGGCCTTCCAGCCACCGCTATTTTGTCAGTCCTTTCTTTGTAGCAATCAAAAAGGATGATGCAGCTCCCTGAAGCCGACTTTAATGGATCCATTCAAGCTACAGTCTCGCTCTGCAATTATCATGCCTATCCGGTCCAACTAATGTGCTTGTTTACACTATCTGGCAAACTCCAGATCGAGTGTCATTTCATCACCGGGATTCTTTTGCCTAAGCCAAGACTAACAGACCATGGTGGTAATTTAAACGCTGAAAGCATGCACAGTATCGATCCGCGAGACTTGACGCCAGCTAGCTGTTACACGAAAATACATCCCCCAGGGAACTGCCACCGGCGGGGCCTGATAGAGAAGGAGAATTTAAATGAATGAAGGAGAAGCCGGCTGGAGAGGTAAATATGCATGAGCACATGAAGTGAATAAATGCTGCACTTTGTGTGGTTTGTCAGATTTGTTAGAAAGAGCGAGGGATTATCCAAGAGAACCATGTGAAAAACTACCCTAAGCTGGTGATGGTTTTCTGCAGCAGAAACCTGTCTGGCATCTTGAACTAGCCCCACCGATGCAGACACAGTGCCCAAGAACGCGTTAAAGCATCCAGCAATAACAGGCGCTAAACGAACAGATTACACCTAAATATAATAAACACTGTCTGGACTTACAAGACTGCCTTCCCCCACACCTTTCTTCCTCCGCTTTTGGGGTTGACCTGCCTGCAAGCACAGGGAGATGCAACCCTCAGTGGAAACCACCCCATTCCTCACTGCTGTGGGAAGCAGACAGATGCTCTGTTTTTTGGTGTGGGAGAGTCAGAGGTTCAACACCATTACACATGATGATTGGGTTTTTTACAGGAGGAGCATCAGCCACCCTCTCTGTGCATTGGAATGGCTTCCAGCAGAAGGCTTTGTAGATACATGGTCTGAAAGGCATTTGTGTCTTGCCAGTAGCAATTCAAAGGGAGTGGGAGGTGGAGGAGAAGACTTCATGGATTTTCCATTGCTTAACCTCAACTGAGATGCATGTTTTCTGCTTGGACCTGTCAGAAGCCATAGGGATGGCACAACTACATCCAGAGGACAGCTCATCTCAGCTGGAACCTCAGTACTCCTGGAGATATGTCAACCCTCTCACAAGAAGGAAAGCTCAAGCCTGCAAAGTGGAGTTCAGTCATTCGACTTCACATCATCTCAGGTGCTCACATGTGATGCACTGCGAACCATTACAGAGCACAATCAACACACTCTCCTGCAAAGCAGAAACTCCTTGGTGGGCCACTTCCACTGCCACACATACAGATGTACTGTCCCCTTCTCACCCTTGTTCACTCTCATCTGCATTTCCTTGACAGTCCTGAAAGTTCAGGAGATCCTCCTGGTCCAGACGGAATCTGTCTTTAATTTTGTTAAGTCTTCGTACCTGCTCTTGGGTCCAAGTAGAAAATTCATGTGTCTGTGTGTTATACTGGTTCTACCTTCAGTCAGAAAACTGCCCCACAGCAGAAAACTGCCACTCTTCTGCGCCAGTGGTCAGACCACCTCAATCTTCACCAATTAAAGAGCATTAGCCTAATTGCTCTCTTCCTGCTTATATAGCATAGCACTCTGCTGGTCTCACATACCATCCTGGAAGTCACACATTGCTCTTTTGGTTATGTGTAAAAATAGGCAACAACAAAGGTATTTATTTTAATATTTAGTCAAAATTGCACAGCAATTTCTAACGCTCGTTAAATCCCTGAGCCTTGATGAAGTTTGTTACTTTTCTAAGATTAAGTGTTCTTTTTACTAATGGGCAGGAATGCAAAGTCAACCTGAAAGCTAGAAAGTCAACTGAGGACACTTCTGGTTTGTTCAGTTTAACACAGAGCATGAAGAAACATAGAATCAGTTTAGGTTGGAAAAGACCAACACTAAACCAAACACTGCCAAGTCCAGTGCCTCCACCACCTCTCTAGGCAGCCTGTTGCAATGCTTGTCATCTCTTCTGGGTGACGAAATTTTCCCTAATACCCATCTAAACCTCACTTGGTGCAACTTCAGACTGTTTCCTCTGCGTTTTTTAGACCATGTATGTCCTGGTCTCCCTGAAATTGCACTGGTACATTTAAGGATACAAACTGAAACTCCATTAGCATGTTCATCTGGAACATGACCAGCCATGAGCTAGAACAAAAACCACCACATCTTCCATTCCTCCTACCAATAGCAGAGCTGTTACCTTTAAGTTCTATTTTGCCAGAACAGATGTTGACATACATCTAATAAACCATCAGTCACACAAAGCAGTTTCAGGCCCCAAAACAGAGGTATCCGGTGCCATATGTGAGGGACCTAAGGGCACGCAACAGCTGCTACTCCAGCAAGACAAAAGTTTTTTGAATGACTGTGTCCTATCTACCCGTCTCTTGTGAACATCTAGAATACTGGGCTTCTACGACAGCAGCAGACATCTACATTTAGACACCTGTACTACTCTCCACCTACTCTAGAGGAAAACTGCACTTAAAGACTGATGCACTGAGCAAGAGCACAAAACCTCCCATTGTCACCAGATGAAGCTGCAAACTCTAAGAGAGCCAACGTAGAAAATAACCCATTTATACATCTAAGAGTGATAACATGCGCCCTGGAATCAACAGAACCTGTAGGAATGCAAATTACTGTTTTTATGATAGGACAGGGAGGGGGAAACTAAAAGAAAAGTTGAAATAAATCATACTGTAATGTTCCTTGCTATATAGTGCCACCTTGCTGTCAATTCATCAATAAAAATGACAACTGCAAAGGACTGATGCTTTTGTGTGAGATGCAGAACACGTTAACCTCAAACGACCGAGCTTTGTGAAGGAATTGCTGTATGAAATATTCAAGTCAGCTTGAAGCACAATCCTAAGATTCCAACTCTAAACTTATTTAGAGGATACATTTCCTCTTCACTGGTTTCTTCTGAATCTCCAGCAGTGTTCCATTCCTGCACCTGCTCTCATCTGCTCCAAGCTTGAGGAGGTCACATTTCCTCTCCTCCATCTTCTCTCCTTCATAGGGCTCTTATACATCAGAGTGGCTTGCCTTTCCCCACAAACCTTACCTCATTTATTAACCTCTTAATCCACATGTACAGCACTGCAGAAATGTCAATATGTGTAGTCTTGAAATAAATGGAGAAAAAAACTAATCAATGGGAGAGTCTGACAATAGACTGCTCTGGGACCAGCATTCTAAGAGGCAATTAATAGCTGATTCCTGAAGGATATGGCACACCAGAGGCTTCTCAAACAACCTCACTGCAACTGAAGTCATCTTGATGGATAAAAGCACCGGCGGTTCTGTCTTGCGTACTTTCCCCAGACGTCCATCATGTCTCTGCTGGCTTTATGAGTCACATGTTATTTCCAAAAGTTAAGCCTCCTCGACTTGCAAAGTATCACAATAGGCTTTCCAAGAAGGGTTCCTTGCTCTGAAACAACTATCCGGCAACCTGGCTGCACTTGAGAGATCCAGAGGAGAAGAATTACACGGATGCACAGGATACTGTTTCCCTATGGCTTCACAGACAAGACTGTTCTGCAAAACTGACTTTACCACCCACTGAGGTCCAGCTGATGCCTTCCAGGGATACCCAGCAGCTGAGCTGAGAGACTCTTCACTTTCACAGTAGCAACAGGAACACTCAGGGGGAGGGGGATGGGGGGGAAACCCATATTACACAAGGTGAAGCTAGGATGTCATGAAAGGCAGCTCAATAAAGGCTTCTTTATAGACCACTCTTCCTCAGCATCTCAAGAGTGACAGCTCCCAAGCATGCACAGATCACTGGAGTGGATTTGGTTTCACAGGCAGGGATGTTGAGGTGAAGGGCAACCACCTCTGGCTCTCTCTATTCCCCATCAATCCTGCCTCAATCAGCAGGTTAAAGGTGAAAGCGGGCCTTATAACTCCAGTGGTGTCCGTTTCCCCCATCAGATGGCTGTCTCACAGCCTCCTGCAATTAGAGGGCACAGCAGGGACATCTGTCCTCCCACCAGCATGGGCCAATTCCTGCTACTCATTCATGTGTGGCAGATGCCTGAAGTAACAGCAACCTGCTGCAGGATGGACGGACCATGAGCAGCCAGAGATGAGTGTGCTTAGCAGGACACAGGGTTTACTGCTGAGCCTTGGAGGAGTAAAACCCAAATAAAACACGTTCCTGTTCTGGTTCTCTTTTGCTGAGATTCTTCACAAAGAGTGGCTGCACTACTTGTCTTTGCATAAAAAATATATATGAAAGCAAGAGAAAGGAAAAATAAGTGGTTGCATAACGTTCTACTGAATCATTCTCAGCACACAGCCTTGGAAAGAAAAATGTAGTTTCTGTGTTAAATTCAGCAAATGGACGCAGAGGTGCAGGGTGTATGGGACCAAATCTCAGACCTGGGGATGGCCATAGCATGAAAAGCCTAGCTGATCACTAGTAAACCCCAAAGGTCAGCCTAAAACACAGGTTAAGATGAGAACAAGGATCTCCCGCCCCACCATCTTCTGATTTCAGCATCTAAAGAAGCTCAGCCTGCTGTTTACATGAAATCTCGAGGAATTCAGCACCCAACCACGAGGTAGAAAAACCTATTTCTCGCTTTCAAATTCCTCATTTCCTCCCTTTAATTCCTTTGTCTAGCTCAAAAATCTCCCAATAAAAGAGGATTTCACTGTTTGTTTTTATTGTTCCAGTCTATAAAGTGTTGAAAGACTCCACAATTTCTACTGCCGTGCCCTAACGAAAGAAACCCAGGCAGCACTCCCCGCATAAGAGAAGTGCTAACAGAATATGTTTGCACTCTTGATTTTTTATTTGTCTGAAAGCTCCGTGGAGCATCCAGGCACTTTTTATTTCTCACCATGCCAATACATCCTTCCTGGATCAAGAGTGGTGGATTCTGAGTCCATGCTGGGGAATGGACATGGGATTGGTGTGATTTTAATATAATTGAACTACAAAAGATTACATTTAAAGTAACACTAAGGGTAGCTTAAACCCACCAAAGCAAGAAAAATCAGATTTAAAGCTCTAAATCTGCTCTGAGCTCATGCCTTTGTGTGCCTTTCCCTTTCCTCTTTCCACAGTGCACAGTGAGCACCGGCTTGGATTTTCAGCACAAACTGTGAAGTATCCTTTCCAAGTCAGACAATTAACACTGATTAAAAAATACATAAACTACATTATGTGCCCTGAACCCCATACCCTGAGCCTAACAAGCAAGAAACACAGTTGTCTGGCCAAGACCCTGGAACGCCCTTGCGAGTGCACTGGGTTAGCTGCAGCCCAGGTAATTCCTGCATGGTTCCCTGGGCAATACTTGTCTAATAGTCCAAGTCTCAGCTCTTCTCCATGTGAATCAGCCTAAAGATGCATCACAGTGAAGAAATCTCTTCTCTCATCCATGATGGTCTCCAACATGGAGCACTTTTCCTGACGAGTACACTGGTTATGCTGTGCACCACCATAAGTGCAGGATGCTTGGAAAAGCATGCCCATGTACAGGAGTCCAGTCTGACCTTTAGGAGGTTCCAACACAGCTTGCAAAGCACCTCTTACTACTTCTTAAACATGTCGTAACTGCTCTGAGAGAGCTTTTAATTGAGGTCCAAATGGTTTCCAGAAAAAAAGCAAGCATCTTGCTTTCCTGTGATGTTTCTAACAGGGGTTAAAGTGGGTGGTGCTAGTATCAAGGCAGAAGGATATTAAGCGCATGTAATAAGGCAAGAAAAAGCCAATCATTAAACATCTATGGGGTTTTGTTTGTTGGTTTCATGGGATTTACAGACCATTCTCTCCATCTCACCTTTCAGTTTCTTCACCTCTTCCCACTTTACTAGGAAGATATGAGGTGGGAGATGGATGGAGACATCCAACCTTGACCAACAGAAATCAAAAGAGCATTTGAAGCACAAGGGGTGACATGGGAATAGGTCCCACATGTGTTTATCAAATCCAGTTTTTGGGCCCCCAAAAAATTTGTTCGCAGGTAAAAATGGTGCTGTGTTCTCACCACAGCATGCTTCTATAATCCGAAGGGTTCAGCTCCACCTTCCAAAGAGTAAGTCCCTTCCAACTCCAAATAATCTGTGATTCTGTGACTAATATGAGTACATAAATTTCATAAGGTTTTAAAAAGGTCTTAATGAACGTATTACTTTTACTGTTATTTCCTACCAAATGATCACATCAAACATTTTCAAAGGTAACTTCATCCCAAACGTGGATGCGGAAAACAAATCCAGGCATTATTTCATGAGGCCGAAAGCTAACATATAAGTTGTCGGGGTTTATTTTTTTGTTAACGAAATTATCGTATTACTCCATGCAGATAACTTTTGAGAGGAAACTCAGCATGATGCTGGAGTGGTCCTGACACCACTGAGGTCCACCATAAATTACCACCAGACTCCAGCTTTGAAATTGGTTTCCCCAGGCAATTTAGCATTTGGAAAAAACAGGATAATTTGTGTCTGTGGAAGTAGAGAGGTGTGACAGAGGATAAAGGTGATAGTATCTCCACTTCTGGGAAGCTGATGTGGTTATGGCTTCTGGACACCTAGAAAAGAAGCATCTAACACAGTTGTTAGGGAGCCAAATACCACTTAATTGGCAGTGTTTGGCACCAAGTCAGACACATTTGGCGTGAATTTTCTGGTCTCCATTATCTGTTTAGACTCTTCAGGTCTTCGTGTTTGCACAAGACCTGGCAAAATGGGCAGTTACCAGTTGGCCTGTAGGCACTTTTGTAATGAACATGATTAACAATGCATTACCCAAAAGATACCAATCAGTGGAAGGAACTCCTCAGTGGAGAGGAGCAACAGAAGTAATTAACAGCCCTGAGATACGATCTTAACAGCAAAACCCTATATTTACCGGCAATGGTAAAACTAGCTCAAACTCACCAGATAATTAAGAACTAAGGCTGCAACTGGAACATATGTCTTCACACCTCTTATTTCCTCAGTGCACCAGAAGATATTTGCAATGGGTGACCAACAGAATTCAACATTTTGTTTGATACTGCTTGGGAGGCAGCTGTCTGCAGCACACACGTGGCCACTCTCGAGAGCTAGCAAAGGGCTTCAGATTGCTGAGCTGGTGAGCAGAATGCGGCAGAGGCCACGTAGCATTGGCTAAATAATTAATACAAGCACTATTAAACCAGGACAGAATACGGGGGAGAGGAGAGAATGTAATTTGAGATATAAAATGTAAATGTTGTCCTTCTGTGGTAAAAGTCCCATTGCAAAGGGCATTAAACACCAAAGACGACCAGAAACTACAACATACAAGAGTGCTCCTCAAAAAAATTAGTGTACAGTTTCCCCATGTTGTAGTCATTGGCCAGAGCAATGCAACAGTCATCTGGGAGAGCCAGTTGAGATGTGAGGTCTAAAATGGACAAGGCAGGGTTAGAAAGATGGCAGTCTATGGAACAATCTGGAGAAGGAAGACAGGAACTGGCAAGGAAACAGATGAGCTGAAACCCGTGAGTCACCTTTTCATCCCTGCCTTACTGCATTCAATGACTAACATGGCAGCTACTCTGTCTGCAGCATCTCTTAAGACCGAAACCTGTGCTTCAAAGACACAAGCAAGCACATGTGAAGCGGAGAGATGGTTAACTTAATTGATCCTCCTGCTAATATGATTTTCAACTTCTATTGCACCTACCAGCAGAACAAGTGGGGAAAAATAAACCAAACCAGTTTCCCATGTAACAAGCCTCTCTCCATGCCACTGAACACTCACTGCACTGGCAGCGTCTCTCAGCGGGCTCAGGACTGGCTCCAAGGCTCACCCAATGTCTTGTTTTCACACTTCTCATCAGATAATTCGACTTTGCAGGGCAGGGAAACCACATTTAACCACAAAATATGAAAACAAGTTATAAAAAACAACCCAGGGCTTCCTGTCTGGTGGGAATGAACTTGCATGCTGTCCTGGATGCCACCTCAGAGCTCGTGGAGGGACAGTCTCCATCTTTCAACTACTGAACTGCCTCAGGTAACAGAGAGATGGCCAGAGCCTTGCAGGGTCATGTCAAGGCACAGACCAATGGGCCCTTCAGCCCACATTTGCAAGGGCTTCTCTCTGACATTGTGCTCAAGGCTGGAAGCCCAGAACCACACAGAAGCTGTAGGGAAAGGGCTATATAGCACTAGATGCAGGCTCATCTACTGCAAGTCCAAGCCTCCAAGTGCCTTTAAAGCAGCCAATAAACAAATCATATGGAGTTTTAAAAATCTTATTTATCATTTAATGGTCTCAAGTTGCATCAGGGGAGGTTTACATTGGAGATTTGGAAAAAAATTTTCACTGAAAGAGTGGTCAGGCATTGGAACAGGTTGCACAGAGAGGTGGTGGAGTCACCATCCCTGGAGGTATTAAAAAATGTGTAGACACAGCGCTCCAGGACATGGTTTAGTTGACACAGTAGTACTGGACAGACAGCTGAGCTTGATGATCTTAGAGGTCTTTTCCAACCTGAAAGATTCTGTGATTCTTTGATCTGATGTTTTTATAAGAAACAGAGCTGCACACCCATGAGTTCCAGCATTACTGCATCTCTCAATGCGACCTCACTTTTTGTTGTTCCCTACAGCAGACCAGGTGGTTCCTTCAAACCAAGCACAGAATGAAGAAATCCAGGTTTACCTGCAGATTTCTCCCAAGGTTGAGTCTAGGGGATGAGCTTGTGCTGCAGCTTTTCTCCTCTACCTTGGCTCTTTAAAAAAATAACCCAACACTTCATAAGGCTGTTATACTTTTGAGACCCACAAACCAAATATGGCCCAAATGGACCAGAAAGTTTAGAAGTCATTGGGGGAAATCAAGATGGACATGAAAAGCTCCTGTCTAGCTTTGTATTTCATGTCTTCTAAATTAAAAGAAAACCCAAGCAAAACCCTCCAATAACTATGCAAAATTGTTGAGGCAATAGGAAAGCTGTATGATGGGAACAACAGGGCACAAAGCAGGGATGGAAAGGAATTGTACTCCTGAGGGGAAGGCTCTTTCATTAAGCATCTCTATCAGAGGTAAAAATCAATGCATCAGAGGGAGACCACTCATTAGCCAGCTGGCTGGCTTCCAACAGGAACCCATGATAACCACAACCTGCTTTCGAACACAGTAAAAGGTCACACAAAACATTCACTGTTGGACAGGCAGATAGGTTTTGAAGAACCAGTGCTCAAAATCATAAACACCAAGTAAAACAGAAAAATGATGGGACAGAAGATTAGAACCCCCCTGTCCTCATCCCTTGCGTGTCTTCATGCCTCCAAAACTGACAGGGTCCTGCCCGACATTCTGTAAATCTCCCTTGACGCTGCAGTTTGCACTTGCAGAGGAAATTCAATGTATAGGATTTATAATTCACTGGACAGACAGAGAGGCCTAGGGTAAAGAGCTCTAATCCATTGAGGACATTCCCTTGCTAGAGCCCAGAGTGAAATTCTTCAAGTGCTGGAAACAGATTTTCCTTGGCGGACAGCCATGAGTGTCAATCTGGCTTCTCAAAGAGATCAGCGTGGCTGTGGATTGCAGTGACTTCACAGACAAACATAAAACCTTCCTCTTCAACCAACTTTCTTATAATAAACCCATGAAAATGAAAACCTAAAATATTTCCAGCTGGCCAGAAGCTGCAGAGGGAAAGTGAACTTATTCCATGTGCAGGCTTGGGGCTGATTTGAAGTTTCCTGAAGACCTATAGTGGTATTTGGACATTCAGTGATATTCGGACAGAAGTGTCCGAAAGACACTTTTGAAAGAAAGACGCAGAAAACTAAATTATTTAGGTACCTTTCATAGTTTAGCAAGGTTATTTATGGAACCAAACTTATTTCAGACTTCTAACATAAAGCACCAAGTGAATAAGAGCAAATTTTAAACCTTAATGAGGAGAAGTAACTATTTCTTCCTTGTAAAGCCTTAAATATTTGTGTTACGCTGTCAGACCCTTATTATAAAGGGGCTCTTAAAGAAGGATCTGAGATGCGACTTGGTTTACTTTATCACTTCATTAACGGTATTTATGGTTTTAGAATTGTCCCAGAGTAGGAAGCAAAGTCACTTTTTAACTTACTGTCTGCTCAGACCAGCAACTGTGATTCTCTGGGCTTGACTCTTTTTCTTCTTTACCATACTGAGATGGAATTGCTCCCAGCTTCATTGAGCACAAGCAGAAAATCAGGCTTTCAATGTACAGGGGCACCTTACATTTGAGTGTGCTGCACTCAGCTCCAATGCTCCTAGACTGGAGACATTTTTACAGGACTTATTTTCCACTACAGTGGCCTGTAGTATTCAAGAAACAAACCAAATCACTCCATTTTTATATCACTTTAGAATTATTGTACTTAGATTTCCTTGTGGTCATTCCCTTGAAGTGACTTAATCATCCCACATTACTTTGAACGTTTTCTCCCCTCTACAATTGCTCGGCAACAGCTACTACCGAAATTATGTTGGGAAGGGAGGGGGAAATCTCTTTAATCTCCTAATGCTTTTCCACCCAGTCATTTGTCCCCCCGACATACCCAGCCAGACCACTTCTGCCTGCTCACCAAATCCGCGCTGACAGGGAAGATCCACGGTAAGTATAACCCTACCTGAAATACAAACCTGAAATTACTTTCAACGTTTTGAGAAGCTTGTCTGCATTTCAGATTGGAAACACCATTTCACCAGCTACACTGGAGTTCCTTCCTGGGTGAAGGAAAACAGCCAGAAACACAAACACTTTCCGGTAGTATCTTTTTCCCTGTTCACAGCCTTAAGTCAATATTGTGTTAACATCTAGCAGCTTAAAAGTGAAAGAATGCAATGTCCCCACAGAGCAAATTAAAAACAAGCTGAAGAACAAATTAAAGGCCTCTGTTTCCTGTACCTTCATCCACCCACCCTTCCAGCCATCCCCTGCTCCCAGGTCCTGCAGCTGGAGCTGCAGTCCAACGAGAAGCACCATGGTGGCGGGAACATTGGAGCTGTGATAGACTTGGAGAAGCCAAGGAAGCTTCACACAGATGGAGCTGGGTGAACATTACATGTCACCTTGTCACAGGACTAGATCATCGTCAGGATCAAGAGAGTTCAGAACTATCTCATCTTTGCACATTACTGTGACTCTCAGTAAGCAGGTGGATTCCTCTCTACTTGGAGCAATGTGATGTTGTCCATTATCCGTAGAATACCTGTCATCAACAAACATCCCTGTTATCCAGAAGATGACCTAGAATTGCCTGTCCTCAGCAGGTCAGAGCATCTCCCCTTTCACCTCGCAGCACTCAGAAAAGCTGTTATTTTTAAATGCAAGAAAAAATGTTGGGACTACCTTCCAAAACAAAGAAGAAAATGACGCATACAAAGAAGACCACTTGACAGAGGACGAAGAATTGTAGAGGGCTACCTGTTCAGCTTTCTCCTCACCCAAGCTGACTTCATTTGGCTGTGTTTTGCACTTATGAACTGTACAAACATTTCATTGCTAATGCACTGGCTCAGACCAGCTGAACCTCAGTGAGCATTTTTAAGGCGTTTCATTCTTCAAATGCCCCAGCTTTCCTCTTCAAAATCCTTGCATTCAAGTCTTTGTGCTTGGAAAAGGACCAAAGCCTCCACATTGCCATATACCCAGGAGATTGTGAGCACGTTGCATACTGCAGTTAATAAAGTGCCAAGAAGCTAATGAAGATAAAAGTGTCAATGCATAGCAGCAATAGCACACACCTTTCCCATGTAGCTTTTCCAACCATTCTGTAAACAAATTTGGCAGGTACTCGTACATCCAAGTCCAAAAAATGAACATGCACCATCTCAACGTTACTAAACTTATGGCTGCTCCGCTGAAGTGTCATGGGATGACAGATTGCTCCCTGCACATCAATTGGATTCAGAGAAGTTCTCAAACCCTTACGGGTTAAAAGTGGCTCCAGCATGAATCAGAGTCCCAGTGGTAAGGAGATCATCGATACAAGGGATTATGCAGATTTAAGAAATACCCTCAGCACCCGAAAGTTTTCAGAATGCAAACTACATCAACCCTGAAAACAAGAGGCACTGAATCATGATGGCAGGAGGGACAAAGCCAAGGGGGTTTAACAGACAAAAAAAGATTGTTTTAATAGGAGAGAAGCATCAGTCATTGAGTCTTACTTCATTCAGACTTTCTATCCAACTCATCCATCTTCAGTGCCAAGAGATGACAGGACCACCTCACTTTTCCCCCCCTAGCCTAGGATATCAATAATGCCCATTTCTACCCCAAACAAATGACTCGCTAGAATGGCCCTTTTCCCTAAATTGGCTTGCCAAGCCCCACAAATGCCACAGTACCTGCTATGGTCAACTTGGCTCTAACGGGGCCCCCTCGAGAGGTGGGCACTGATGGGTGGAGCCTTCCCCAATCTTCTTCCCCAACAGCCACTTTGTCATTCATGGCTGGGGACCATCTGCGGAAGAGGGGACCAGAGAGGGGGGAGCCGAGCCAAAGACAGACACAAACGGGCACGCACACAGGCATACTCTCCCCACACAAACCCAAATGCAAATTCCTTCGTCGTGGCAAAACGCCTCTGCAGGCATTATCTATGAACAAAAGTCCCCAAGGCGGGCGGTCTCTGCATCACTGCTCTCTCTGTTAGCACCACCTGCTTGGCGTCAGCCCGGAGAGTCGCCGAGCTATCTTTTTGCTGCGTCTGCAGAAGCCAACAGGATCACAATGGACCCCATCAGCCAGGGTCAGGCATGGCTTTCTTTCTCGCCCCCGTACCACCAGCCCTTTTCACCTCCACCATCTCCAGGACCCCGGAGCACTCAATAAGGAGGTGGCTTCGAGCACAGGGAGGTGGAGGAGGGGGGAAATATAGGTCTCTGGCGTAAATCACCGACGGCGTTTCCCCTTCTCTCCCTTTCCTTAAGACCTGATGGTCTTCAGTCACACATCTTAAAAGAAAAACAAAAAACAAAAACACAAAGACTTACTTGTCTCAAGTCGATGAAGGCCAACTGCAGCGTGTCCCCTTGGAACCCAGGCACTGGGCCGGATCTGGCAAACTCTGTGGGAAAGAAAAGAGGATAAAAAGCGCCTTTAACTAACCATGGACAGGGAGATTGGCAGACGGATGACAGGGAAGACAAGAGAGGCTGGGGGAGAGGAGGACCGTGCTTCTAAGGAGTCATGTCTCCCTCCCTTCAGCGTCTTTGTTCGCCCTTCAAAATTCGTGTCATCAAAACACCATTAATTCCACCGTCCTGACAGCAAGGAAACTGTACTAATTCGACCTGAAATTTATTCCCATGAGCTGTACTGGGCTTCAGAGTATTTGTTTTGTGAATGGACAAACAACTTGCCGAGAAGAAAGGGGGGGATGGGGGTGGAAAAGTTTTTCCTCTCAACACAATAAAATCTTCAGCTGTGAAACTCTTTTCAGTTCCGAAAGCTATTTATATTTTAGGGCGCTGAAGGAATTTTCTAATTTCACGCCTGTCACCAGGCTCCATAAGCATTCATCAAAAAAATATGCCCAGCCGCATCATTAATTATTCGGCAGCAGATTATTTGAATTATCTGGTATGGCGCGCTATTGCCAGTGTACAGTCACCCCAAATGGGAAGAATCGCGGCCATTATGTGGCATATTTATTTATGTTGGATGAAGACATCTGACAACTGAATAACATTGGATTCTAAAGGAAAGAGAATATTTCCAAGGCTACATTTACCTCCTTCCAGTGTAATCTGTCCAAAATTTCTTACTTAAGTCATTTATTTTTCTTCGAATCCATTATTTAAACCAAGTCTAAAACCACAGAGGGGAACTTGAACGAATCCACTTTAGAGGACCTTAGGTCTTCCATGGCATTTAACAGCTTTTACTTGGTAGCGCTCTTGACGCCAATGACTCAAACATATTCAAGCGTGTCTTTTGAAGATATGCCTGAGGTTGACTTTGCCCAACTTTGCCTAAGTTTCACCCTCTTTGTTTACAGAAGTAACAGCTTTATCTCCTCTTTCCATGCAACTTTTTATCACCAAGGGGACCTAATTTTGAAGCCACAACTCAACATCATGAATGACTCAAGAGGGAGCTTATACCACAGGCCGAACTTTGTTCCTCCTGCAGACACTGAAGACACTGCATGCTAGAATGAAACGCTTTCCTGAGATGCAACCAAGTGTGATGGGCAGAAAGGAGAGAAAATTCACAACTACAGATTTTGAAGTTATGTATGGCTCATTTTTGACCATTTATTCTGTTTTTTTACCACAGAAGAACCCCCTCCTTTCAATGCCACAAAGCTAAGGACTGATGATCCCTCAGCAATAAGGAAGGAGGATTTTGCCTTGTTTCCATGACTGCACAGAGGTACTAAAGGAAAAAACCTATCCTGACCTTAAATGCTAAGCAGTCACTTCATGCCAGATGGTGTTCTCAAACGTTCCTCCACACAAGTTATCTCATTTTCAAAAGAATGCCACCAAAGAAGGAAAACAAATCACCACAGTCCTATTTTTAAGGACTTCCAATAGCAGCTATACGAGTGGTCCCCAAGACTCTAACAAGAAGAGATTAATGAATCAAGTATCAGGATTTAGCCCTGTTCCTCAACCACCTTATATTTAGAAACCAGTGAGTGGTTATTTGTCAGTTTTCTTGCTCCACCTTCCATTAAAATCTTGGGATGGAGAACATCCTTCATAGCAGACACAGGTGCCTGCAGGGATACAGCGGCCAGTTTTCAGACACCCACAGATTCGCTTTTTAATATTTCCAGATGCCAGAAGAGCTCTTAAGATTGAAATGATTGCTGATCTTTGCAGTGATCGCTCAAGTGACAACTGATGCAGGACAGTAACAAACACGGCTGTTGAAACCATTACTTTTAACCAATGCTACTACTAGAAATGAATAATAATTCATAATGCATGTGACTTCACATTTAGATTTGGTATAAGAGAAACATCACTAGAAGCTAGGAGAAACCACCCATGGCTGAGCCTATGGATTGCTTACTACTTTTGCATAGTGTGGGACTGGACAGAGACAGGAGCTTCTCAGCTTCCGCCTGTTCCACTGCTCAGTGATGGAGCATTTAGGCTGCAAATAGCCCAAACTGAGGTTACATTTAACCCTCAAAAACTGTTTTAATTAATTCTAACTGTAAAGGCATTTTAATGTACATTTGCTATAAAATTTGACTGTAGCTTGCCTGTGCCAGCACACACACGCAAGGGAGGATTAACACAAGCTTGCTGACTCTGATCTGCAAGGCATAAATCATCTTTACACACTCATTGCACACCCCACTGTCTCATCTGGAAAAATTATCCCAAAAGCCACATCAATCCTGAAACATCCCCACTTTTGAAAAGCATTTACCTGAGAAGCACAAAAACTCTGAGATGCAAGAAAGACCATTTGAGCATCCTCCCAAGAGGGAAAACTGCCCGTGGCTGCTCAGTGTCGCAGATGCCCCTCGGTTGAGATACCCAAAAGACTGGCTGAATCACTACGCCCTTCCCTCTAAGGATGGGGTCACAGCATGTTACTAATTACGTTTGAAGAAACACTAGAAAGCAGAAACCCTGAAAGCAGTGCAATGAAAGAAAAATTCTATTTTGGATTTAAGGGCTTTGCAGCTGCAAGGAATCTATTTAGAAGCACACATGGAGTTGTGAAATTTAAGATCACCCCGAAAGCATGAATTTCAAATCCTCATAAGAAAATACCCATTACTGGGTCTTGAATATTTTCACAAGACTCATGAATTTATTACTAATGTCTTCTGCTCACGAGCAACCTCAGACAGATTTCATCCCAAGACATGGTTGCTCATTAGCAGCTCACCTTTAGCTGTCTCTTACTAAAGAGCCATAAGTGAGGAAGGCTGGGAGCGTTACAGAAGGACAAAACCCTTTAGCACTGCACATTCCAACGGTAGCACACTGGACCAGTACACTCAGCAGTAATTCTCATCAAAAGAACAGTTGCCGTAACAACGCACTTGACATCCACAAAGTGAAATGATGTAGGAGATCATATTATATGTATTACAGGAGAAATGAGAGCAAGGATATGGGCTCGGATGCTAGAAGCAAGCTGCTATGGGACTTGGCTGTAAGGAGCCCGAAGAGAAATGAATGCAATGCTTCACCCCATGGTTGTTATAAAAATAGCCGTACCTTCTGTAATCGTAGGTCACAGTTTACATACCAATGCCACAAACTTATTTTGAAGGAGGAATGAACAAAGTCTTAAAGAAAAAAAAAAAGAAACAAAGAAGAGAACAGAGCTTTAGAGGAAAGACACAGCCAGTTCTTATTGGTTTTAATCTCTTCAACCAGATTTCAGGATAATTTTCTCGGAACAACCAAGCACAGTGCTGGCCTCAGTACTGTCGGATTCGTTTATTGTACTGTCTCCACCACCAAGGCAAGTGGCAAACATAGCAAGCCACCTACAGTACAGCCCCTTGAGCAGAAAATCACAAGAGAATAGAGCAGATCAGTATGCGGCTGTTTGTACAAAGCATTTAGCCAGGCTAAAGGTTTGAGAGACTTGTGTTCAGGCCAAAAAAGTAATGTCTTTGCAAGGTCTACAGGCTTGGGCCACCCAGGGCAGGTCACAGGGGGACTCTAACCTCTCTTCCAAAACATTTCACCAATGAAAGAATCAAGGAACGGAACTGTTAAGCCCTTTACAATGAACAAAGAATAAAGAGTTCAAACGCACACCAGAAAAAGAGACATCCACTGTAAATTAATTATATAGAACGGGAGAATCTCTTTTTGTATACTGTACACAGCTATGCACACAGGGACCGAGTCTTACACGTATTGTGAGGTTCAAATAAACACAGCTGGTGACTTCATTCCTCAAAAACATCATTCTGAAGGTAAGATTTTCTCTAAATTACACACCACCACCAGTATTCATTGAAGCAGACCTGCGGGAGCGAGGTTACAGCAGCTGCTGGTGAGGGAAACCTGGATAACCTGCTTGTGGTTGCATCAGCCATGAACAAGACTTTGTATCTGGGGAAACAACCATCTCAGCATTCCTCAGTCAGGAACCTCAAGGTCTCAGACTCTTCTTCCTCAGACAAACTCTTGGAAGACTATCTCTGAAAAGCTAAGAGACAGGACCTCCTGAACCTTATCCCAAGCCACAAGATAACACTTTAAGGATACTCGAGCTGAAGAACAAATCTCTATGTGGACTCTAGTGAAGCTCGCAAGGGGGAAAACAGTGAGAAATCACAAGTAGGATTCAGGCAAGAGGAACAGAAAGAAGATCCCAATTTCCATACTGAGCTTACTCTTCACCCACACCATTCCCACACAGCCCTGCTTTGAAGCTGTTCTCCATTAAAGGCCAAACAATCACAGCTCATCTCCATCTGGGGAATTCCAGAGAGCTGTGGGGAGGAGGAGGAGTTATCCAGAATATACTGAAATGGGTCAGATTAAATACAAATCTTCAGCCCTCTCTGAATTTGTTCCTTTATGGAACAAAGATGAGCCTCAAGTCCTCTTACTGCATAGAGATGGGTGGTCCCAGGGGCTGTGATGGTCTGCAGACAGGGTTGAGGAGCCCCAGAGAGCAATTCCTCACTGCTGAACCACTAGGTGTTCTCAAGTAGAAGAAAAGGAAGGTCTTCAGAAGAAACTGTACAAGATGTGTGCCAAAAAACCCGGTCTCTGCGAATCTGTAGGACAGGTCTACAGAATCAAGTTACAGATCTATACAGGTTCACAAACTCATAAACCATGATGTAAAATGGATTCTCACAGCAGATGTGATATTCTCTGCTTGATTAAAATACTAATACCAGGAGAAGTGGAATCTGCTCATCTCATCATTACCTCATTCAAGCTGCAAATNGGGGGGGGGGGGGAAGAAGTTGCCCTTCAAAGGGAAGGTAGGCACACTCTTTAAATTGCTTAAACAATTGTGTCTCCTCTTCCTTTGAGTTGCAAAGAACTACAAGTACCGGTAAGTACCAGTGGGTATCCCGGTAACAAAGATGACAGGGAGGTATTGGAGATGGACAACACCAAAGCAGACAGAAGAAGTTGGAGAGAAAAGGAGATCCTGAGATGACACCAACGGACTAGCAAGAGGACACAGAGGAGAACATAGATAGAAATACTAAAGCTAAACTACTGAAGGAGATTGAATGATAGGACAGATAAAGGGAGAAAATAAGGTAAAAATCAGGTTATGGTTACAGGTGGCAGAAGCAAGCAGGAGGTCTCAGTTCAGGGGCAAAGTAAAATGTCTGGAGAAAGCTAATTTCTTTTTGGTGTCATGCAAACTCCCAGGATTTTCCTGTCAGTCTTGAAAAGACCATTTAAGTACTGTGCTCAAGTGAAGAGCATTGTCCAAACACTTCCCATTGGCATCTAAACACAAAGGGTGCATTTTTGGATAACTCACTGATAGGGTGTCACCCCTTCCTCCTCCATGCATATTTACAGGCACTAACTCACCAGGCAACACTTTCTTTGCCACTGCAAGTACTTTCCAGCTGCTACAAAAGGTTAGCTGAGGGAAACGAAGGCACCACTGAACACATTAATGATACGCCCAGGGGAACAAACCCAGGGAGAAATAAGGAAAGATAAATCTAAGTGCAGGAAAGCATCACAGATGTGGACCAGAGGCTCCAACTTCCATGTCCTCTGTCACTCAGTACACCAATAATTTACCCTTCCAATTTCGGGAAGCACGTACCACAGTGCCTGGAGGACAGCTCTGCTGCTGATACAAATCACCCCACTTCATTTTAACAGCAGGAAATGCAAAGGTTTGTTTTGTAATGAAGGCTGAGGTTTGACAGGTAAAGAGGTGGGAAAGAACTGATCCACCCCTCTCAAGCTCAAGGAAAGGGTGCAGGTCACCGGCATTGTGAGCAAGAGGCCGTCTGGGTAAAAAGACTGGTCTGCAAGTTCCCAAGGATGAGCGAACTACATGCTTATATGGCATCAGAACCTGCTTGTTCTGTGATAAAAAGGTGTTCTTCCAAACCACCCATGCAGGCAGCTCATGTAAACTGTGCTCAACCTTATGCTTGGGACCGTATGGGTCACTAATGACTCTTAAATCAACAGACAGCAGCTTTCTAAGCTGACAAATTCCACGATCTGGTTCAGTCATGCGCCCATACGCTAAACGCACCTGCAGGTTGCTCAAGCTCAGCACCCTTTGGACAGAATTGCTGGGGTTTTGCTGCTCAGTTCCACTCCTGGTTGTGATGCACCAGGATGCAAACCCTTGACCCAAAGCCAGCCCTACAGAGGAAACTCAAAGGATGGAGCCACGTTTATTCCTGACACACAGTAATGCGTTATCAAGTTCTACAATCAGCAGAAATTTACGCAAGAGAAGTCACCAGGAGTGGACATGGGGCTGCTGGAAGAGAAAGAGTATCTGAGTGTGCTCAGGGGAATGAAGCAAAGCATCCCAAGAGAAAGCTACGGAGCAGATAGACCTCTGTGAGGTCTCACATCTCCCAGCAGTGAGAGGCAGAGGTACAGCAGTCCCAGCCTGAAGTGAAGGAGTAGCTCTGAAGCGAGTGTCCCAGGGCACAGCAGGCACCAGGGGGAAGATGGCTGATTTTCTGAGCAAGGCTTGGCTCTGAAACAAGCCCTGGCTTACAGGACACTGCCTTCAGGCACTGCATAGCAGGTGGCAAACTAACCCCATACCTGGTGTGCCTCTTCCCTGCTGTTCCATCAGCATCTTCTGCCAGCCGCATACCACCATCAACCATCATCACTCCAGCCTGCAAACTCCTACAACTTCCACACTGCAGCGCAAGGAGCTCCTACCAACCACCCAAAGTACAGCCATAGTCCACACCATTACAACCCAGGACATACACGATGTAGCTCTGTCCTTCATCATGGACTAATGGAGGTCCTCCTCCTTGGCTCCATGGGTAAGGTGCTCACGCACTCGGTTACCACCAACTCAGACAGCACAGAACCACCACCAGCTGCAGTAGTAGAATCCTTTGTAAGAACCCTGTGTCTCGGAGGACCTGTACCTTTAATTTAACTGATGTCTTCTTTTTAACCATACATCTGAATGGCATGGAGAGTTGACTGAGGTTGTGAGCCACAAATATTAAAAAAGCTAACAGGTATTGCAGGGTCTGAAGAATCACAGAATTAATTACATTGAAAAAGACCCTTATGATCAACAAGTCCAACTGTTAACCCAGTCCTGTCAACTGCAACTACTAAACCATGTCCCTCAGCACCACATCTACATGTCTTTTAAATCCCTCCAGGAATGGTGACTCCATCACCTCTCTGAGCAGCCTGGTCCAATGCCTGACCACTCTTTCAGTAAAGAATTTTTCCCTAACACCCAATCTAAACCTCCTCTGATGAAACTCTAGGCCATTTCCTCTTGTCCCATTGCTTGTTACTTGGGAAAAGAGACCGACCCTCACCTGGCTACACCCTACTTCAAGGTAGTTGTAGAAAGTGATCAGGTCTCCCCTCAGCCCTCTCCAGACTAAACCACCCCAGTTCCCTCAGCTGCTTCTCAAATAACTTGTTCTCTAGATCCTTCAGCAGTTTCATTGCCTGTTTCTGAACACACTCCAGCACCTCAATGTCCCAAAACGAAGACAGTACTTGAGGCGTATCAAGAGATCAGCAGCAGTGGCATGGAGGTTTCTCTCCTGATACGATCTGCTCAAAGTTTTCCCTCTATTCACTACAATGTCCCCTTTTCTCCCCCAAATACGAGCTTTTGCTGGTGCATCACAGCAGAATGGATACGAGCAAGCACAGAGTACAACATCCTAAAATCAGGGAGTTTGTACTCCAAACCGCCGTGCTCACCTCTAGCACCATGCACGCTAATCCCCAATGGGCTGCAGGTTGGAAGAACATCAAGCACAGGTTTGTGTGGTGTCAACCTTGCAGAGAGGATTCCTCTGGTGTGCTGGGCAAATCCTAGCATCTTAGACAAATAGCAGGATTTCCGAGAGAGAAAGCCCTCGGAGCCAGATCATGCGGCCAAGACAGAGGTGGTGAATGGCTGTGCTGGGACCAGTATCGGCACATTTTGGCATGCTCAGGCGTCAGGCTGGAAGATTCCTCAAACCGGCGGAGACATCTGTGTTTCTTACTGACTGCCCCCAGGAGTGGGCTGACTGAAAATTGGGAGTTTAATGAAATTTTAAATATAATTTTTATGGTGCTTTTAATTTCTCATAAAGCAGCAGTTAAAAGACTTTAGAGATTATGGAACTGCTTATTTTATGATCTAAGTATTGTAAAAACAATCTGCCTCAACCACTGCTGGAACCAGTTACGTAGATGGGAAACACTTTTGTAGGAGTTGAGAGTAGCCCCCTTTCTTTTTGCTTTTTCAGCCATAATCTCCAAATCTAGGCCATTATGTTTGATTCCCACTACCTCTGAAGTACAGAAGATATGGGGAAAATAAATATATACATATAACAGCAACAGGAGGTCCAAAAAACCGCTGAACAGGGATCTGAGTTACAAAGCATGTAACAATTACAAAAAGCACGTAGTGTGTGCTGTTAAACTTTGGGTTACAGACTTATTCTGGAAGACAGCAAATCCATTTTTAAAAGCAAGTGACTGTTCTGGAAAAAAAGAAAAAAAAGCATCACCTCCTCTATTTACAGAGTCACATAAATATTTGTGTTAGAGGTTGGGTTTTTTTTCCCTCTCCAGAGTTGGTTTTGTATTTTCTTTTCCACTTTTCAAGTTGGCTCTCTGGGCTGGAGCCAGAACTCACTACTAAACTGAGACATGATTAGATGTGTCCTACTGTGTCTTTCTGGGCAAGTCATTTAACCTCTATGCCTTATTTCACTTCAGGTTTAAAAAGGAGGTGAGAGAATCTCTGTCGAATGCCTAAAAAAAGAGCTTTGTCATGTCAAGCAGTAAGAACAAGAGTCACAAATAATACCTGGCCAGCAACAAATGCTGTAAAAACGACTTCTACCCTTCCCTGGACATCAGCCATGCCATCCACACACACACATTGTTGCAAGTCTGCGTCAAAAGTTTCAGACCTCTAACATGCACCTTAGAAAACAGCTTTTTGATGAGAATAAAAAAAGAGGACATCCACCTCAATGGGCAGAAATGGTGCCTTACGTCTCCCTGAGGTCTTTGTCCAGTACCGCAGTCTCACCAGAGGGATAATGCCACAGGAAAATAGCTCACATTTTTCCCAGGTTTCTCACATCACAGGCAACTTAATAGGATTTTTACAGCCTTGCAGCTCCCCTTTTTCTTGCCGCTTTCACACCAAAAATGTAGATGACAAATACTGGAATATTCACATGACCAAAACATGCAAGATTTGGCTCAGTAATTTATTATTTCTCTCCAGTCATCTGAAAGGTTTCTTTTTGAAGGTCACAAAATTAATACACTGTATACTTGGTGCTTTGAACATGCAAACAAGCATGTTTCTAACAAGGGGGCATTTATAGTGCAGGTGAGGGGTCTGATCACAACCTTGTGCTTCTCCCAGGCACCATCTGACTCTCACCCACTTGGTGCCAAACCATAGCCCGATGCAACCGTTCATGCAGCCATTCCCTTTTTATGCTGTGCATATTATTTATAACTTGGGAAATATTTTATGAACCTGCAAATCTGGAGAATTAATTGACTGGTCCTTTTCTAACATAGAGCAAATGATCTGCACCACCTTCAAACCACGTTTAATACACGACTAAGTCCGTTCATTAATTTGCCTCTGCGCTCTCTTAACCAGCTTATTCTTTTGGCATTCACAAGAGACTTAAACAAAAGCCTAATAAACTGGGTTCGAAACTCTGAAGCCCTGTTCCCACATCACAGAACTCACTGGAAGTACTCCAAACAGTTATAAAATCCTATTTTAATATGATAAGTACACAATAAAGCTGCTAAACTATGTAAGGATTGGGGGTCTGGAGAAAAGAGAAGGGCTGGAGGCAGAGACAAAGTCAAACGTGCAACTGATATAATAAGGATGCTAAGATTTGTGCCTGTGTTTTCAGGTAAAGGATGAAAAAAAATCCCCCCAAAAAACCCAACCTCAAACAAAACTCTTGCAAATTGAAACATTTTCTGAATACACTCGTTCACTCTTTTCCAAAATCTAAATCTTGTTGCATTGTTTCTCAAAAACAAAACTAGAATTATTCCTGGTGTTAGCAAAGCCATCCAACAAACCTGCAGGGACAAAAGAATGCATTTTTGCTGCTGAAAAGGAAGAAAAAGACTTTCTCTAGGTTTACCACTCTGAAGGCTGACAGTGATGAATAGGAAGGTTACAGCACCAGCATCTGTCTCCATTCCCCAGCCCGAGACAGCATCTCAAGCCAGGGCTGGGGGGAGCAGGTCGACAGCCTTGCTGCTCAGGTTGGCGTCACCTGCTCTTGAATGTCTGAGTGCTCCTGGTTTTGTCTTGCAAAACAATTGGAATCTAAAGAATCGTGCTTTTAAAGCTGATATTAAATGTCATCTGTTATGCTTAGCATCGGGGGCTTTTAAGGAAGAGATGCTGTTTAGTGGCCCACGTTACTGATGGGGCATAAAACTGCAGGGTTATGAGTCTGTCTGCAGCCAAAAGAGAAAGAAGGAAACTATTATTAATGACAAATGCTTCTTATTATTGTCAGCACCACTGCCTGTCCCTCTGCAGACACTGACTGGGAATACAGCTGCTGCTGGTGCAGCCCCCACACACTGATGGGACACAAATTAGCCAGAATTTAGGGCTGAAGGCACTTCTGAAAGAAAACTCAGGTACTGCTTGCATTACAACATATGGTATAGCTGCAAACTTTGGATATGATTCATTAAGCAGGAATATTCTCCCAAGCTACTCAACTGAGTGCTGGAAATTAGCTACAGGACGTTTAAAAAATAACTACGTACTCCCTACACACACCAAAAACCTTCGTGGGGGATCTTTCATGGAAAAGAAGTTTAATCTTGTTATTGATGGGTGGAGCTGAATTAAAACATGATCAGCAAAATGTTTTTTAAAGGGTATGAGAATATCTTGTGACAGTATTACGTGTCAGATGATGACAACAGAATTCATTTCACAGAGTTATCAGAGAGAGAAAAATCAAACCCACCACTGTTTAGGCTCTGATACCATGCACACTGAGGCCAAGGACTATTCTGCTGTGGGATGTAATGGGCCAAAGAACATTTCAGGAGTCACTGCAGTAAAGAGGTTTGCCATGTTCTAAACCAGATACATCCCAATCTCTACCTCAACCAAAAAAGCCAAGAATGTAGGTATTTGGAAAAAAAACCTTCCACAAAATACTTTATCCTCTCTGGAATGAAAAGATTTCCCGATCTCTTTATCAACCCTATTGAGCTCTGCGTTTTCCACAGCCACAGTCACTAATCCATCCCAATACTAATCCCAATAATAAATCCCCACCCCACAAGAGGGAGGGAGATTCCTACACAGCAGTGTGTTCACCCTGCTTTAGCTTCATTATCAAAATAGCAGGAAAGCAAGCATTTTGTCAGCTTTGTGTTATGTTTTCTTAGCCCCTCTGTTGAGCGGGATAACAAGCAATTTGAGAGAAACCTTAAGATTTCAGAGCTAATTTAAATGTAAGGTAGATGAAACAAGATGAGGGGGATTGAGAGCAAAGCCGTGGTGCTGGCACCTGTGATGCTCCACGCACACCTCGGAATAGATGTAGATATATTATCACAAGACATCTCTTTTCCGTAACAGTTAATTTTGAAAAAAGGCTTTGCTTTGAGAAAAACTTCCCTGTGGCAGATAAATAAGACAAACAGCTCAGGTCAGGAGAGAACTAGAACTTCTTAAGAACATAAGACAGTTACTGTTTTCAGAAACAGTTAAGTAAACTGATTTTTGTTAGCCCTCCTCATGTTTTACCCACTCTAATCCTTCCTATTTTTAAAATACTCTGTCTCCAAAAGCAGAGATAGTCTGGAAAGCATCAAGGCAGCATTGAAGAGAACAAGGAAGAGTAAAGCTTTGATCTCTTAGAATTTGCTGGGCTTCTTCTGTCCTGAAGATATTGCCAAGTGTCATTGTGGACAGCACCAGCGAGCTTTGCAGGCATTTACCAGTCCCAAATACTTGGCATCACTAAAAGCTGTGGCTTGGGCCCCAACACACAAACAGGCAAAGCAAGACATAGAAAAGGAGATAACTTTGCATCTTACGTTCACACTCCTCCACGTCCAGGTTGAACTGCTGCAAGGCGCCCAGCGTCAGCTGCCGCACTTCAGCTTCCAGCAGCAGCTGCATCAGTGAGGTGGAGAGGTGTTTGCATGCCGACATGCAAGCTGTCTGTGCCACCTTCCCCTGCAAGAGAAAAGCAAGACTTATAAAGGTCACCAAGCACAGAAACACAAGAGAAACTTCTTTAGACCACAGCTGGCCAGTCCAGCCTCTTCAATGTGTCCTATGTCCTGTGGGACCTTCATGTAGTACTCAATCTCACAACCACCATCTTTCCAAGGGAATTACCTGCTAGGACTCCCCATCGCTACTGAAGGATTAGACCTTGTCAGGTGCAGAGTGCTCAGGAGCAGCTCAAACCCAGGAGAACCTTGGGATGTTCAGAGCTCTAAGCATCTCTTGTTATTGTGTCCTAACGTGGGCAAGACAACACACCATTTTTAGTGCGACATTCTGCATAAAGCCCCTGAAGTAACCTTGTTGACAGGTCAAAACAGAGCTGATGAAAATTCCAGACCCCAACATACACCGGTATCTATATGTTTTTCAAGACAAGAAGTTCAAAATCCCTTTCTGGCAGCAGAAGTCATAGTCCAAGATTTAGACTTGGCTACCAGGAAGAGAGAATTGGGGCTGCATCATTAATCAAACAGTGTCTCTAGCACACTGATACTCTTCAGACCACTTCAACCACCATGCAACACCTTCCAGATGCCAACAGGTACCAAAGAAAAGGAAATACCAAGTCAAGGACATGACTGAACAAGTCAGTTGTGTTTACATGGGCACAATTTCTCCCCAAGGCTGGGTGGTGGGCAATAACCCAGGGCACCCAGACATACCGTGGGCATGATTGTACCCTAGGGAAGGCGGTTATCGATGCCTGCCTTCTCCCAAGCCACCACCAATTCATGGCGATTAAACAGGGGATTTACAGGGAGGAGGCTGCAGCCGAGGCTGCTGTGCAAAAGGAAACTCCAATCCCTTGAAATGTTCATATCTGTAACCAAACATCACCAGTTAGGTGTTTCAGCTATTAAGGAAACTGAGAACCCTGTCACTAAATATTTATTTTTAACACATTTTCTGTGAGCCACCACAACTAGGTTTCGCTTCTGAAGAATGACTGAGATCTCAAGATAAATCTCATGAGCAGTTTGTAGCAGACAGAGTTACCCTAGATAAGCCTTTTCCAGCTGTGAGGAGCACTTCCAGGACTAATCAAAACAGATGATTTAATTGGCAGGCTTATATTTTTGAACTGTGGAATCTGCATCAACAGAACTGATCTGTCCAGTAGGAAGCCTAGGATGCCTCGAAGAACTTACAATGTCCAAAGAAGAGCGGTATCAAGGGATGATGTTGCTGGTAGGGATGGGCCATGAACAGAAGAAAGGGAGATGGGTGCTTCAGAAAGATCCATCTCCTGCAAAAGGCCATAAGCAGCTTGAATGCTCACTCCCTGACTCATGGTCATGGACATGAGGTACTGAGATCCTCCATAAGGACAGAGGAGAAGACCAACACAGATGTTCTCCCTCACAGGAGACCTGTTTTCCTGAGGACTAGGCTCAGAAGCAACTAGGAAGCAGAATCTGCATTTACTCACATGCTTCACAAAAGCTGATAGACCAGAAGCGTAAGAGGAAAAGTAAAGCACCCATCAGGCCATTAAACAAACTCAGGCCATCTCACATGCCAAGTGCTTACAAAGCTATGGCTTCTTTATTCTTACTGAACTTACGCTGCCCCATGTAGTACATCTCACAGGTTACAGGTGTCATGCTCTCGATGAACTAAAGTCAAGCACCATTCAGGGGCTCGAACATGTGGGAGCTTCTTTTTTTTTTCCAACCTATCCAAATTTCTCCCTCATTTCAAAAGATTTCCCTCCTACCGGACCACAAGTCTAATGCGGATTGACTGAGGGAACTACTCTAAAGTTGAGTCAGGAGAGGTTTAGACTGGATATTAGGGAAAATTTCTTCGCTGAAAGAGCAGTCAGGCATTGGAACAGGCTGCCCAGAGAGGTGGTAGAGTCTCCATCTCTGGAGGTATTCAAAGAACATGTAGACGTGGCACTCCACGTCATGGTTTCTTTGACACAGTGGTACTGGGCAGATGGCTGAACTTGATCTTAGAGGTCTTTTCCAACTTTAAAGATTCTGTGATTCCTGAAGTAAAGCTGCGTGCCATCAATTTGTGGCAGACATTTGGGTAGATAATATATGTTGCAGACCTGTGCAGATCTTATCTGCCAAATATTAAACCCCTAAAAATGTGGAAATCCTCGTCCCAAGAGCACAGACTTGCACCAACCCATTGGGCGATGCCACACAGAATGATCTTGATGTCTGCATGTGTAACCTTACAATAGTATTTTTGGATAATGATGCTACCATGAAACAGCTTCATCAGGAGATTATGTTTTCAAATGAGCACAAAAGCACTTAACACACTTTCTTGCAAACAAGGAGCGGCTTAGGAGATCACACAGATTTTTACACGCACTTTACAAATTGTATTTAAAATGGGATTAAAGTGAGGGTATACGTGTTGTTTTGAGCTAAGCATCACAAGTTTCATTACCATGGCACGGAGAGATGAGCAAATGTTTGATGCATGTGCTGGGAAGTGTTTTTACCAGCTTTGCAAACTTGTTTTGGATCTTCAGGTGGCCATATTTCATCTTCAGCAGGAGGGAAAAAAAGATATCATTTTTTATTAAAAAAAAAAAATACACAACCGAAAATGAGCAGCCCCATGCATTATGGGGCAGGGTACTTCATCTCCACTGTTCACTGCCGTTCCCAGGCTCCAAGAGTGTTCATCACTCACCTCCAAACAAACACCTTCACTAAAATTAAGATGAAGCATGGGCAACCATAAAGTTTTGCACAGCTCCGGGGTTAGTGTTTTTTTCTTTTTATTTTGCTTTTCATCATTTACTTGTGCCCCTCCAACACATTTAGTTATTTAAAACACCACTTGTGCCAATTCCTCATCTCCGACTGCGGTGGGAAGCACACTGATACCCAAATGTGATTTTTCTTCATTACTTCCAACAGACATTTGAGTTTTTGCTATGACCAAGTAGTTTTCATGTGCTATTGAGTAGAAGACCCAGACAGAAGCAGAGGATGAGAACGGCAAAGCTATGCTGCCATGCCCTGGGGCCCCCACCCATGCTGGAAATGGGGGACAGGGCTCTTGTCTCTTCTTGGAAGAGCTTGAGAAAATCCCATTGAAAAGCTTGTGTTTGAACGTCAGCAAGAGTTTGTATAGAGGGTTGCAGGCCTTGGAGAAGCCTTGGAAATGTTCATCTCCAGGTGAACTAAAAAAGGAAACCCCTGCCACAGGAAGGATTTTTGTCCCGCTGATATAAATTTAAGAGGAAAAATCTTCTTGGTGCCAAGAAAGGGCCAGCATATGAAGGTACCTAAAGGGTTACCTACATATGCAACAGCCACAACAAAAATGCTTGCCCCAGTGCAGACACTCCTCCAGCCAGCCTGACTGGGCCAAATAAAGAGCAAATGACAAGTGGCACTGGGTGAGCACAAAGAAGAGCAAATAATTGAGATGAAACATCAAGTTAAGAAGTCAAATGCGAGGTTGATGGGATAGAAAAAGTAATTTAATCATCAGGGCCTGACAGCAGAACTCTTCTGGGTCTTCACTGTGAAAGCAGCGTCTAAGTAGTACTTTAGGATATTCTTTGTGAACATTTTCTACTGCAGTTCATTGCAGAGATGGTAAAGGGGATCCAGCCAACCAGCCCAGGAGCAGCTTCTAGCTCAGTCTTTCCTCTCCTTTCTTTTTCACACAGGATTTGGCCAAGCCTAAAACTTTTTTCAGGCGCAGATGTGCACTGTGTCTTTGAGAACTCTGAAGCTGAATTGTTTCATGCCAGCTGAGAACCCGACCTTTTATTTCCATTATTCTTAAGGCTTAAACACCTACAAAAATTCTGCTTTAAAAAAAGACTTTGTCTTTCATCTTGGATTTAAGAACATACAGATGCCTGACAGTTTAGATCCAATATTACTGGATGAAAGACAAAAGTATATAGAGGTACTTTTTTCCACCTCTTAAATATGAATCCATTTTTCTTTATGTTTACTATTAGAGGGCTTGGAGATGCCACAGAGGTTTCAATCATTGTGCTAAACGTCTGCCTAGAAAAAAAGACCGTATCACCAGGGATGACCAGCATCTCACTCTCTAGGCACCAAGATTTAAAACCCTGCCACAATTTATGCTTTTCACTCTTAAAAATAAAACCGAACCCAGCCTTATAAAAAAAGACTGAACCTAAGTTTTTAAGATTCAACCTACTCCTCTCCTGCCTCACCCCTACATTCAGTGCAATAGATGCCCACTTACAGCAGCTCCTTATGATCAGCAACAGCTTACAAACATCAATTCTAGACTATTTCCCCAGAAATACGGTGCAATATCTGCTTGATAAGCAGTTGTTGTTGACAAGAGAAAAACCAGCACCGGGACACTGATATATCACTACTAACAAGCTGCTGCTGCAAGTCAAGACGGCTGCTTGAATTCACACTAGGGATGGTGTGGGCTCCACGCTCATTCTCACTACGTGCCCATCTTGGTTCTTTGGCATTTATTTACCACAGAGGTTCACTTCATAGTGTTATCTTTTTTTCCCACAGCTTCATTTCTCAGCTTTCTCCCAGCAGTGTTCGCTCCAGGGTGCCAAGTCTGTGATGGATGTGTTTTCCACCAGCCTCACCCCCCCTCCCTAAATCATTAACTGCACCACCCACAGCAGCAGTGTCCAGACATGTGCCTTGGCATGGAGACTGATCTGGATGTCTCCAACATGTCATCCCTAGACGTCGCTGCTCCTAGAAAACCCCACAGTTCAGAGGAGCCGCCGTGCTCAGCAGGGACGGCTCAGACCACACACTAATTACCTGATGATTTTTGCAAGCGCGTGGTGGAACTGGTGGCACTCCCAAAGGTTTTCCCCATGCCAGCGCCCTGAGGAATCACAGGGTTACATCCTGATCCTGCCTGGTCCCTGCCTGTATTTCAGAAACACTTTACCTGCCTGAACACCACAGTCAGTCCAGCTCAGGAACTATTTAGCTAAAAGGCAAGATGAGATTTGGAGAGAAAAGCAAAGGAGGAGGAACACAACCATGACCTGAGCTGTCTGCAGAGAAGGGGGGAAAAAAACACCTGAAAATCACCAACAGCTTATTTATCAACTTGACAGAAAACTGAAGAACTTAAAATTTCATGAAGCAATCCCAGGAACACCTCTGTATTAACACTCATTTATTCAAACCCTTTGCAAAACCAATTAGAAGTAAACTGGATTTGTAGCAGAGAGAATGGGGGTCACGGGTGAATGTAGACAGAGTTCCATGTCCAAGACACCCAAGCACCTCCTCAGCCACCCCCACTGAGCTTCAGTTTGGCCCAATGTTCAGTGAAATATGATTCTATGAAATAAAGCGATCCTGAGCTTATTATCCTCCCCACACACCCCCCAAAATAAAAAAAAAGCCTTGGGTTTGTAACCATATTTCTGACAATGAATGCCTCTGCCCAAGCCTTTGATGTAACCCCTCTGCAGCTGCCATCTGCGGCTGGGATTTCCACAACACTTCTCAAGGTGATGCTGCTCTCCCTGTCCCATCAAGGTATCCTCTGGGCACATGGTGAAGACATCTAAAGAGGCTCTTTGTGGTCATGTGAACCAGTCAAAGGGTAGAGTTCTCCCAAAGATGCAACCAAGGGGCACCTACTATAGCACATTGACATAGTCCACTCCCCACGGACCTCACCAAGTCTGTCACACTTTAGGACATCAGCTCTGAAATCATCTCTTTGCAGCTGTATTTCATCCTTGGGCAGCAGATAGAAGTCTCCAGGTTCCCAGGAGGACATGCAGTCATCATGGTGAAGGTCAGCACAGAGGCTGCAGAGCCAGCACTGCTCACGGTAGCACATTTGTTTGAAAGTAGCAAATATGTTAACAATTAGGGAAAGGAAATGCTCAAAGGCTGCCTTGTTAATTAAGGAACTTGCTATCAAAGGGCTCATTAAAAGCTACTGAAACGGAATGGTTGTTAAAATAAATACCCATTAATCTTAACATGCAATCAGGAATATGCTGCCTCACAGTGGGGGAGAGGGGGCTCCTCAGCACAAACCTACCCGCTGGCAGAGCTGGCAATGGCCACTGACCAGAAGGTCCCAGAAGAGACCTGAGCAGGTTGTTCGAGGGGGCCCATCCTACCACCCTGCAGAGCACCCTGCGGGCTTCATCAAGAAAGAACCTGCCAGTGCCTCCCGATTTCTGTTCAGCCAAAATTAGGTGCAATGTGGTCACTGAAATGCAAACAAAAGTCATATTGTAGCACCAAGACCACTTCCATCAACTCGCCACAGAACTAATGCAGCATTTCCATGAAAAGTAAAGCCAGACAGTTTTCAGATGGTCTCAGAATTTCTATTTATTTTTAATTTTTGCTAACAACGTAATTTCTTTTTCAATCTGGAACAAGCATGGGACTTATGTGATTCAGTATACTGAGATATGCAAAACCATAGACTTCATAAAACAGAAAAGGGGGTCAAAGAATGAGAATTCCTCAAGTTTAAATGTCCCCTCTTCTACAAGCACCACAAGTTATCACAACAACTTCAGCACTGATTTTGCTGACTTTTCCAATTCATAAAGCAATACCGGTGGAATATTTTGCAGAAGGAATCATGATGCTGTAACAATGAGCAATTGTTTGGTGACATAAACAGAATATAACCCCAGCAGATACATTCTGTGCAGACCTGGATGAAGATTTCAGACCTACAGACCCCCTGGGATCCCTCTGAACTGTCCTTGCTGCTGGAAGTACTAGAGCCCCAAAGATCACTAAATTACTGGTAAAAACAGTAAATCAGCTCTGCTACCTCTGAAGAGGAAAATTTCCTGGCATGTCCATACCACTCTGATTTGCTAGGTCCTTAACACTACCCTGATGTATTTTGTTAACTGCTTTTTGGTTGGTTTTTTTCAAACAATTGTTCTGCAGTCATTAAAGATGGCAGAAACCCAGATACATTAACACTTCCCAAACAGTGACAACCAATGTACAATGAGTAGTCTGATTGTTTTAAAAGGTTTACTTAAAAAACCTCAGTAATTGCCAAGAAATCCATTTTCAAACTTGACAAAGTGGGTTTTGGAGTAGGGGTTGGGACACTGGAGGTTTTGTTATCTTTGGGGTATTGGTTTTTGTTTGTTTGGCGTTTCTTACTTAAGAAAAAAAAGAAGTTGTGGACCCACATCTGCACCCAACATCCCACATATAAAAGAAAGCATGTCCGGGATTAACAAGTCCAGGGTCAACATGTGAGTGCCCCAAGCAAAACAGACGGTCAAGAAGATGCATCCATTAGCCAAGCCCGCAGGCTGCGCAGCAATGCCCTCACTGAGTATGGTGGTCTTCGAAGAGACCCTCTGGCTCTGTGAAGTCATCTTTGGAGTTAAACACTGAAGCTAATGAGTCGACTACTGGACTTGGCAAAAGGTGACTGGCACCAAGAGACATGTAGGTTTCAAATTTGCCAAGGAAAAGAAGTCTTGCAGTCAACAAGAGAAGGTTGGTGATAAGCAACGCTTGTGGGCCAGAGCTCCTGAGCGCAGAGCAATGCTGTTGAGGAATGGGATGCTCCAAGGCCTCAGACACCCCATCAGGTCTTCAGACTACTTGGTAGCTACATAGCTAAAGGAATCCTAACACTCAAACTCATGAAAGAGAAGCAATGACTGCACATATGTCAGAGGAATGCATTTCTGATTCAATGTACAGCAGGGACCAACTGCAACAGCCACTGGCAATTCCCTTAATCTCAACAGCCACAGAATCCATCCTGCTACTCAGTGAACAGGTCAGGCACCTATGCCCTGCTTTACCAGGAGTAACAAAGACCACTTTCTCCCCAAGATCTGCCACACCAGAAGCAACCCATGAATGACAGGTTTAGGAGGACTGATGCTCTGCAGAGGGTGACACACAGGCAGTGCTACCTTCCCTCTACACCTGATTACATGGGCTAGGAGCAGGACAGGTTGTAGTCCCTATGGAAGATGCTTCACTGCCAAATCCCCAGATTTGAACAGATTATCACCACTGAGGTGCTGCCATACTTTTTTCCAAGTGAAACTGATTTTGATCTTTCCATGACTTGGACCATCCATATCATACAATAGTTTGGTTCAAGAGACAGCCTTACATCACTGAAGTATCTCAGGTTCACTAGAGCAAACCTATGAGGAGCAACACCTTAAAGCAGTGCCAACTCATATAAGTTTGAATTTAATCTGTCCACTGCAAAGACCCACTCACTTGGAAAGCTGACAGCACCTGAAGAGCAAAAAGAACAGTTGCTCCAACCAATCTGGAAGGTCACCATCATCATCTGACCAAAACAGGATTGCTTTCAAAACTATGCAAAAGCTGAGCACGAGCCCATGTTTAAGTGGCTGTCTTCCAGAGATATTGAAAGAAAACAACGGAGTGTCATTTTCAGAAGTAAACATTTACCACTTTATATTTTATTTTGAGCATTAAAGGGAAAAAAGGCTGTCACAAAAAATGCACCAAGACAAACACATGGCAATGCTGAACTCCCAACAGAAGCTTGAAGGCAACCGGGCAAATAAAAAAAGTGGGGGAAAAAAGGCAAATATAGTAATTATCCTCACCACACAAAAAATAAACCAGCCAATTATGCCGATCACTGCAGCTCAATACAAAACCCCTCACATTCCAATAAAGGAGGAAAAACTCTAATGGTTTGGTTGTGTTAAAGAATGCCCAAGGTCAGCAGCTGGAGGCTATTTTGGCTGAAGCTGGTGGGAGTCTCAAGGCTCAAGCACAGCACTAATCACATCAGGGGGGTAACAGTCACAACCAGCTCCCACAGGCAGATATAAAAGTCCTTGTCTTATTCTAATAATGTTATTTTCTTCTGATTTTTGTTTCATTTGGGTTTGGGTTTTTTTGGGGTCCTTCAACAAGTGACACTTTGTTTGTAGAGTAATGAGTTCTATGGCAAGGTTTTTTCTAGGCAGGCATCAAGGGGTCTTGGCACTACACATAATATCTATTTACTTAGAATCATAAGCAAATACATCCAACAGCAAAAGCACAACTCAAGGATTTTGTAACCACATATAATCATGAGATCCAGGACAGAAGAGGACCCACGATAAAAGCATGCTCAGGAACACAAGGTTTTCCCTTTGCTTTGTGCTGTCAGAGTCAAGAAGCAACATCTACCTTTCTTTTTAAATAAGAAAATAAATAAATAGAAGGAAAGGCAGGGGGTGGTGAAGGGAAGTACCTCGGGACGCAGCTGTTACAACTGAGCATGGGACAGTTTCTTTGAAGCCTTACGGAGGCACACAAACACACAACTAGGCAGAAGTCTTTTTGTAGATGCTCAGCAGTTTGTAGTAAAGCTGGGGAGCTGCTAGAGGGGTGTGTGTTATATATGAACATATGCAAAAAGCCTTGAGAAAATAAAGGATTCCAAGATCTGCATCTTTTTTCTTGCATAGCATCCAAATGAACAGCAAGATATTTTTAATTAACTGCTTTTCAAAAGTCTATAGCATGGAAACAGTTGTGTGGGGAGCCTGGTGCACTCAAATGAGCACTGCCCATGTTGGAGCGTCCAACTGCTGTTGAGTCTCCTGCAATGCTTCAGAGATCTGTGTAAGGACCTTCACACTGGACAGGGGTGGGAAAGCACTCCTGTCAGTCTGTGTCAGGCATATGACAGCATTATGCTTTGAGAAACGCTAGGAATTACATGCTTTATCCTTGTTAGCCACCTGATTTAACCATAGACACTCTCATTAATCATGTAACCATCTGACCCCAACTCTCCTCTCCCATCAAACCATGTGGGCTGGAGGTTCAGCCCACAGCATCAAACTCCCATTCCACATCTGCTGCCTTGTGTTTTCTTTACATGACCTTTTTTTCAAGTAATAAAAGCTGACAAAGTCCTATCTACCTGCTCTCATACTGATTCACGCTGTTACGAGCTGCACTGCAAATGCCTGTGCTGCCTTCCTGCACAGAGAAGCAGGATCACAAAGCAGGGAGAAGCAGGAGCCAGCAAGGAAGCAGCTATCAACCCTCCCCCCCTCCAATCCCCAAAATACATGGACATGGCAACATGGTAACACAGCTAAAACTGCCCCTCCTCTCCTTGCCCCAGAGGATATCTCCACACCATGGCTCAGCACCCCTGGCAGCAGGAAGGAACCCAAAGCCAAAATGCACCATTCACTAAATTGTACAGACCTTGCTTGGGCTTCTGACTTGCCTCAGTGGCAGCTTGGCAGCCTCCCCACCAGCTCTGTATTTTTTTTTTTTTTATTTAAACGCAAATACTGCAAATAAACACAAGCAGCAGACCAAGAAAGGACATTGCTGTAGATTCACAGCAACCCTTAGGAGAGGACAACGACCCATGGACCTGCTGTGTGGGCTTGGACAAGGCACGGGCTTGATGCTCCCCAATTTTCTCCTCTTCCCATGCTCACCACTTGGGTCTCCATGGAGATCATTCAACTCTGATGAAGACACCAAGACCTTGTAACAAGAGGTGTCAAGGGAAAATCATGGTGCTCCAACACCGGAGACACCTCTGCTTGTTATTAAACCCATAACAAGTCTGAATTTAACGGGTGCCTGTATGCACGAAAGAAGTGTAAAGTGGCACTTATTTTTCTTATTTGTGCCTCCTAACAAGGCTCTCTCACGGTCCCTGTGTCCATGGGCTGAGACTTTCTGAGTTACTTGACACAAACCAGAGCCATGGCCTGACCATGATCGGAGCGCACGACTCCATGACTGAAATGAACGAGGAAAAAAAAAAGTTAACAAAAAAAAAGAAGACATATTTCATCCTCCTCTTTTGTGGCTTTCATTTTCTTTTGTATTCACTTTGGGAATAACATTCTTTCCATTGGGAAGAGCCTGATTTTCCATTAAATACAAAGCAGCTGCCATTTTGGAAACAAAAAGTTGATTAAAGGCAGATTTTTTTTTTGTTATTTTTCCTAACAGATGATGAGCTAGAACCATGTTTCTTTCTGCTCATTTATCAGGGCAAAGCATCTGTCAATTACAGCAGTAGGAAGACTTAAAGAGAGTGAACTGAATCACTTCATCCTTGCTATATAATTTTGTAATCATAATTTGATGTTATAAATAAAAGGCGAAAGATCGAGGCTTGGAGCACGGCACACCAAAACCAAGGGTTTCTCCCCCTTCGCACACAGGATGCTCCCAACTCCCCGTTTACGAAAACTGCCACTCGCCGAGATGCCAGAGGAAGGGTTGGTGTGTTGCCGTGACGTACGGCCGCCTGTTGGAAACGTAACTAATACATGACTTAAGGCCCAGATGTTGAACAGACTGGAAAAAAGGATGAGCTCAAAACAAAACAAAAAAAGCCAGCCACCCACTCCATTTCTACCCTATGAGCTATCAACACCCAACTTGGAAGATTTATTTTTTTTCCAAGCAGTGCTGACTACTGAGTGACCAACACAAGTGGTGTATGAAACTCCAGCTCATTTTCCATTCATCCAAAAAATCATACATCAAATTTCCATTCTCAATATTTAGATGCTATAGCTGAAAAACAAGAGAGGCAAAAAAAGATAGATGAGGAAAGCTGTAGAAATTACTGTTACCTTGCTTTTTCATTAACCCATCAGAATGTCATTATTTATTGCCATCCATGAACACAATCGAGAAAGGCCACAGCAATCTTGAGAAATCTGTATAGTTCTTAAGTTTTAAAATCCTTTCCTTGAGTTCTCTTGCTCTTACATCCAACCTGGGCTGTGAGATCCAGGAAGAGCATAGCTCCCTGTGAAGACATCCCTACAATGGTCATGAAATGACATGCCCTTAACTGCAGGCACTCCAACTACACCAACAGCACTCAACCATGCACAGGGAGCTATCGGCTCCCAATGATGGGCATGAGCTCCCAACGCTTCTCCGCGCAACCTCGACTGGAGTGATTTCTACACAGGGACCCATAGGTCATTGTGCGGACAAGTTGGGCTCCTAGGACTACAGCTGGTGGGTCTCCTCCCACAGGCAAGTTAAACAAGATAGCTGGGTGATTTGGCAGCAAATGTGGTCTTCATCAGCATTCCTTTGCCCGTTCACAAGTCAAGAGAAGCCTTCTGAGACTTCAGGTTGCCAGTGGATGAAATAAAGAGGAAAGCATGTAATTGCAAAGTCTATTGTTTCACTTAAATTCACTAAAGGGGAAAAAGAAAAGCCAAGAAAACCCCCTTAAACTTCTATTTGGGATTTTGGAAGGTACAGGCTGGGGCTCTGGTGCAGGAAGCAGCAGGCACATTTGGCTTCCTTAAGCTGAGGATGGATTTTCAGCTGCCAAATTCCCTGTACCGCACATCTGATTCTTTGTGTATGTGAGGGCAAAAGTAAGAACAAAATAGCTTTATAAATCTAAGTTTGTAAAATCAAAATCAAAGTCAAACATGCCAAAGTGACTACACAAAGGGAAGCAGTACCTAGGGAAGCGTGCACACCCTGGTTTAAAGGATTTATGGGACTGGGCACTTTAGCTTCAATTAATTTTCAAAGTGCTGAAAGCAGACAAGAAACCATGTAATTACAAGATAACTTGGCTTACCCGGATTCGAGCTAACTAGCGCTCCTGGGGTAATCAGAGGTCAGCCCTCTCTCCAGCCAACAAAGCTAAATCCACTGCATCTGAATGCTTTGCTCCTTGCTTTAAAGCAACCATAGGTTCTTGGTTCGAGTCCTTCATTTTGGGAAGAATTTGGGATTTTGGAGACACTTGAAAAGACAAGCAAGACAGGCAGCACAGGCCCGCACAGCCGTGGAAGCATTGCTCCAATCACCAGCCCATCTTCTCCCCACCAAGGCACCCTCACTTTAAGGGCATTTTGCCCAACCTCCAGGACAAGCTGGTCGAAGCAACCCTGCAAAGAGACTAGGATCACCTCTGGAGAGCAGATGGAGCCCCCCAAGGACCAGACAGTGAGGGCTTTTGATGCTGGTTCTGTCCTGTCCGTGTCTGCATTCCTAGTAACTCACCTTTTTCTTTCTTTTTTTTGTTGGTGGTTTTGTTGGTGGGGTTTTTTTTTGAAACAGTGTATCTGTATCTACAGCACCAAGAAACATCCAGGACTAGCCCCAACAACTTCCCACTGCCTGTTTTAAACTTTGTTACAATTGCTCCTTTGTCCAGTTGTTTTATGCAATCAGATTTTTATTTTTCAATCTCTTTTAGACAAACAGATTAGTGATTTATTTCCACCAATTAATGCAAACTACCTAGAGAACAGAAAATTAGAAGGGTTAAAAGGAAAATTAGAATCTGTTGCAGTTAAGAACAAAACCAACTAAGAGCAGGCTAGCAAAGTCCCACCATATAAAGGGATTACTCCATTCCTGACCCTTTCCAGGGGACCTCCAGGTATTATTTTTCATTGATTTACCTTAATTAAACTAATGCACCCCTCTCCATAGGAAGCTGACTCCATAGCTGTCTAGGCACTGGATTCAATTAAAGAAATAAATACATCTGGCTTTCTAAACGGTTGAAAGTCTTGAAAAGCCAGAGGCGATACCACTTTTTTGCATCTGCCTCTCTTAGGGTACACCCTAAGGACACCACACGGGATGGTCGACATTCAACACCGCTCCTGGAAACCCGCAGCCACAGGGGGATGCCTGAAGCATCCCTGCCTGCTCCCCAGCAGCGCAGGCAGCGTCTGCAGCCCTGCCAGCAACCGAGCCACAGCTTTGATGGAAGCTGGCCTCAAATTGCTTTAACAAGGCTCTTTCTTTCCAGAAGCTGGCGTTGATTTGAGAGCTCGATGTTGACTTAGAAACCCCCAGGTGCCCAGAGCCTGCAAATACTCAAGGCTTAGCTATGCTCAGTTTCCAGGAAAAGGGGTACAAGCACCCAACCACAGCGTGAAATATCAATACTACTGTGGCAGCTCAGCATTAAAATGAAGAGCAAGGATTAAAGGCAGAAAAGCAGAAGCTGGGGTAAAGGCTATGCCTCTGTGCCGACCACATCTCACACTCCACAACCACGTTGAGCAGGGCTGCGCCGACAAAAAAAAGAGGCACACTTTGCTTGCACGTGCCTTGGCTTGCAGACATGGGAACAGAAGAAACAAGGTGGCCTGAGAGCACTTTGCGATCCATCCACTGAAATGCCACAGCTTTCTTCTCCCAAACGTGAAACAAGCAGAAATGACAACAATTAGATGGGTTTGTTGAAACAGAAGGCAGGTCCAAAAGGTCTCTTTCGCTTTCTTTGTGCTAAATGCTCTAATCCAAAGAGGGAGAGGGAAAACGTCAAGAACTCATGTGATTTTCTGGAGAAAATATTATTCTACCACTCTAGCCGGAGGGAAGGCTTAGTGGTCCAAGCCCCTGGTAGAAGCACTTAGACCAGGAGGAACTTCAGGCTGAAATCCCCACGGTGGATTTGCTTGAACAAAACAGATGAGGGGGGATTTTACAAAGATCTTTTCTCTTTCATGCAAAGGTTGAAGATCCCATCACGCTTTCCCTAATAACAGGCATTTCTCCTAATTCCCCACACATTTAGGGATGCATGGGGGATAAAAGGAGCTGGTTTAAATGTGATGTGCTCTAAAAGCAACAATTTAGTAACACTACTGCAACAGGGCATTTGTGGGTGACCTGTCTGGAAGGGAAAACCTTTCCCCTGGTCTCTATCTTACTGATTTAAACTTCTACTCAAGCCTTTTCTTTTCCTCCCTTCCAAGTCTAAGGACCTTTTCTGGTTCAACTCACCCTCTAACATTTGAGGTGCAAGCAGAGCAGACCAAACGCGCATGACACGCAGTCTTGTACTCACCGACATTGTAGAGTGGACATCTACATCCCCCTACAGAGGACAATACAGGGAGTTTAAAGTCAAATGCAGAAGAGAGCAAAGCAACAAGTGAGAAAGACAGAGAGAGAAGTACACACTGGTCATCACCCGTAGGTACCTACAACCCATCAACATTTCAGCTGAGGCATCGGCTGCTCAGAAGTTAGCAGAGTATTAATAAAGCAAAATGTGGGTTCCTCAAACCTGGTTTAAGGAGGATGAGGAGGAAATCAAAGTACCACAAGACCAGTTTTATTGCCATTAAGTACACTCTGAAAGTCAACATCCACATCCTCAGCTCTCCCACCTATAAGATGGAAGCGATGTGTGTCAAACCCTTGCAGGTATCAGCTCAAATAAAACTTCCTCAGCTCTTCTGAGGGCAAGGGGACGCTGTCTAAGCACAGACAGAGCTTGTGCAAATCTAAAAGAAGGTGTTATTGGTACTCATATCATGTTTTCATGATGGTTATTTTCCACTTGGGTCCCTTCCAATGTGTCCATGGCTGTGGCTGGTGCAAAGTTCAAGGCATTTCACTTCCATGCACAGTGCCTTGGCCTTTTAAAATATTAGAGGGATTTGGCATTTTTAAATAAAAACATAGGTAATCGTTCTCTTTAAAAAGAAAATAAACACCACGAAAGCTGTTTCTACTGAAGTAAGAGCTGCCACAGTTGGTGTATTTATTTGCAACCAGGAAGAAATGCCACTATGGTGAATAAGTCAAAAAACATTGCAGGCAGAGCGGCTGCAGCAACCATGCAGCTCCATCCCAAATCTGTGCCTGTCATCTGGCAAAAATAAGCACAAAAGGAAAAAAAAAAAAACCAACCCAAATCCCCTTTTGCAGAGAGTTCATGCTGAACTGCTCAAGAGGACAGAGGATAGAGTTTGTCCAATCGCTGAAAGATTGCTTCCCCTTCCCAGGTCAGCATCACCTCTTGACCTGCCCTGATTACCTTCCAAAGGAGGTTATCAAGATACAAGACTAACAGAGGATTAAAGGAAACTTAAAATAAAAACAAAACACCCCCCTTTTCCCCCAACTCTGCTCCCCTCCCCCAAGAAAACATCCTTGCTTTGTTAACCTGACAGTTCACTGTAGGTGTTGACACAAACCTCCATCTTTGAGAAGCTTAATGTCAACAAATCAGTGTGTTTGGAGTAGCCCTGTCAATGCGATTTACATTAACTTGTCTAACAAGAAATAAAAACAACAATCAGCCATCAAAGACAAAAGGCTTTTTCAGTCATTCTTTTAAAAGTATTATGCTGGAATTGTTAATTTTTGAGGCCACAGCTCTTTACTTGCTGAAAACCAGAAACCACCTTTTTTTTTCCAAAATTCTTTTTAAAAGTTGGTTTTATTTTTCCTTAAATAAATAATTAAAGAACCCCCCAAAGCAAAATTCTTTTAAAGGAGGCCTGAGCACCCCATGTTAATAAGCTCGGCAGCAGCAGTAACCAACTCTCCCTGGTTAGTGCAGGAAGAGGGCAGCCTTGAAGCCAAACATTAATTATATTTTGATTTCCACCAGCGTCTTATTTGCTCTGAGACATTTTGGGAACTTAGCAGAGCATTTTCAAATTGTGGCTCTAAACCACCATGAAAATTTCATGCAGCATCAGTATGCACCCTAACCCCAGTAATTTCACTAGGAACTTCTCCCTCTCCTCCCCACGCTGTAGCCAAAGGGCATCTTTGCAGCCAGGGGCTCAGTGTCTCAAAGCAAAGCTGGAAAAAATAAATCGATACCAAAGTGGTTTCTATCATCTCCCACAATATCTACTCTGATGCTCTAAAGGAAAAATTATGGATTGTAATTTGTGCTTGAACCCTAGAGAACGCGGAGACTCTTTATGTCACTCCATGAGCCAGGACTAACATTGGTCTGGGTTATTTTTGCTGCTTGAGCAGGGACGTTGGAGAAGATGACCTTTTTGCCCTGAGAAAGGAAGGGTAGATGCCCCATCCCTGAAAATATTCAAGGTCAGGTTGGATATGGTTCTGAGAAACTTGGTCTAGTTGAAGATGTCCCAGCTCATTGCAGGGTTCAGACCACATGACCCTTAAAGGTCCCTTCTGTGATCCTATGCTCCACAGAAGACCCTTACAACCTCAACCAATCTGGGATTCCCTCCAATAAATACAAGAAAAAAATCAGCCTTGTGTATCCAAAACTGGAAACACAAATCCTTACGCCCGAATCTTGGCTCAGAGACACCTTTTAGCTCGCTCAGCATCTCTGCACCTCTTCACTCCCTCTTCAAAACTCTGACTTGAGTCAACCGGACCCATCAAGGCCATAAGATTTGCCTTGCAGCAAGCTGGAGCCTTGACCCCAGAAATGTTTCCTGCAGATGAGAAGCTCTGTCCGAGACAATGGGATTACTCACACCCGTCAAGGAGTCGCCTGCATTTTTGCAGGCTCAGGACTTTCAGCTCCATTTTATTACAGGGCAGCGCTTTTTGTTGGTGTAATTTTAGCACGGTAACCAGCAACATGCCCAGGCTGAGCTTCTTTGATCAGCAGGTGAAGGTTTTTCTTGGTGCTGTTACTGTCATGACAAAAGGCAGGTGAGTAGCTTGGCTCCTGCCACTTAGTCATCTCTTTTTTTCTAAAAAAAACCGCGCTGCAAGTTCAGATATTAGGAGAGGGCTTCACACTTATTTTAACATGATGCAAATCGAGTCAACATGAAGGTATCCACTCTGGAAGACAGGGCCATTTCCAAACCAGGTAAGGATATGAGAATAGCAAGGGACCATGTTGCCTGGAGACCACTGCTACGGACAAGAAGCAGCTCCACTTTCCAAGGATGGTGCAAGGATGGATACCTGAATCAGGCTGCAAGCTCATTTACAATGGGGCAGACCATAATACTATGGTACTAATAATTTGGGATGAACTCAGACAATTCTACCCTGCAATCCTGTAGTATCCTCTTACAATTCACACTTTTTGGAGATAGCTCCTTTCCTCTTGAATCGCTCTCACCCTTTCCTTTCACAGACGAGGCTCGTCCCTGATAATGCTTTCAAGAAGATCTGTATCATTCTTCTGCATTGGTTTAGGCAGATGTAGGCTTCTACATGCCTCATTCTCCTACATTTCATTTTGCAAAGTGCAACTTTTCATGTTTTTCTAAATAAGCCATTTGGGGTGGGGGGAGGAAAACAAACCCTTGAGGTCCACAAGAACAAACCAGCAGAGCCACCAAGGTGCCTTTTTTGTGCCCTGATTTTTCTCTGACTTGTTCTCAACGATCACTGCCTGCAAGGGTAGGTAGGGATCCACCAGAAACATTCAACGAGAGCACCTTCACAGCAATCTTCTAAAGGAAGAGACTCCAGTGTACATAAATCCCAGACCTAGGTCTCCTACAAACCTTTTAACCAGATCCACAGCTTCACAAATCAGATCACTGCATCTGATTGACTTGACTCCCTTAACTCTCAGGGCTGTTGGGAGGATCAGTGCCCTGCAATGATTGCAAGATAAGGTGCTATGTCTGTGCAAACTGAACAGCACTGGAGTGTTAGCCAACACCTCTGCCACAGCAAACCACAGCCAGACTTCTTCTCAGCTGAGTCCTTCCTAATCCAGTTCTGCAAGAAAAAGGCTGCTTCAATCTGTCTCGGTCCTTTTTAGACCGAGTAGCTGCCCCCACAGTCCCCAAAACAATTTTAACTCATTCAAAAGGAAAATATTAATATTTAAGGAAGATAAATCACTCAAGGTGCATCTCACAAATAATTGTGGGCATCTCTCCCCATCCTCATCTCTCTCGCCAGCCATGCTTCATGCTCTGGTGCCAAGACCAATCTCTCTCTCAAACTCTATTACTTGTTTGCATAAGTATTCCCAGTATGATTTGTGGAAGTGGTTTCCAGGTAATAACCCATCCCTCTGCTGCTACATCTACTTCTTAAAGGGGAAATCCAGTACTTGAGGAACCTGGCCATCTCCAAGCACCTCCTGACTCCAGAGGGCACTTGATCCAGGCAGCACATGTGGCCACCAGCCTTGCTGCTCAGGGTGGACAACAGACAGGACACTTTGCCCTCAGACAGGACACAACCTCTCTGCACAAGAGACAACACTCTACTTAGAGATTTGTTACAGTGATAACTGAACCAAGAAAGAACCTTCTCCTCAGGAGCATCTCCATGTACAGAGTTTTCGGAAAAGGAAAATCATTTTTCTCTTGGTGGCTTTTCCAGCCAAAGCAGATTACTCTTAATATTTCCACCCCACTACTAAACCTTCCTGCCGTGTCAGAGAAGGCCAAAGGTATGAGCCACACAGAAGGCTGCCAAGCTTTGGGGCTGTCACGCCTCCTAGAACAGCTCTGGAGTGCTTGAACATCCTTTGACAAGAACAATCACAGCAGCATAAACAAGCAGAATGGAGTTAAGGAAACTGCCACTGTGTACCATTAGTCTTTTCTTCCTGCTTACATTTGAGCTCGTGAAAGGTGCCGTGGTGCTTTATAATCCTGGGCATCCAATAACAACAAATAAATAACAGTCCAGTAAAGAAGAAAGACCTGAAAGTGCCTTTAGGAGAAATAGTGTTCAGTGAATTTGCTATTACAAAATACTTGCTGATTGAAGATACTTGTAAGTATATATCCAGACAGCTCAGAAAATCTTATCTAAAGGGGGAAAAAAAAGCTGGTTTTGAGCAAAAATGAAACTCCCTGATGATTACATTTTTCCTACTGAATGGGACACTACTCAGCCAACTGCAAAAAACCAATATAAAATATACTTTTTGATTGCAATAACAGCATAAACACAGTCACATTTTAGACAGCAGAGAATAGAAAGAAACATATGTTGCCTTCCAGCACAGAGCAGTATTTTGATGTAATACATCCAGTGACTTGACAAACATTTGGAATTGTGTCTAAATTTAAATAATAGACACTCTGATACTGGGACCTCTTTGAAAAAAACTCTTGAATGCCCATTAAACTAAAAGTTAATATATCAAAAATATAGGCGGTTACTGAGTTATGACCCTACTTCTACATGGTGGGTTTTGGTATTTCCCTCGTTCTTGTATAAGTAGACTTGCAAATACTTGGGGACACTCTCACTGAAGTCCAACTTCTGGCAAAACATAAGACATTCACTTACAAAGCAAGCTATCTGGTAACACTTGACAGTAGAAGGCCCCACTTCCATAAGGTTTAAGCAACTGTGAGTTTCAACAGCATGTTCAGTTGCCTGTCTGCTCCCCAGACAGAAAAAGAAAGCAGATCAGTGTAGGTCTCTTACCGGGAGGTGGGTGAACACAGCAAACGTGCTGCGTAGAAAACCGATGAGATCTACAAGGTAGTCGCTGGCCTTGCTGCCTGGCTCCATGGCCATCCAGTCGTAGTCCGCCAGCTGCAAGAACTGGTCTATCTTCTGGTTCAGGTTAGTGTAAATCTCCTCCTCAGCTGCATGGCGGGCATCCTGGGAAACACAACTACATTACATGGGATAGAGTCTCCACACCACAAGACTACAGAAGTAATGGTACATGGGATTAACTCAACCTTTAACCCTAAAGTCAGTGCAAAGCAAAGTGCCTGGAGGAAACTACATGAATGCTACAGCTTAAGGTTAGCTCAGACTGGTGGGACATGTGCCACCAGGCCAGTGGCAGACAAGATCAAGTTGGCCTCTGCTTTTGATGTAACCAGGGGACCAGGAGGACAAACCTAGTGCAGGATGGAAGAGAGGGAGATGGGTGAGTAATGTGCCATGTAGAAAAAGGTTAAGACCCAACCAAAACTGTGTGCAGGTATGGGGTGTAGGAGGGGCACAGAGGAGCCTCCCCTGCCAGAATAAAGGCTGAAAAACTCACCCTTAGGCCAAATATGTAGATGATGCCAGAAAGGACAATGAATGGACTTCCCTGGGGACACAGAGCCTTAGTTTCCTGCTGAGTTATCCCAAGGGCAAATCTCACCTAACCAATTCCCTACTGTTGCTCAAGTCCTCAGTGCTGTTTCCACCTCTTGCCCTCCAGCCACAGGACATAACTCAGACAACCCCCAGTTGACCCAACTATGGCCTTAAAATTTCATTTCAAGTATCTGGGTGAACATTCTTGGGTTACGATTTAAAGACTGGGAAGTCTAGCAGTTTCTGCCAGCCCTGATTTTAGGGGATAACGCTAAAAGGAGTGTAAAGATACAGAAATACAAGTTCTGAAAATCTATTCTTCTCTTGGGTGAAAGAGGAGAGCTTGCATTCATGGCCAGACATGTGTAACACTGTACGGTGCTCAAACAGCAAAATGAAAATTCATTAAAAAACCCTCTTTTGCTTAAAAGCTGCTTAATCCTTTAGGTAATATGCATTGCACTCTCAGCCTGTAAATTAGAGTTACAAAGCCTCATGATCTCGACAGAAATAATGCTCTAAAGGACAAACTCAAAATCTAGTCCAATGGCATAAGCTTCCCAGGATATGACAAAATTACCTGTCAGTTCAGCTTAGCTGCCTACATACAAATGTCCACAGACACACTTTGAAAGCAGATATTCTCCAACCAAACATCAAGAGCAAGTCCCCAGAGGTGGATCTACCAGAGTTCTCACCTTGAAGGTCGTGGTCCCATAGAGTTTTGTAGTGTGGACAGTTTCTGGAAGTACATTAGTGATATTGGTTATGAATTCCTCTAGGAACTTGCAGGATTTCTCCAAATGGGTCGTATTTATAATAATCTGTACAAGCTGCAAAGGCAAAAAAGGTATTCAAACTGTCATGTTCCTGAAGCCAGGGACGTGCCAGGTAAATGGATGCCAATTCAGAAGAACTTCTGCCATGATAAGCCGACGCTGTACAAACATAGTAAGCTTCCCTACATACTGAAAAGCTCTCCTCCTTTAGCAACATCAGAAACTTAAATAAAAGATAATTTGGGGGGAAAAGCATTTCCCATGACAGTCACTAATACTACAAAAGATTATTTTTGTAATGACTTTCCTACATTCAGCTGTCAGTCAGTGCTTGTTTCTGCACAGTTCAAACACAACAGGCTTACAAAAAAATGCCATGTCAAGTCACAAGTATTCTGTCTGCTAATGAACCCTAAACAACCCATTTCTTGACTGACACCGAACAACATCATACTAAGGCATTTAACAAAGAAACCACAAGGTTCTCCCTTACTGCGGGTGGTATGGGTGAACAGCAGATCTCACCCAGGTATCTCTCTGGTTATCATACCCACCATTATCTGCAGTTTTTTTAATGCTGTCTTCCCAGCTGCTTTCACATGGCACCATTTCAGGACATTAAAGACAACTGCAGAGTAAAAGCCTCTGCTAAAGTCAACCAACACAAACATTTACAATCCAGAGCAAACCGATCCCAACTTCCACTTCAGGATCACTGACTTGTAAGCACCATTAATTCCCCTTAAACAAATACCTTTTTCCGAGCAGACTGACACGAGTATTTTCAAGGTGCAACATCAGCCATAACAAAACCTTTCCAAATAACCTCTATCTAGGCTATCATGCCAAAACAGTTCTCTTACAGACACAAAAGCCATTACAATGCTCCACACTCACAGAATTTAATTGCTGTAATTTAACTGTGGCACTCTGCAGCTACCTCCTCCAAAGAAATTATATTGAAACACTTAAAAATCTTCTGAGTGAGATGGATTAATCACCAATTTGAGTGTTGCAGGCACAGCAATACTGAGGGAATGCTACAAAGACTGTAGCACCCAAACACTGTTCATGCTAGATGACATGAGAAGGGGCAACAGTCACAGTTTGGGAGGTTCATCTTGGATATTAGAAAGGAAGAGAGTCATTAGGAAGGTAGTGCAGAACTGGAACAGGGTGCCTGGATAAGATGTGGGATCTGTGTGTTGGAGAAATTAAAACTCGGGTAGAGAAAGCAATGGTTGACATGATCTGAGCAAGTATTAATCCCACTTCCACTGCAAAGCTGGGCTAGCTAGCTCGAGAAGTCCCTTCCAGCCAAAGCTTCTATGATTACAGACATGTCTTTGTTCTAAAGTAATAAAATTACATTTTATTTGAACTCTTCTTGATTTTTCCCTAAAATGTATTACACAGGTAACTCGGAGGTGTGGCTTCTCACTTCTGAATTGCTTGGGATAATTCTGCTCTTGGTTTTTGCCTTCAAACAGGCACTCGTGTGTTAGCTTTTCTCTGTGTCAGAGAGCACTGACATCACAATCATGACCTGTTTTCCTATAGCTTCAAGTTAAATAAATATTAGGTATTTCCAACTGGGTGAAATTCCTCCTAAACTTCTTCCCTGCTCATTACAACATGCTGGTCCAGATCAACTAATAAACTTGAAGGCACAGGATGATTTGATTCTCTTTCACCATTTCCTCTAAGCTTTTCTGCTCCCCCACTGGCCTTTTCAAGTTCTGATCTTCTCCTGAACCCAGAGGGGTAAGATCTTTCCATCATGGTATTCAAATAAAATAAAAATATAGCAGCATCTTCTCACTCTCTTTTGTTAAGGGATGTCAGGGTTATTTGAAACATCAGGATTATTTGGAGCAGACTTGGTACAAAACTTGAAAATTCACTGCTAAGAGGCAGCTCCAAAAAAAGGCAATAAAAATAAATTAGAGAGGCTAACAGACCGGGAAGGTTGGCAACAGAGCCTTTTCCATCACTTGGAAGGTGACATCTGGAGTGGCCAAAAAGAGACACTGTTCCTTTGTACACAAATTAAATCTGGGAAGTGACAGTTACACAAGGTACTTAAATACCTTTTGCAATCACTTCTGACACCAGGCCTATGCCTGTGTATGATCTCAGACTCTTCAATACCTGCTTTAATTACTGCGCTCCATTCGGTGACATCAGCATCTTTTAAGAGGGAAGGATTTGAGAAATTCAGGAAAAATGAGCAGCATGCTTCCATTTGGACAAACAGGTCAATGGTTACACACAGAGGCAGGAGGAGGTGAAGATGGCCAATTAGAAAAAAAAAAAAACATGTCAGAGACAACAGGAGAGAGCTAGTTGTACTTGGTAGGTGGTAAAGACAAGAGTGAAAATATGAGAGAAGATTCAGAGATGTACACCAGGACACACTACACCTTTATTTTAAACTTGTACTACATATGCTTTCCTCGCATAAATCTTCAGCTCCGAAGCACAGAAAAAGCCCCTCTTGGCCCAAAGAGAGGCATCACCTTCACTCAACTTGTAAGTGCCAAGGAACATCTCCACCAACTAAACTGGGCAAAAGTGGCTGAGGGAACTGTAGCACTCAAATTTGCCCTTTCTATGCTCCATCACACTGTGGGAACATTTCCACAGCAGCTAAAAAGATCGTTTTGGGGGGTGGATAATGCAGGGATCCTGTTGCATTCCTGTATGTGGAGGGAGCCTTGGGAGGAGCAGGGGGGAGGAGGAATTTACCCCCAGGGAGCACAGAGATTCCAGACTGTGAGATAAAGGGCTGAGGAAGCATCATACTTAAACAGGCAGTGCTGTAAATGCACCAAACTCTTCAAAACTTCCCTCTGAAGGGCATTTACAGTGTCCAGAGAACAGGACACATTAAAGTCAATTAACAACTGCAGCTGTAGTAATGTAGACTCATTTAGCAACAGCACACAGAGGTCCTGCTAAGGTATCCAAACTGCCCCAGGTACCCCACACATGATTTATCAGCATTAAACTTTTCAGAAATGTGACTTTTGTGCACAAAAAAGCATCAACTGCAGAATGAGAATACCAATATAGAGATTTCACTGTAGCAACTCTCTGAAACTACCTCAAAGATCACCTACAGATGGGGACCACTCCTCCACCCTCCTCCTTGAAGTCCTCTAACTCAGACGTATAATGCTCCGCAAATTTAAAAGAAGGGCAATGCTATGAGCAACAGCAGAAAAGCTTCCTCTTTCTTTACCACGATATAACACGGTTTTTGCTTTGTGCAGCAACGTTGTGTGGCTCCATTACTGGATTTTAACCAATTATTTTGTAATAACACTCCAAACCAGCATTTCCAATGGTGCCGTAAGGAGCTCCAAGGGACAGAAGTCTCTTCCATCACCCTGCCTTGGAAATGGGTCTCCTCAAAGCCAAGTCCTACCTCCGTCAGCCCGACGTTTTTCCTCTTGATGACATTCTGTAAACAGTTACTGAGCGTCCGGGTCAGCAGCAGATTCGTAGATTTTCTAATCATATCATCAACTTCAGTGGAGCTGAAAAGTAGAATTTAAGAGAGAGAGATGCAAACTGTTCTAAGAAAACCACTTGGAGCCCTCAATGCTTGGTCTCTTTCCTCATCCTCTGCTGGCTGATCATCCACAGACCACTTACAGGCACTGACATACTAACATATACCATAATATCAACAACTTAGGCCTCTTTATGCATATGGCTATAAGGAAGAGGGACTAATACTGGCAAATCGACGTCCCTGAGCCTCTCTTGGTGGGGTTGATCCAGTGTGGGTAAGAGGTGTCGCAGAATCAGCACTGACACGTGCTGCCCTGATGCTGTCCTGCACACAACACTGGGGATCTGCATGTTTGGTACACAAAGAGAAAGGCATCAAAGACATGCAATGGGGAGGGGGTGGGAAAAGCCCAAGTCAAACACCATCACTAACCCTACCAGCCTTCTCATGGCTTTTGCTTTAACTACATCAAACTGGAGGTTTTTTGCAACATGCTCATGGTCTTTGCTGTCCCTCCAACATGCACACCAGAAAAGTGCAACCTCTTCTCTCTGAGGAAGGTTCAGGCAACCCACCCCGACACAGGCTCCTTTGATCTGTCATTGGCCCTGCATTAGCCCTGACACCACCGGGCTTTATGTCTGGCAGTGCAGTGACAGGCAGCTGAGGGCAAAGAGAATTTCCAACTGGAAAGCTGAGAAGCATTAATAACTTTAAGGCTCCTGGTAAATCAACCTTGTGACCTTTTGCTCCTTCTCCTGTTTTACTTGACAAAAGGGCCAGATGACAAAGCAGGGATGGACATGAGAAGCCAAAGCCAGCCTTGCAGTTATCCCACCAGTTGTGTGTGAGGTGGGAGATGTTGGGGGGCTGCTATAAGGGTGCCTGCTATAGCGCAGGGATAGGCACTGCCAGCCCCTGTCCAGCGCACACCTCCCTAACTTCTCTGTCTATTTAACATTAGAGCAGATGCACTGAGACAAGCCCTGGTCCATCAGTACCTGATACTTGGGAAAAGAAGACAGCTTTCTCCAACCGCAACCCTGCAGTCACTGCAGCCTTCTGGACCTGCTCATCCTCCCCAAGCACTGTGCAACCTTCACCAGATCAATTTTTGAAGATATTCAGGACTTTCCTTGTGCTGCTACATGAGAATTGCACTGAAATCCCCCAAATTCACATGAGAAGCAGCAAATACTGCTCCCTTCTCACATCTCCCACCAAATCCATGCTTGTATTTCCCGGAGGCTGAGAAAGCCGTGCCTTGCTGCAGCTTTCCCAAGGAAAGCCCAGCTGCACAACTCCCCGTACACCCAGTGGCTGCTGCTACACCGCACTCCCCAACAGGTTCCTCTAATATTTCCTTTTCCCCAATGTTCAGAAATCTGCTTTTCTGAGCTACACACCTGACAAGGGTTGACCAGTGCCTTTCCCAGCTGGATGCAAGCCGAGCAGGGCCAGCAGCTTGGCAGGACCCAGCTCTTGATAATTTAAATTCAATGTCATTAACAAAAGACTTAGCATGGGTCTCTCTACATCGTCACTGCTGATCCCTCTGAGTTTAATTTCCTCTCGCTCAGTGAGGAAGCACATCTTGTGCTAGAGATGATCAGGGCTAGCCAACTCCACATCCCAGATGGTCCCTTTGGTGCCTTCCCACAGGATTTGGTTGTGAGGTCCAAAGTGATGCATTTGGGTTTTTAAAAATGTGGAACAACCTGTCCAATGCCTGACCACTCTTTTAGTGAAGACATTTTCCCCAATATTCAATCTAATCCTCTCCTGATGCAAGTTGAGGCCATTTCCACTATTCCTATTGCTAGTTACTTTGGAAAACAGACCAACCTTCATGTCACTACATCCTCCTTTCAGGTAGTTGCAAAGGGTGAGAAGGTCTCCTCAGCCCCAGGAAGAACCAGCTTGTCCCAAGATACCTCCACCAGACAATAGCATGGTTAAATAGAGCAAATACAGAAAAAAATCTAACCCTGTGACAATGTACAGTCGTAAAAGGGAGACATAAAGGGAAGGGGTGGTAGGAAGGAACCCCATGACAGCAAGGGCAGCTGCCTGATGCTGCCAGAGTGGTGTGGGAACCAGGGAAGAGAGCTGGGGAGCAACAAGGGCTGGACCCACTCTCAGAGGGGATAAAGAAAAATTGCGTAGGGAGCAAGCAGTGCACAAAGGTGTATCCTTGCACAAGCATTCTGAGGATTTTCCCTGGGAAATCCTGGAGCAAAGTATATATAGGGAGTCACAGAGCCTATCCCTATGGATGGCTGAGGTGCAGAACAGGCAAGTCTGGAAGAGGATCTGGTGACTGGAGCTTCCAGCATCTACTGGAACCCAGAAAGCTCAGATGAAAAACAGGGGTTTGGGCATGGTAACCAATGAGGTCGCATTGGAAAAGCTTGCTGTTTTTTTTAAATTCAAATGTCAATCTGTCATCAGGGCGTTGAAATTAAACAAACCAGTTACTGTCTGGCTGTGTGTATGCCCCGAGAAAGTCATGATGTTGGCAGGAGTGGGATGCTCTGGCCTCTGCCCGACACTGCAGCCAGTGCTGATGGAACAAGGTTGCTGTATCACCAAACACTCTGCAAATTGAGGGTTTGCTTTAATCTCTCACTTCAGCTGCAGGAACATCTCAAGCATGATAGCCTCCAGGGCATAGTAAACAAGTAGTGCTTAATAATACTGCGTAGCACTTCCATGCTGCTTTTGCTTCTTCAAAGCACTTCTAACAGCTTTCTCCACATACAAGCAACATTTACAAAGGTCTCCTATCCTCATTTTGTTTGTTGGCCAAGTAAGCTAGAAAGTCAGTTTGTTACTAGTGGTGCTCCCCGGGGTTTGATGTTGGGTCTGGTCTTGTTTAACATCTTCATCAACAACCTTGATGAGGGAATAGTGTCCACCCTCAGCCAGTACCCGATGACACAAAACTGGGAGGAGCAGCAGACACACAGGAATGCTGTGCTTCCATTCAGCAAGACCTGGGCAGGCTGGAGAGCTGGGCAGTGAGGAACCAGAGGAGGTTCAATAACAGCAAGTGTAGGGTCTGGCACCTGGGAAGGAATAACTGCGGGTATCAGTACAGGCTGGGGGATGACCTACTAGAGAGGAGCTCTGCAGAGAAGGACCTGGGGGTCCTGGAGGATGACAAGTTGTCCATGAGCCAGCAGTGTGCCCCGGTGGCCAAGAAGGTCAGCAGAATCCTGGGGTGCATTAAAAGGAGCGTAGCCAGCAGGTCGAAGGAGGTGATCCTCCCCCTCTACTCTGTCCTGGTCAGGCCTCACCTGGAGTCCTGTGTCCAGTTCTGTGCTCTCCAGTACGAAACAGACAGGGATCTCCTGGAGAGAGTCCAGCAGAGGCCACAAAGATGATGAAGGGCCTGGAGTATCTCCCCTATGAGGAAAGGCTGAGTGAGCTGGGACTGTTCAGCCTGGAGAAGACCGAGAGGGGATCTCACCAATGTTTATAAATATCTGAAGTGTGGGAGACAAAGGGAGATGGCAACCTCTTCTCAGAAAGGAAACAGGAAAGAAGCAGGAGCTATGGGCATTAGCTGTTGCCTTCCTCAGCACCCTCACAGCTCAAATGATGAACCAAGCAGTAGTTCCCACCAACAGCTCAGCCCCAGTGCCCTGACCAGTGGGGCCAGTTAGCAATGAGCAACGGTACAGTCAGTTGTATGATGCCAACTCTTGACTGTGAAGTAGAGGTTGGGTCTTGGCTATACAGAAACGTCTCATCTCAGTTCTCAATAAGCAAAAAGAAAACAAAACTCCCCAAATGATGAGTGGGGTTTTCACGTGGGCTGCTTGCCACATACGTCTGATGTCAATTTGATCTACCATCTTCATTACCAGGTTTGGTCTACAACCACAGACCACTAGTAACACTGATGTAACAACATGAGCTATCAAAGAAAGCACATTTATCTCCTCTCTCCTAAAATGGGCTTCCAAAGGTCCAATCTGATTTGGTTATCCAAGCCTCTGATTTTATTTTTTTTTTTACTTTATTTTTATTAACTTTTATGTTCTTAAATTATTTTCAGCACTTTAAAAATTGCATCCCAAGTGCTGTCAGGATTGGTCCTTTGTTTGAAAAAACCCAAGCCCAAGCAATCAAAGTCCTGGTAGATTAGAACTGACATCTCAGCCTTCCACCCACTGTTTTGCAAAGATACTCCCTATCTTTCAAATGGGAAATTCCATCGGAGCCGGCAGAAGCCTTCCAGAGAGTGGATACTTTTAAAGACACCTCCTCAATGAGCTCAAATACGCACTTTTTAACAAAGGCAGAACTATTGAAAATATAAACAAGCTTTACTTTCTCCTGATGAAATTAATAAAGACAAACAAACAAAAAAATCCTGCAACCCCTACAAACGCATCGTAAGCTCCAAATTTTCTTCAGATACTTGAAACAGAAAATAACTTTCACAGCACAGGAATATAAAAGAGAACATACCTGTCCAACAAATACAAGGAGCTGGTTTTAAAAAATAATTAGGAGAAAAAAAAAAGAAAACAAGCTAAGTTTTCTGACACGGGGCTCTGTTCTTCAGGAAAAGACCGCAGAGTATTTAAGCGAACTGTCTGGGTTAATGACAGCTGATGTCCCGTATCCCATAGCAGTAGTCATGACCTTCAGGCCTCCCGTGACTGACGGGCTGACCCCAATCACTCCAGGGTGCAAGGTAAATGACAACCAAAGAAGAAAAAGAAAGAGAAGAGAAAGAAAACTTGCTGCCGGCTTTGTAGCCAAGCTTCCTAATAAAACCTAATTCAAGCTGTCAGGGTGAAATGAAGACAGCGTCAACAGGGGTTTTCAGAGAAATATTCCAAATGTTTAGCTAGAAAAGCCAAGAGCTCGGGTCCCTTCCCCCAGCCCAACACCGCTCCTCAAAAAGGTCTGGAAAATCCAACGTCAAAAGGAATTTTAATAACATGTCCAGGGGTACCCCTGAGGAGGGACCCAAGGGGACACTTTCCTTCCCCTTCCCTGACAAACCCAATCATCTCCGTAATGGTGAAGAGCACAAAACTCGCAAGGGAAGTGCCAACAGAGGGGTTCGGTGAAACCAGCATCCGTGTGAAATCAGACCATTCTGTCGGCTTTAGAAAACGAGATGTTTAATGGTGACCCACAGGTTAAGAGCCCTGGGAGCCACCAAAGAGAACAACCTGCCACTGGTGAAAGGTTGAGATTAAATGTGGGGTGAAAAACATCCTACACTTCTACATTAACTAAAGAGCTACCACGTCCTCTAGCAGAGGATGGAGAGAAAGCACCTCTCCAAATTATTTTGCATTGCACAAAGGAACAGAATTAAAACCCTGAAGAGCCTTGTGTAGGCACTGAAATATCTGTTGACCTTCACATCAGCACTATGTCAATGTCCAGTGTCAGGATATGAAGCTGCCAAGGGGGTTGGACCCCATTTCCCCAACTCTCATCCAACCTCTTGCTATGACAGTGTTGCAAGCAGAAGAGAAGGATCCCTGCTTCCAGTAAAAACCTCTTTATGTATTTATGTACCTGTACCAAGTTTAAGACATTACTGGGTGCAAAAAGAAAGCACCAGCTTGCAGTTCCTGGTGAATATAGTTGTTTTCCAATCTCACACACATACAAATGTGCAAAAGCAGGATCAAGACACCTTGGGATGGAGAAGGGAGGGTAAACACATAGAATATTTTGGAGGTTTAAAAAAAAACTCTCATGAGAAACCAAAAAACCCACACCAAACCTAAATCAGCAGCTGAAACTCATTAACACACAGGGCAAATCAAAACCTCACAGTAGTCCTGCCAACGTGCTCCTTGAGGGACAGTCTGGAAAGGCCACGTGGAGGTTGTAGTTGTTATACCAGGTACTGATCCAATGACAAATGCACATCACCGTCTTTCTCGAGACAACCAGATCCACTTATTTAGTACAACTGGCTTTGAAACATGTTGGAGAAAACACTCCCTCACTTTTTATACTGCTAGGATCGTCCCAGGGGTTTTCTTTCCCTCTGTGAGGCACCTATTTTTGAAGACTTGTCCAGTCCTTTGTACACAAAGGATGCCACCACTCCAAGGAGACCACCAGCCACCCCCACAGCCTAGACATAGCATGTATCTAAACAGCTGAGGTAGCACGGAGGGTCAAGGATTTCATATTTTAATCCCACTGAGATCTTTCAGTGCAGACAAAACCTCTATATTACAACCAGCAGCACACTCATTCCCTACCTCAGATGAAGGTCTTCGGAAAACTTCAGACAGGCGTAGATGAATTCCTTAATCTGATTGTAAACTTTAGGCACAAACTCGGAAAAGGGGAACTTCTTTGGAAATGGTTGCTGTAAAATACAGTAGAGAATTAAAGTCGAAGAGCAGATATTTAACAGGAGTAACGACCGCTTTCCAGCGATATGTTCCAGCAGTTAAATTAATTCTAGCATTTAGCTAAGTCCAGCAACGAAACAACAAGCCAGCATTTATTGTATATTACATAAAGATTATGGCCAAGTGAAAGACCAGATAATCATGTACAAATAGCACATGGGTGCATAAGGGATTTGGAGTCTGAAACGGTTTGGAAAGAAACCTGCAGCTAGGAGGGAGCAGGCAGCACAACACAACCCTCATTCCCACTCCCTACTCCATAACTAATATGAAAAAACCCCACTGGAGAACTTCTTGGCTTTTATCTCCTGCCATGCAGAAGGTGTTTTGGTCGGTCACCTCCCACAGCTGCTACCCAAGGTGAACACTTGCTCACATCACCAAAAGCCAAGAGGAAACAGATGTCCTCTACCCAATGTTTTCCTAGCTAGCTTTTACCCATAGCACACACATGGCTGGGAGTGCAGAGAGCTGATAGTAAGAAGCTGGACCCCACGATACAGTTGTGGGGGAAGGACACAGGCTCTCTGAAAACTAAACACTTCACTTGGATTGAAAACCCTCCCAGTCCTAATTAAGTTCACCAGGCTCGGAGCTCACTTGCTGCCAAATGTGGAGTAGAAGGCCAAACAGGCTTTTAAGGGACATTGGCTAGGTCAAATTTGGCTAAACTTGGGTTTGGCAAGCACACACTTCTACAAAAGCCAAGAGGTACCACTTGTCCATGCCAGCAGAAATGTAAACGTGTGGAAAATATAACTGTCCTTTTTCCTTGTTTTGCTTTTTTTTTACACTTATTTGGGGGCTGGCTGGGTTTTTCTGTGGTTGGTTGGGGTTTTTGGGGACCCTTTAATTTGCAGTTCTCAGTGCCACTAACAATGCTATGTGGCTTTCCCCATTTCTGATTACCTTTTCAAGTTCTGCATCCATGAATGGGAACTGTCCAACTATTTTCTTATAAACTTCTTCATTTGTCACTGGAATAGGACTGTAGTTATCTGAATCAAGTATATTTCTAAGAAAAAAAAAAGGAAGTTAGGAAGACAGCTCTGTTACAACAGGCCAACCACAACTTCATGGATTTATTGCTCAGTTGGATGGTCTTAGGAAGGAGGTGCCAATCAAAGATGGGATCCCATGGGCATAAACTTCTTCCTGCATTTGTGACTCTTGAAATCATCTTTCCTGGATCTCTCCCAGGTTCCAGGCTTCAGCGTGCATGAAGTCATGACCAGAGTTTGGAGGTTCTTTTAGTCCAGATCAGAGCTTCAGCAGCAGACCCTGGTAAAGCCAGGTGAGCTCGAGTCCTGCCCGACTCCAGGAAGATGGAGGCTGAGCTACCAGGGCACTCACAATCTTCCAGCACCTCTTCCCAATGCCCTGCTGAGACACCTCAATTCTCCTGGGATGTCCTGGAGGACCATCACAGGATGATCTGGTGGCTCCCAAGTACAGCATGGGACCCTGGATAACGTATCATGCCCTACCTGTGGGCAACTCCTCAGCTCACAGATATGCATAGAGCAGCACCACATGGATATGCCACCAATGTCCCAAGACACATATGGTTCAGTGGTGAAGCCAGGGCACAGTAAAGCTACCAAAATACCAAATCTTTGTAGATCCATAATGAAATCGTAACCTTATCCCTTGGGGACATAAAGCCTCTGGTCTACACCAATGTATTGTGCAGTTCCCACTGCACACAGGATCCTCACAACTGTAAACTGGCTCTCCCTGATCCAAGGAAAGCCCAGGCTGAAGCTTACTGTTACCCAAAATTTAAGAATGAGTTTGCTACTAATCTCTCAGGTACATCTCATGAGCTCACTTAAATTGCTTCTTACCTGAAAACTCCTGACCACTTCTTCAGCAGGGTTTCACTATACTGGTCTTGGATCTCCAGCAGCATGTCAAAGAGCTGGTTCACCGGGAAGCCGTATCCCTGCAGCAGGGTGGGGGAAGAGAGCAACCTCAGGTAGGAAAATGTCACCAACAGGCAGCTGAAGATTATTTTCTCTATTTAATAGAGCGCATGTGGACAAATTCTTCTTGTCACCACTGCAGAGGTGCATGGTGCTGGTTGGGAGATTTAGGTAGTGATTTACTGAGGTGGCAGCATCAAGGGCTATTAAAGGCTGGATGCATGCAGGAAACACGAGGACTTGGGAAGGCAGCTTAGTCCTTGCCTGCAGGCCAGCCACCCCACACACAGAGCGAACAAGGTTGCTGCAATGTGAAAAAAAAAGAAGCTGGGCTGACACAGTGAGCCCATATCAGCCCTTTAGCCCTACTGATGGACACAATCTGCAAGCAGTGCAACCACTGAGTGAGACCAAGAGCAGTCAGTGACAGTCACCTACCTGGAGTGTATCTGCAAAGAGGACAATGAGGTTCTTCAAGTCTAACACCAGGCTCGGGTCTGAGCAGTAGGACTGCAAAGGAAGGGGAAAATTAAAACATGGTCTTAACTGCAGCACACAGGAAAAATATCGCCCTCAGCCCAGCTGCACTATCAGCTGAGTGATAATAAATACACCAATACAGTCCTATAACTGCAGCTTTTATCCTACAGCCCATGCCCTACTGCTGAACAGGGCAAGGGAAGGCACACTGATAAGGGTATCTCCTCTCATAACATGCTGCTCTTGAGGCTCTCCATGATGAATAAGGATTTCGCTTGCTCTCAAGATACCTGAAGTGTCTCTAAGATTACCCAGGAGCTGCTGGGGAAGTGAGAGGAGATGAAGCAAATCAGCGCGCTGTCATACCAAGACGACAGCAGCGCCTCTCATTTAATATTTAGTGTGTTGTGTCTGACGGTAATGAAGCATCGCAGAGAGGCATCCCCAAGCCCCGCGCGAAGGCTGCATTGCTAAGTGGTTCAGGCTGAGAAAAAACACACTGCATACCTGTATTTCAGCAAAGTTAATGGTCAGAGCTACAGCACAAGTATTTACTACACATCAGGGCACCGCTCAAATCCCTAAAGATCCAACTCAGCCCAGTGACAGCACCGGTCATCCCCCTAGAGCCACCCCACGTTACCCACAGGCTTTGTGCGCTCTACAGACACAGCAGACAACCTCCCTGTGCTGAAATATGTAAGGTTTCAGACAGATTCTTACCAAATATAGAATCAGTGATCATAAGCTGGAAAGAGAAACAGATTTAAAACTCACTGGAAACTCAAAGAGGAATGACTCCATTAATCAACGTGAAAGACTAGAAGAGACACATTTTCCATTTCGCTGTCCAAAAAATAAAGTCAGAAAGAAAGAAAATGCCCTAAAGCTATCAGAAGTGATAAAAGATGTCCCTGTCTGCAGCAAGGAAGACAATCCAGGGGTAAGTTTGACTGAACAGGAGGAACAGAAACAGCCTCACTGATGCGAGGGCCCTCCATCAAGTCTCAATGGCACTATGGGATGGATGGCACTGTGTATGGGAGCTGTAGGTTGAGCAGTGCTTAGAGGTAACAGTGACAACCATAGTAAGAGTTTTGAGAAATCAGGTAACGTTTTCATGAGTGCTGAAAAAAAAAAAAATAACACCCCACCAAACCTCGCTTGGCAGCTACTTCACGCATTGAGTTTGGCATCACTTAAAACAAGTTATCATGGCAACAAAGCTGGTAAAATTGAAAAACACCATGTTTGTACCTGGCTTACTCTCACGGCTTTCACCTAGCAAAAAAAAAACACTTAAAAAAGAAAATAAACACAGGTTTACAACCTTGTGGGGTGTATATCTCTGTGTTTATCCCCATCCATAACACAGAAGCTTAAGTGGAAGGCAGTGGCTTTCTAGTCAACACAACTGCCATGCCAGATGGAGCCAGAATGATGTGGGAAGCCTTGGTGGTCCTTCATCCCAACGAGGGACAACATGAAGTTCAAGTCCCCATCACGTAAATGCAAATCTCGTTGTAGTGTGAAGTGAGCAGCATGTTCTGCCTTCAGACAGAAATCTGAGGATTTTCTCAGCACAGGGTAGTGACATCGTTATCACTTGGGTACCAGCATCCGTGTGTTGCATCATGGTAGATGCAGGCCTGCACTGACACCACCCCGCAGCATCTTTGTGCTTTCAGATGGCACTGCCTTCCAGGAGCAGCACAGTGATTTCACTGATTTAGTAATTTGTTGGTTTTCCCAGAGAAACTGGCCCAACAATTAAAAAATGGACACATGGAAAGTCATTAATGCTTCTCCTTTTAGGGTCAAAAGCAATTTTTTCATCTCATTAATGAACAGGGCTTTAAAAAACTCCAGTGATCCCAGCTGAACCAGTACATTATATCAGGTCATACAAAATTGGGAGGGGGGGAGCAAGTAATTTTTTTTTAAATTGGCTTTGGTTTTTTTTTGCTCAAGCAGAGGAATGCTGAAGCAACAAACAATTTTCCCAAATTTCTTTCAGCACTAAAGAAAAATTAATCTATTTAGTGTCTATGCACAAATCATTTGCAGTTTGATAGCAGCCCATTCTCTGCCATGAACTTTAAAGCATATTTGTTGAATATCAAACGGGGTCATACTTCAGTGTGCCAAAGTGATGCTTTTTTCCACAGTTTTCCAGGACAAACCGACTCCCTCTGCTGGTCTTTTCCAAAAGTGATCAGCGAAGCAACGGGAAAAATATCAGACTGCTATTTTCTACTCTTCAGTCCCCCCAGATATTTGGGAATCAGGGAAACAGAGTGCATCAAGAGGCAAAAGAAGCTGGAGAAAGCTTCTGGGGTAATAGCTGTGTATTTTCAGTTGATTATTTTAAACAAGGTCATTGGAAAAGAGGCAAAAAAAAAATTATGGCTGTAAAAGCCAATATGTCAAGTCATACTCAAGCAACAGCTGAATGATCTGGGGCTTTTACTTACTGAATGTGTTCTTAGTGCTGCAATAGTTTTTGATAACGCCATCTCCCACAGCTCATCAATATAGGCTCTATTTACCAAGCCCTGCGTTGTATGCAAGATGTGATCTTCAACTACAAAAAACCTAATGGAGAAGAGAAAATGGCACTGTTATCAAAAGTTACAGGTTCTGAGACATCAAAAGGGATCCGCAAACATGGCATGCAAGGGATACATGGCATTTGCATATCCACAGATTTCCAGAGTAAGCTCAGATACCCATACCCAAAACAGCCAAAGCTTTTTTCCCTATTTCTAACATCCCAGTATTTTATATATGATGCTTCACTGCACTATCGAGTGAGCTAAAGCAATTGCTTTAGCAATTCATAGCAATGCAACCCTGTGTATATACAAAGGCAGAATTTCTCCTCTCAAAGTTCTCCACCCTGTTATGTGCACGACAACTGCTGATTAAACTCTGCTCCAGCCAGCAGCAATTTCATTACAGTTGGTTAACTGCAGGGAAAACTACTTAAACTGCAGGGAAAAATACTCTCTTGCACCCAGAGACATGATGTGCCCATAACCATTTAAAGGCAATCAGTTCACTCCAATCCCCAGTTATCAAACAGGCTGGCCAATAAGAAACTGTATTTTTCAGGGAGAGAACATGGCACCATAAATTTTAAACAGCAATAAGCCAAATCTCAGTTGGATTTTGTCGAGGATCTGGAGCCCAGGATCACAGAGCTGCGTGTGTTGGCAAGAAGCACACACTGCATTTGCGATGGTCGCAATTAGAAGTTGAAATTATTATCACTAGCTGCAGAATTTCAACATCAGGCCCTATGTTTGCTAGATTAGAGGTCTTGGGTTGCCTCCTCTTAGAGCTTGGCTGGTTTTGGTAGTTTTGTCAAATCTTAGTGTTATAGTAAGAAGCTATTAGAAAGAAAGGTTTGAGAATCACCTGCTTTACCAGGAAAATAATCAAAGAATAATTATCAAATGCTAAATAATAATTAAGGGAGAGTGCCTATTCATCTCAAGAGTGGGGCAAGTAGATGCACATAGCCCACAGAGATTATTTACCCTGAAATTCCCAGAAGAGCTCTTGCTGGTACAAGAGCTGACAGGTTCCTCCACACTCCCACTGGTGACACAGCAAAGTTCATGAGTGTTACAAAATACACCCTAAAACACTTAAAAAGCCCAAAACACCTTTTTTTTTTTTTTTTTCCCACTGATTTGGTTCCTTTTAAAGGACCCTCAAAAAGAGGAACATTCCCTCCTCTCTCTCTCTCTCTTTTTGGGTTCCTCAACACCACAGCACACATGTATTTAGCGAGGATGTCTATAAAAAGAATACCTACCCTACAATTTGATTAAAATACTTCCTGTAGCCATCTAAAGTTTCATGCTGCAACAAAGAAAAGTGAGCAAAAATTAAAACAAAGGTGACCAAAGGCAACTGGAAATAAATTCAGAGACCACCCACCCACAACAGGGTGCCCAGAGATAACCCTCCACTCCTTTACTGGCAGAGCAAGACAGGGCACAGCAAGGAGAGGACCATCGTACCATGTTTGATGGAGGCTGCAGGACCAATCTGGCTTGTTTTCTTCTCTGCTTCCTGTAGTAGTTCTCAAAGGTTTCTCTGGCACCCTGGAAAACAGAAAAGATTAATTCAAGTAACTAGAAGGTTTTGCATTACCTATTAACTCGTGATATACTGCATTTACTGTTAACCAGCAGCATATTGCATTTAAGATGCAAATCTCATGTTCTTCCAGCACATCTGTGTAATGCTTTCCTGCAAAATGCCAACCAAATATCAGAAGATACAGAGTTGCTACTCCAAACATGGAGTCAAATAAACAACTGTATCAGACAAACTCTTCTGTTGCCATTTTCCAGTATCGCCGTGCAGACATGGCATATAGAGGCGTGCAACCAGACCATAACGTGGACAAACATCTGATACATTTAATCCCAAGGGCAACAAACCAACCAATTTCTAGTGTTAGTAAAAAGAAAGAGGGAGGACAGAATGCCAGAAATTATTCCACTGATTCATGGGTAGAGTGATGCAAAACCACAAACATCAGGGAATTTTAGAAGAACTTGCTTGTGTGGCTTACAGCGATTTATGACACCAGCCATATAGGTAGGAAAAACAAAATAGGGTTTTGAGCTCATTTTCTCCCAATTTCACTGTGGGTCTGAGCCTCCAGAGGAGAGCTGGTTAGTCCTGAAAACTAAGCTCCCCTTCACGGGCATCACCCACCTACACCAGGCACTGTGCCGGGTACCTGAACCTCAGGGGGCTCTGTCTGTAGGTGGCTTGTTTTGCCAAGCCACACTACATCTGAGCATCCCCACCCAGGCAACAAACCCATGAGGATCCTCAAATGCCATCGACCTGCTGAAGCGTTCAGATGTCAGCCTTCCGCCCTGGTCCCCTAGGCTATGTAAAACCTTGCTGTTTCATCCCTGACTGTTCCTCCCTCCTCCACGCCCGTGCTGTTTTATGTCTGAAATTGGATTATAAACACTTCAGAGAAGGGACAAGGTCTTGCTTTGAACAGTTCTGAGGAAAAAAAAAAAAAAAAAAAGAGAGAAAATAAAAAGTCTCGTTTGGAATTCACAAAACAAACAACACACAACAGGTCTCACCTCAGCCAGACACCAGCCATCAACCTTCTCTACTATTAAAAAATAAATTAATTAAAAGAAAAACCTGATGCTAATTTAATGATTCACCAGCATTATACAACCAGGCCACCTTAGGATGCTCTTGACTAAAAGGGCCTTATGAAACGTCTGCAATGAATCCTTGAGGAACTGTAGCCCAACTTGCTTTTTGCCCTCTCCAAGCTGGAGCACAAATTGAGCCTTGCCAACGTGCCCAGGAGCATTCCCACCCAGTCCTACCCACCCCAATGATCCTGAACTCAATCAAAAATCCTTCTCACGATCATACACAGACTTATGCTGTGGATTTTGTCTCTGAATTATACTTTTTATCCAAGCTGATCAGGGGTGCATAGGACAAGCAGCTCCTGGCACATCCACCCAACTATCTGCAGCGCCAATGCCCCAGCAAGGGACAAACCTAGATCAGATACAAACTCAAGTCTCTCCCCTGCAAGTGAGTTAAGCATCATCTTGAACCTGCACGTAATCTGGTATTTCAAGGAAGCTCTTCCAAAACAGAAACTATCTGGGACCAACATTTCCACACTATGTTTTCTCAATGCTCTCAAAAGCTGTTTCCCCCTGGAAAGTGAAAGGTCATGACCCAGAAATCAGTGATCTACAGGTCAGACCCAGAAGAGGCAGGACTGTTACAATTCTTAGCAAGGTAAGCACCAGCCCCCTTCAGAGGACGTACAAGCAAGGAGCCCTGACCTCCCTTCGAGCTCCTCTCAGGCCTGAGAGCTGGTGCTTCTCAGGATGCTGGTTGACAAGCATTTTGTTTCATGACAAAACAGGCTATCCTGCTCCCACCTCACCACAGATGGTTCTGGACCATCTGATATTTATTAAATCCTGCTATGCCTTATCTCCCAAAACCTACACAAATGGCTCAAAAAAACCTGGATCATCTCTATCCTGACCATGACAGTAACTCATCTTTGGTCACATCACTGAGACCTTTGAGTGAAGCTACTCAGAGCAGCCCACTGTTACTGATGAATTTGTGGTATAAATTCAAAACCGAAGCTGTTTTTTCCCCAATTGCTTTAATAAATGTTTGGCACCATTGAAGGTAAGAGCAAACCGAAGTTGAGCCACAACCGCCAGCACAACCACCACCACGGTGGTCAGTTCCTCACACCAGCCATCACATTTAGCTTTATCCAACATGATATAGAAGCTGGTGGGTAATTAATTCCCCATTACTGAACACACATAAGCTCCCTCTCCCCAAGACAAGACTTTGTGGTGACCTTGAGGATTTACTGGAAACTTGGAAAGAAGTTCATCAGGAGCAGGAGGCCGGGTCTGAAACCAATCAGCCCTTTTCATACCAGATTTCTGCTAAGACTACACCACAGCCATTCAGTTCAGCTGAAATCACTTTCCCTCATCCCTCCAACTGAGCATGGAGAAGATATCCTCCTGGCTCACCCCACCCTCGACACACATTTCTTCAGGAAAGAAATGCCAAGTTTTCCCACGTGCAGCTCCACTTCCAGCACAGCTCTTCCATCACTCTGCAACACCGTACGCCTCATCCTGTGGCTCTCTTCACCTCATCAAAAAGCTTCTCCATTTGATATGTCAACTTTTCCACCAGGTCCTCAGGATGCTGGAGGTCACCTTGTGCTGGGAGAGGCAGAAGCCACTAGCTTGCGGGGGACAGGTCAGTGGAAGGCACATGTCCCTACAGTCAAGAGCCAAAATCCCTGACCCCATCATTCAAACTCCTTTGCCACTGGGGACAAATCACAAGCCCAGGTTCTATCCCTATTTTACTGATGGCTTTGAGGAAGATGAAACATTTGGACCAACTTCATAATATTCTCTGAAAATTAAACTATTTGGGATTGTACTTTCAGATGAAAAAAATGTTTTCCACAGACATAAGAAGCAAGAGTGATCTGAGCTGGGCTGGAGATATTGCACAAGGGAGTCACTATAAGCCTTCCTCTCAACGCTTCGGCTTCACTGGGGGCTCAGAAGGTTTTAGATTCCAGGTCATCCTCATTCCAACCCAACAAAGTCTTTAACTGTAGCAGGAGAGGAGGAACAGTAAAGACCTTTGAAAACATTCCCCCCAAAAAACTTAGATTATATTCACATTTTAACAGTTCCTCTAGAATTTATGACCTTGAGACCTGCCAATTTGACCCAGAACATCTCCCTCCCAATGCACTGTTCCATGGGTTTTCTTTTCTGAGACTTTTTTGACTGCTCCAAGAATTATGGACTCGAGAGAGAGGCTACTCCAACAAAAAACTTCTCCCCCAAAAAAATTCTCTCAACATTATACACATTTTTCCTGCACACAGTTTTATCATTCACAAAATCACAGAACTTCAGGAGTTAGAAGGGACCTCGAAAGATCATTCCTCCATCATCTCCCTAGACCTTTTCATCAGTCGTGTACTTTATTCGCCTAAAGCTGTGAAGTCTTTCTTCCCCTTGGTGGTATTTTTAGCTTAGACCACCCAGCTTCCTACATGAGACCTTTTTTAAGATTATTTAATTTATCTAGGTCTTCAGAAAATATTATTCCTGTACTCTATTTTTAATATTGTTTTCCTCTGGGTAAAAAGCAAAAAAAAACCCAAAAATCAGAAAGAAACCACTCCAAAAAAGTATCCAGAACAAACGACGAGACACCATGTTTCATATGCTACTCATCTGAAAGTCCACATAGTATTTATACTTCAATCCCATTCTCTCCCAGCCCCATGCTGAGTGGTTTTTCACACTTAACCAGTCTCATCCTTACCTCCATTCTTCACAGACAGTATATTGGGACTGAAATGCTGCACACAGGAGAAGCAATTTTGCAAGCATCGCTCAGTCCATCCAGGCTGAGCCTCTCGATCCAGGGGGGTGGTGCCTGCCTGCCTCTGCTTGGGCGGCAAGCTGCCTGAACAGAAGATCTGCTCCAAAATCTCCTGAGTGTTTCAGCATACTGTGGCATTCGAGCTGAACACCACCTCATCAACCAATGCATCGACAATATAAGAGATGGGAACATGTAAGCTTGGAGCAGAGCTGTGTATTCATGCCCTACTTCTGCTCTCCTCACCCCTTTGGTGGTAACCGCTCCACATTTTTCTTTTCTCCTAAAAGCAGCTATTTTACCCTGTAAAGATGTGTTACACTTGTGATGTTTTCTTTTTCAACAAAACTCAGGCTGCACGTGCAGATTGCACACGGCAGGTCCAAGAACGAGGACCACTTGGGAAAGGCTACTGAAGGGAACAACTCCCAGCCCCATATTCTCATGGACTTCTAAATCCACCACTAACCTTCTGCAGAAGCAAAACACTGCTAATACGTATTGTCAAATAAGTGGCATCCTTGATCCTTATGGATTTCTTGCAAGCTCAACCCATAACTCAGGGATATCAAGTGATGGGGAGAGAAGGAGGAGGTCCCTTTCTCATTCATCTATTCAGACTGAATTATAATAGGTTTCACCGAATTCTCAATCTCTTTAAGCAAGCAGGGAGAGTCCAAAACTACACTCCCAAACTACACATTTATTGTAATCACCGGTCCAGGAAAAAACCTCAATAATGCATCATATTTTTAAAATTACTGGGCAGAACGTTCTCAAATTAGCTTCAGAGTTCACAGAGTTGGCAATGAGCGGCAGATAATTAAGACAGTAGATGAACACCACATAAGGGAAACAGAATATAATCACCAGAATGTAAAAACAACAGCTGAAAAGAACAAAAAAAGTTTCATAATTCAGAAGCAGCAGAGAGCTGAAATCAAATCGAGCTGTGATTTACGTAAGGAAAAGCGTGCTCTAAGCTTTATTCTGCTGTTGGCCTCAGCAAATAATTAAAATGCTTGCTAAAATAGGACTTTGGGGATCCAGAACATGTAGGTTACGATATTCTGGATTACTACAGTTCTGTTTACCTGGCGGCAGAAATGCACCCTGTGAACTTCATGCAATGATAATTTACTAGCTGCACACAACCAGACAACATATGTCATCAATAACCCAATATTCCCATGGGAACATTAATGGCTGAGTCATCTCAAAGACTTTGTACTTGCAACATCATTAGTCCATTCACTAAAAATGAGTATCTTCCGAGCTCTTACAGGAAAATTATCATTGTAATAGCATATCACCTTACTGTTATTGTAATGTATATAATATAGCACATATATATTGTAATATATATTATCTTCTATGTATCCTTTATTAATGTATTATCACTACCTGCTGCACGATCTAGGCTTCTCTTAAAATTATCTCTGCCTTTCACTGACTCTTCATTCTCCTTTGACTTAGGTCCACAAAAATTCTGAGGCACACATTTTGGGAATTCTCCAACCTTTAAGACTCACACAGCATCTCACAAAAGCACAGCTCTGCACCTATAGAGCCCACCCTCAGCGTCTTGCACAACTGTTTCCAAAGAACAGTTCGGTATTTATCATCTAAGAAAGTCTGCTTTAAAATGGCTTCTTTTGCACCAGAGAATTTGCTGTAGAGCTCCCAAAATCCAATACTTTGTACCCAAGTGGAAGACTGACCAGTGGAACACAGACCAAGGACCACTGCTCTAGAAGCAACTCTGTGGGCAAGGACCTTAAGTTTTGGTACACATCAAGCTGGACATATACCAGCAACCTTACAGAAAAAGCAGACAGAAGCATCTGGAGATCTAACCTTAATATCTACAAGAAGGTCGTTGAGAAGATGAAGCCAGGCCAACTCTTCACACTGGCACACAGCAAATGAGATAGCAGATAAAAATGAAACAGCGACATTTTGACTGGTTGAAACAACAACGTTTTTCACAAGAACTGTCAAGAGGCAGAAAGGTGTGTAAAAGTGATTTACAATCTCTGTTCCTGGAAGCTTTCAAGAACAGACTGTATAAAGCCCTGAGAAGCATGGTCTGATCTCACAGCTGACTTGCTTTGAGCATGAGGTTGTACTAGAGACCTCTGGAGGTCCCTTCCCAACTGGATGAACCTATCCTGTGAGAAACACACTTTACAAACAGACTGTGCAAATATTTCTAAGCTTCCAGGTATTTTACACACAGCTTATTTCACAGCCTAGGCTCCAGATATCCTGATCACCAGCTATTTCCCATATGTCATGCTCTGCAAGGAGGAAAGGACAGAACTAGGGCCAGAAGTCCCATTTCAGGGCAGAGGGGTGGTTATACTCAGAGTTTAGCCAATCTCACCCTCATTTCAACAAGTAACAGTATATTCCTTTTCCTCCATGTCACTGAGCAGGAGCACTGTGATGTGTCACCCCTCACCTGGCTGAAACAGCCCCTATAGATAGTGTTTCATTTTAATTTGCCTACAAGTGCCAAACAACCCTTGGCATTGTATCAATGCCGAAGAGACACTGGATGGGATCCCATTTCTACTCCCCTCTTGTAACCCCAGACTCACGCAGGCTTACCCAACACCAGACCCACGTGTACAGTCCCTGCCCTGCTGCCCCAGCAGCAGTTTGGATGTGACCTACCTCACCAAAAGCAGCACAGAAGTTTTAAAATTTTGCAAATAACTAGTTTTTGCCTCAAAATTGCCTAAAAGGGGCAGCTTAAGGAGCTGTGATTGTCCAACACTTAAATAAAGTTACAGGATCTCATACACTAGTTAGATACAAGTTGTAAGGGAATGAGCTTAGAAAATAAATTTAACATGCTCTGAACAACCTCTCAAGACAAGAAAACACAAGTAGCCGCTAAGGATTTACAAAGAAGTCTGACTCTTAAGCTGATATTTAACATTAAAAAAACAAATATTCCCAAATAATATCATGGAAGCGCACAGGTACGCATGCAGGTGCTCACCACTAAGCATGTAAGCATTTTGCTGAATCAGGATCAAAAGGGAGGCTCCTGCTCAGCCCCTGGAACTGCTTGTTGACTGTAAACACCACCTCGATACCAAAAACAAAAAGATAAAGCTAACCAGAAAGCTGCGTGGGGGGAAGAGAGAGTGGTGGTACAGCAAGTGCCGCTTCTGAGGTGAGCCTCTCCCTCCGAGGTCTGCAGAGCTGTGCATGCTCACCACCAGCCGTGCTCACCTCCACGTGTCCTGCACAGCTGAACAAGCACATGCAAGCGGAGAATGGGCACAGCCCCACCTTGTCCTGACCATCCTGGCTAGAGCAGTTTTCTATGATGCTTTGCTGGCCAGTAGTACCTCCCTACGCTGTTCATCTCTACCTACAAATAAAAGTGCCATGGCTACACATGCATGGAGCCATCTCCTTCCTACCAGTTTGGCCCAGCCTAGGAAGGATTTCACCTCTGCTCCACCCAACCCTGACTCCAACATGCACCCTAAAATGGAAGACAATAACCCAATTCCTCCTAAATAGGTAAATCCTAAATTTCTAAGTGAATTTCATGTTTCAGATGCTTCAGGGCTTGTATCTAACAACAGTGCACTGATAGGAACCACCTGGCTTAACGGACTCGTACTCAAGCACTTTGAAAAAATAAAATTGACCTAGCAAAGTGGAAGAAGGCCAAGAAGCATGACCAAAGGGCATCCCAAAGGAAATGAATGCTCTAGAGATCATGTAGTACCAAGGTCTTGTGCTAGTCCGCAGAAAGAAACTAACCACAAAATAGTGAGAGCCACGAGAGTAGATCAACCAGAAGGGTCCATAGCAGCTATAGCGCTCCCTTCCCTCTCCCTGACCACTGATATGGGGAGTTAATTTAAAGCAAAGTTTGAAATAAAATTTGAAAAAAAATTACAAAGGAAACACAAGAAGAAAGCAAAGCTTGAAGTCTGGGTCTAACAGATTAAGTTACTTCCCTCCTGTTCCACCAACTAGAGCTTAGCAGATGCTGGCCTTGCTACCTGGGCCACATCCATCAGCTGAGATGGAGAAACGATGGGAAAGAAATACCCTCCTGATCCCTCTGGTGATCTCCCAGACAGCCCCAGTCCGGAGAACAGGTAGTATTTGGGCATCAGTGAATCAGAGAACTGGTTTTAAAGCTATCTGGCTACAGGGTGAAGATATACGCAGCTCCTCTTTAGCACTGATGCAAAGCAGGACAAGAGCTACTGTTTGTCCTTGGGAAAACTTTGGGTCCTGCAGCAGATCCTGACACAGCTTTTCATGGCTTCCTACCAGCCTGGCCACAAAATAGTTAACTACAGCGGAAAATAGGTATGATTTCCCCCTTTTTCCCCGTTCCTCCACAGTGGATGACCAACAGCTCTTCTCTCAAAGGAGCCAGGCTCCTTCCTCCCAGAAAATAAGGCCATTCCCCCCTCCCCGTACCACCGCCAGAGCCAGCGGCACAGCATTGTTCCCCAGCCCTGTCTATAGGAAGTAATATCTATTTTCCATTTAGACGTGGCTAAAGCCTTTAATTTCACCCTCCTGGCTGCAGCTGGAGTTCCCTTTTAACTGCTTGGCCACGGGAGTGAAGACAGTTTTATATGGAAGAAAATGCTGAAAAGGCCACTTTAATATGCTTGCATGTGAAAAGGGGAGAGCTTTTCATACTGCACGGTAATGAGGGTCAGCGGGATATTACACTTCACCATATGGCTAATTTGCACAGCAGGTCAAATGCTCTATTTGCTTTTTAAAGACAGCCCTATAGATTAAGCTGCACTAAAACAAAACACACACAAAAAAAAATATTTGAAAAAAAAGGATAAAATAAAGAAGAGTGAGGAGGAGATGCCCTCTAATGTTCGAGCTCGGCAGCACAGCGTGCTGTTAAAAAAATAACAAAATGATTTTGTTAGAAACAATATCTGAAGATGAGGGGAGTAGGGATGGGAGAAATGGTGGTGCTCTGAGGAGCCCTGCTACTTCGGCACCGCGGTCCTGCCTTGAGCGCCGGCCCCGCTTAGCGCGGGGCTCAGGTCAAACGGTGCGATTGCCCTCATCACCCGTGTTTGTCTTGGCGTGTCCTCGGCACCGTGGCCCAGGCGTGACCCGCGGAGACGCTTCCCGTCCCCGGGCCGGCAGCTGCCCGCGCAGCTCCCAGCAAATCTGGTGGGCAAAGATATGGGAGCTGCACGGCCAGGGCGTTTGAAGAGCGTAAACACGCTGATTAACGAGCCTGGCTTTTGTAATTGCCTCCCACCCTCCCCGCCACAGCAGAGCGTTAATTTATTAAATACATTAACAAAGGGCCTTTATTAGTGGCCTTAGTTTGGCTGGCTCCTTTCAGAGCATTACTAACTACATCTAATAAAGCTTTAATTGACTACTGGTTTTCGCAACCTCTGACCCAAGATGAAAAACAGTGGGGCCACACTTGCAAAAGGAGGAGTTTCCATCCCAAAAAGAGCCTGGCAGCTCTTCGGAACGCAACATGCTCAGCTGAATCAGATGAGAAGTCCAGAGATGAGCATCACCTCTGTCTGGACCAGAAGCCAGTTTATTCCCACATCAGGTATATTTTTACAAATGCCATTAAGTTCTCTCGCCTCACCCATGTTTACCTACACTGGTATAACCAGGAAAAATCAGAAATTCACAAGTTTAAAAAAGCAGGAACCTCCATTCTGCCAAGCAGCCAGAAGCATTTTAAACTCATTCAAATGACCAGAAAAATGTAGTGTCTCTCAAACCATGTCACACACGGTATGACTTCCACACAGTCATACAGCAGAGCCCAAGAGCTGTCCTCCCCGCCCAGGGCTCAGGCAGGCAATACAGATTATTAAATAAAATCTGAATTTAAACAGCTTGCATGACAAAGCTGAAATAAGTGACTTATGCTGCATGGCCCAAAGCCCCCAAAAACCTGCAACCAAGCCCCAAAACCAGTGGCCACTGCAGAAGCACAGGGGAAGCCTCTCCCGTGCCACAGCTAACCACAGAGAACTGGGGCTCAGGTCCTCTTATCATCAAAGCCCTCGACAGGCTGGAGGGAGCACACAGAAAAATGTCTCCTCCTAAAGCTACAAGGGACAAAGAAGGCATCAACAATTTGGCTCTATCTATGCAGCGGATCTCCCTCTCCCACCAGTAAAGCTTATTTCTGTAGCCAGCAGACTCTTTGCAGAGGTCTGTCAGGCTGCAAAATGCAGCTCTGGAAAGAATTACACCCACCCAAAACCTCATCCCTTCCCAAATGCAAGCAATGGGGAAGGATCTGATGAAGTACTGATGCTCCATGCTCAAACCCTGCAGCAAGTCTATTGAAGAAGATAGAACAAATATATCTGTAGAAAATAGATGGCTTCTTTCTTGCAAATAAATTTTAAAGCAAAATCACAAGCAGCACGCCTGGTTTCAAGCACTTTTGTGATGAGAACTTGCCTTCAGCAACTCATTTCACATTTTCCATAGCATCATAGCTTTCAGGGAGCTTTGTAAAGGAAGAAGGGTCAGCATCTCCACTTGAAATTTATTCCAACCAGGAATTTAACCTCTGCACAAGCTGAGGAAGACCTTCCATAAGAAAGAGTATTTTCACATGTCTATTCATCACTTGCTTTGAAAGTAGAAAAGAGAGTGGAGAGCAGCCAAGGAAGAGGATGGAGAGATGAAGATCTGACTCTCTTCCCTGGCTTGATCAAAATTTCAAATTAGAAATTTCAGATTTCAAATACAGCAAGAGATCCTGTGACCCTCCAGTTTCCTGAGGCAAAGTAGCTTCTTGAACAAGTACTAGGACAGAAGCTCTCCAAGGAAACGCAAAACTTTTAGGCACGCAAAAACACTGCTGATAGGGCAGGAGGAAGTGCTCCTCAGCCCCATGGGTTCAAGATGAGGATTCTGCTAACCCAAATGCACCTGGATTCTGGATCCAATGTTCTTTTTTATCTAAAATCCTAAAACGTACTTACAGGTTGACTATATTAATTCATCTTCATTTGTTATGTTATTATGCTTAGCCAGGACTGGGTACCACAACTTTCCCTTAAACTAGACCATGCCAAAGACTGCTGCCTCAGTCCAACATGCAATTTAACACCATATCATTCGAATCAGAGAGTGTTGGTTTGCCTGCAGAAATATCGCACATATGGTCAACCTTTTAAAACAGTATTTTTGTGTTTATCAAATCAATTTTTGATATTAAAGAGAGATATATTCATCCAGAAGGAATATAAAGGCTCAAATACTCCAAAATATTTCCCTTGGGAGCCTTTTCTGATCTTTAAATTTTTACTTTGTAATGGCTAGAAAGAAGTAGTACTCCAATCTGGAGTTGCTGTGTCTGACAAATGAAGTGAAGTGCAGAGCATGCGGAGCTGTAAAAGGTGAGAAAGACATTAAACTTTTCTGAGATGACAGCTCAAGCTTTAACAGTTCCTCAGAGTGAATGCTGCTCCAAAGGAATAGAAAGTAACATGCACCAATTAAGATTTGCTGGAAAGTCTAATCTTCTCCCTTGATTAATTATCTAAAGTGGTAGCAGCACACCAGAGGAACCAATGCGTGTTCAGGCCCCGAAGACCAGTGACACCAATAAGAAGTCAAGCATAAACCATTTTTCCATATTCTTAAGAGCTCTGATTTTGTTTTCACGTGACAAAATACTTCAAGTAACAGCATACTACGTTTCTAAAAGTTATGTCAATGACCTGGACCAAACAAAACCTAGCCCTTCACTCTTCCTGGTGTCTAATGGAATATCTCCTGTAACTGTTCCAAGGACAGACAAAAGACCTCCCACCACAAAAAGGTCTTTCCGTATCACAGAATTTACTATACTACAGCAAAATATTCTATTTCTGCTTTTTAGACTTCTCAGCCCGCTGCATACAGGTCCTCCGCACCTGATCCACCTGCTCACTCAGTGATCACACTGATCTTCTCCCCAGTATCCTCAAAGGCACAAGCTGGTCCATTAAACCAACTCAAGGGAAGGGTGATGAGTTTCTGAGTTTTGCTGAATCTTTTAGGTTGTTCTGTACCACAAGACACAGAATGAAAAGCTTGTCCCCCGAGGTGTCTGAAATTACCCAGAATTAGCCTCTTGCATCCCAGACATCGACAGATTCACAAACCAAGGGATACTGATTTCAGAACAAATATCCTAAAAAGGATTAAGCATTCCCTGGGCAGTTTGCAGCCTTCACATCGCCCACAAAACCAGTCACATAGCATACATCTGTCCATACTGCTTTTCAACCTTAGAAATTTGAAAATACACTCAAAATACGAGACATTTTGACGTTTCAGATTAAGGAGAGCCACCTAGCAGAGTAATTCTACCAAAGCACCATCACTCCGCTCCAAAGCTGACAAGCGTCTAAGCAGGGCTCAGCCTTTACCTGGGTTCAGATACATGTTGAGGGGACACACGCACATTGATCTTGGCTTCAAGTAGCCCTGACACTGAAACAGAGTAATTCTTGTCCGACAGATACAATTCATAGGCAAATATTTTCTAGGGGAAGTTGCGAAAGGCTATGTAATAACTCAAAACAACACAGGGCTAAGATACACTAATATCACGGTGCTTCTCTCAAATATTCACATCCCCCAAATACACCTTTACTCTGCAGCGCAAGTTACAACGTGCACGTAAGAAGGCTCCATTCTGAGAGCTCTAAGCAAGCTCATATTTTAATAGCCAGAGTGGCAATTTCACCCATTTTTCAAGGAGCCTTTCTTCCTGTGCTATCCCTCCTCCTCCTCCAAAGCCAAACCCTTGGGTCTGGAACACTGAGCCGCGTGTCACTGACAGGCTCCAAGCTGGAGGAAGGCAATCGCTTCACCCCGCACCAGGTAATGCTCTGAAGAAATCACTGCACGCTCAAACAATGGGATATTTGTCAAAGTACAGTCTGATCACCAGCAATCATCTGTTTTTCATAACTACATTTGACCTAAACTGAATCAACTGAACAAGTAGCCTGTGTTTCTCATTCTGGAAAATGCAGCTCCCTCTCCACCCCACCCCCTTCCTCCTTTTTAAGTCATACTTTTGAAAAGTTACAAAGCGATGATGTAGACAGATATTTCCTCATTATAAACATCAGCAGCTAAACATTTTCAGGTTGCATTTCTGGCGATCTCCTCCTGTTCCAGGTCACCTGCAAGGTTAAGTGCACGGGGACATGCCTTTCTCCTCCTCTCTCTTGCAATCCACGCTCCCTTCAAAGAAAAGCATAACCCAACACTTCCCCATGTAAAGACAAAAAGAGATGGTTTCTAACCACGTGCTCTTTACATAATATATTTAAAATTCATTAAGGCTTTATAATGAATGAGGTGCCAGGAAAAAAAATATATTCAGGACGAGCCCACGGACTCTTCCACGTGAGGCCACTGCGCATAAAACCTCTGGGAGGCAACTGTCTGCTCACAGAAGAAAGCTTGCTCTCCGGTCTGGAGGAAGGAAGTGGTGGAAATCAGTCACAAAGTTTATAAGGAAGGATGCATCCCCAACAGCTAATCAGCTCTTGTCAGGGGTCCCATCCATTAAAGAAAAAAGCTCTCAAGTTGAGACAAGCGCAGAATGAGTCCTTGGGGGAAGATGAAGGACAGGTTTGGAGGGAGGCAAAGGAGGCAAGGGAAGAGAAAGGTGTAAGGACAGGAGGCAGAATGTACTGAGAAGAGAGCAATCTGCAACAAATCTGACTTATTTTTCAAAACCTGCTTAATATTGTGGGGTTTAAGCCATGTGTCTTCTACCAGAGAGCAAATCATCACCGGCAGACAGGGTTTGCATCAACTGCCGAGACACATGGTGGGAGGGGAATTCACTTAATGGGACATTTTCATAGAGGAAAATACCCATAGATGATTTGAATTCAAAGTTCCTCACTCTCTCCCTTCCCGAATCCAAGCAGGCACTTGGGAAGAAGCAGCAGCACACCCACACTGAACACCACACTTGAGCTGAAAAGCACAACTCATTCCTTAGTCTCTGCTGTAAAATGTTTGGATTGGAAAATTACATTTGCATATTTGTCGTATTTGTCATGGTGTTTTTTTGTTCTTCCATTGCAGAAGGTGGGGGGAATCACCACGGAACACAGAGAAATAAAGCCAAGAAAAACTAATAAACAGACTGTCAACTCCAAGCTCCACCAAGAAGCAGCACATCCAGTATTAGCTACACCCTCTGTGTTGGGAAAGAAGAATGTCCCATCAGCTCATTTCCATGCTTGACAATGGTATTTTCACGCTTTAAGGCAAAGATCCATATAGACCAAATGCAAACAGGCAAGCGGGATGATGTACGGGTTATTTCCAACCAGAAGCGGACCAGCACAATGACCAGTCTGACCAGTTCTCAGTTCTGCCCACCTAAACTAACATGTACATAATAATTATGGGTTTACAAGAGCCAGCTAAGTCTTGAAGCCAAAATGACCAAGCAGTGAAACAGCTGTGTCACACAAAGATGTAAGCACAAGCACCAGCACTGGATATGTTTTCAGAGCAAGAATTCTCCTTCCTCCTACCTATCACCCTTGGAGGTCTGTTTGGTGAAATCTGCCTTTGGTTCCTCTACTGCCTCAAAATGTGGGTGACAAAACTGGAAGATGGACAGACCAGAGGGGTGTCCTCATGGAGTCCTGCCTGTGGAGAGAAACAGTCCCAGGCACCAAAGTTGGAAGCAGCTTGGCAGTAAAGGTCCTGGAGGACACTTGAGCATAAGCCAGCACCATGCCCTTGCAGCAAAGGCAGACAAGGGACTCCTGGGCCATGTTTGGCAGAGTGCTGCCTGCAGGCTGAGGGAGATGATATCTCCCCCTCTGCTCAGCACTGGTGGGACACAGCTGGGTCCAGGTCTGGGCTCTCCAACACAACAAACAACACCGGTGCAAGCCCAGCGAAGTGCCACCAAGATCTCATAGGATGGGAGCCAGACACCCTCAATAGTGCCTGATGACAAGACCATCCAAAATACAGGAATTTCCATGTACATAGGAAAACACATTTTTTTATCATGAGGGTGATCAAACACTGGAACAGGCTGCCCAGAGCAGCTGTGGAGTTTCCACCCCAACTGGACATGGTCCTGAGCAATGCCACAAGAGGTGACCCTGTTTCTCTGGAGATCTGAACAGGGTGATCTCCAGAGGTCTCCTCCAACCTCTGTGTGTGATGCTGTGAAGATGGACACAACAGCAGCTTCCCTAGAGAGCAATGACGTATGCCATTGGCAATGTACTGCCAATGGCCAATATATGTGGCCACCCAGACAATGCACGATTTAATTATAGGGTCTATAAATTAAAAATATCATGAGGCTTCCTATCCAGAACAGCTGTAGAAAACATGCTATGTGGCAAACCCAAGCTATTACAACAAAAATTTTGCTATGTAGCTCCATGTATGTCCTTTGGTTAATACTTGAAACAATTACAAGAAAGAACAGGCACAGCATTTTAGACCATGTTGTTCCTTACTAATTTTTTTTGTCCTGGAAGATGCCAAGGGACTTCAACACCATACAGCAACTACCCCAGGTTATCTTCTGGGGAAGATAACCTGGGGTAGTTTATAAAGCCAGAAGTTTACTGATGACACAAAGCTGGGAGGGGTGGTTGACACACCGGAAGGTTGTGCTGTCATTCAGCAAGATTTAGACAGGCTGGAGAGCTGGGCAGGGAGAAATTGAACGAGATTTAACCAGTATAGGTTGGGGACTGGCCTGCTGGAGAGCAGTGTAGGTGAGAGGGAACAGGGGGTCCTCATGAACAGCAGGATGACCATGAGCCAGCAATGTGTCCTCGTGGCCAAGAAGGCCAATGGCATCCTGGGGTGTATTACAAGGGGGGTGGCTTGTAGGTCAAGAGAGGTCCTTCTCCCCCTCTGCTCTGCCTTGGCGAGACTGCACCTGAAGTATTGTGTCCAGTTCTGGGCCCCTTGATTCAAGAAGGGCATAAAACTCCTTGAAAGAGTCCAGCGCAGGGCCACCAAGATGAAGAAGGGAGTGGGACACGGTCCTTATGAGGACAGGCTGAGGGAGCTGGGTCTCTTCAGCTTGAAGGAGACTGAGGGGTGACCTCATTAATGTCTATAAATATGTAAAGGGTGAGTGTCAGGAAGACGGAGCCAGGCTCTTCTCAGGGATGGCCAGTGATAGGACAAGGGGCAATGGGTCCATGATGTAACATAGAAAGCTCCATCTGAATATAAGAAAGAACTTTTTCACCATGAGGGTGACAGATCACTGAAACAGGATGCCCAGAGAGGTTGTGGAGTCTCCTTCTCTGGAGACATTCCAGACCAATCTGGACACGTTGTTCCTGTGTGATTTAATCTAGGTGATCCTGGCTCAGACAGGGGGCTTGGACTAGATGATCTTTCAAGGTCCCTTCCAACACGTGACATTCTGTGATTCTGTGAAAAAGAGGATCTAAAGGCAAGAGGCAAATCCCTGCTCCCATAACAGCTCTTGTGGGTTGTTCAGAGTCTGTGATTAGATGATTAACTCTCCACAGAGCGAGGGAACTAGAAGACCGTCAGCCACCCAGACCTCCAGGTATCAGCTTCAAATGATAAAAGAGGTGAGACACCTCTCTCAAAACCCAAACCACTCATTCCAAGTGACTGAGGAGAGCAGAGCCAAGGAAAAACTCTCTGAGGGCAACCAACGCTCACCTTCTGAACACGTTGCACATATCCCCGCTTTTGTATACAGCAATTATCAACCCCCTGAATCTGAGCTTTTCCAATACCTTTCATAAAATACAATCCAAGCTGGCTTCATCTCTGAGACAAAGCAACGTTTTTTGTGTTGGGATGGTAGTCTGTGAGCTTCTTATCTTCCCACCCTGAGACCACGGCTGCCCCGCAGCAACCGCTCCTGCGCCGCACTCCTGGAATGCAAAGGCAGCGTTTGTTCATTGTAGGATGACTGCCTTGTTTCCACATTTTCCTGAACAAAGGACTGAAATAGGGAGCATATGCGTCATAAGCCCGTCTTGAACATTGCTCGCCCTTTCCTGCACAAATATTTGTAAACAGATTGAGAATTAATGTCCAGCCAACTCAAGACCCTTCATAAAAAGAGGCTTTTATTGAAAACAGGATGGCAATCATTTCCCAGATACACTGCATATAGAGGTCTTTAAGATGGGAAAAAACATACAGAGCAGGAAAATAGCAACCACAGCTGTGCACCAAGTCATTTTCTGCCTTGCATAAAACATGGTGGCTTATTATTTTACAGCCCCCTCCTCCCCCACAAACACACTCTCCTCTTTAAAAAGAAAAACGAAATAAAAAGTTTCTGGTCGGCACATGATAATTCTCTCAGGATTAATTTATGCATAAAATCCACTGCTTCACTAACATGAATAGCTCAGCAACCCTTGTGCAGCAGGATCTTCCTAACATCTCTCTAGCAGCCTGAGAGAATCCACACCCTACACACACTCTACTGAGATCCACTTCACAACTTAAGGAAAGGGATGGCATATCTCAACTTCGCTTCCACACACGTATTAGTACTTGTCAGTGATTTCCATGCATGGCACACAGAGACACTGCCGCAGGAGCAGCTTACAGCAAGACTCTTCATTTCTAGGATGGGTTCCTGGGACTCTGGTTTTGAGGATAGTCAAGAAAATCTGATCTGCTTCACCAGGGCCAAATTCTGGTTCTAGTGTTATGCTGCAGTTATCTTTCACGTGTCGCTATGAACCAGCACTGAGAGTTCCATTTATTTATTTTTAGGAGCAAAGATAAATCCTAAATATTGAATAGCAGCATCAGCCCAATGGAACTGTGTCACCTAGGATCCAGATGCAATAAAAAAAGGCTCTAAACATGTGTTTCAAAAGATCAAGTGTAGAGATCCTGGTGTACTACACTTTGAAGCAAGGCCAGCAGTGGCCACCAACATAATTGAGGGAGCTGGAGCACATGATACACAAGGAGAGGTGAGGAAGGAGAAGGGCAAGGAGCCCTATCTGATATGGGACTACAGTGTAGCCAGGCTCCCCTTGGAAGGGCACTGCAAAATGAAAGGCAACAGAAAAAAAAACACCATGAAAAAGATTACTTTAAATTAATTTAGCAGGTAAAAGTCATACAGTAATGGTGGTCAAACACTGGAACATGGACCCAGAGAGTGGGCAGTTTTGACCCCTGGAGGTCCTCAAATCAAAACTAGGCGTGGATCACAGATCCCTGATACAACTTCAGATTTAACTTTGAGAGGAGGGCTGGACCAAAGTCCTCCATCAGTCCCTTCCTTCCAGACTAAATGATTTTAAATCTATAACCAAAGGATGAGAAAAGATGTAATGAGAATGCTTGTTAAGAGATTTCCCTTTATATTACACCGAGTTTTACCTTAGAAAACTCAATGCTCTTTAGGGAAATTCTTTGCAAATCAGTGTACTTCTGGGTCTATCACTTCTTATTTTTGAGATATCACTGCCCCTAGACCTCCCCCTATAACCAAAGACCTCACAGAAGACAAAATACATTAAAAAAAAGACATGCTCCCAACAAGAAGTTAAATGTCGCAATAAAGACTGAACAGACAATCTAAGGAACAACAGCACACTCAACCTTGCTTCAGTCCCCAGGGACATCATGAGCTGAGTCCTTCTGGGATACATTTCCAGGAATATGGAGAAGCAGGGGACTGGGGACAACCAGCATGAATTTAACAAGGAGAAGCCAGCGACCAGATTGCTTTCCACAACAGCATGACAGGATTCATGGATGAGGGGAAGGCGGTAGGTGTCACTGACTTTAGCAAGGTTTTTAACATGCTCTTTCACACTATTCCTGCATCCAAGTTTGGATAACCCAGTCAGGATGAGAAATCAACTGGATGGGTAAAAAGCTGTCTGGGTGTAGAGCATCATGCTTAACAACATGTACACAACATAGGAGCTGGTTACAAGTAGGGACCACAACAGGGTCTGTCCTGGGACCTGTCCTGCTTAACGTCTTTATCAGTGACATGGAGGAGGCAACAGAGCACACTCCTATGCTTTGCTGAGGACATCAAATTCCACGGAAAAGTCAATACACTCAAGAGCAGGGCCACCATCCAGAGCATCTCAACACACTGCAGGGTTGGGCTGACAGGAACCTAATAAGGAAGGAGGAATGCCGAGTCCTGCACCTGGGAAGGAAGAACTCCTTGCAACAACACAGGCTGGGGACTGACTGCCTGGGGAGCAGCTCTGCGGATAAGGACCAAGAGCCTTGGCAGACAGCAAGCTGAATGTGGGCCAGCTGTCTGCCCTGGCAGCAGAGGCAACCAACAGCCTCCTGGGCTGTATTAATGGGAGCAAAGCCAGTAGATTGAGGGAAGCGATTATGCCCCTCTACACAGCACTCATTAAGACTATATCTATACCCTGCATAGAGTTGTGGGGCTCCCAAATACAGGAAAGACATCAATAAACCAGAGGGAGTTCACTGGAGAACACCAAGATGGTTGGGGCTGGAGCATTTGCCCCACAGCGGGTTAGTGAAGCTTGTTCAGTCTGGACGAGTGACTACTTCAAGGGAAACTACCAGCCACCTTCAATAGAAACAAGGAGGTCATGGGGCATAATAACTTGCACTGAGATATTTTGCAGTCTTGGTCTTCAGAGGCTTTCAAGACTGGATAAAGCCCTGACTAACCACGTCCTTTGTCAGAGCTGCCCCTACTCTGGGCAGGAGGTTGGAACAGAGGCCACCTTCCAGGTCCCTTCCAGCCTGAACAATTCAGTGAGAGACTGAACGGGTGCAATGTATTTCCCATGGCCAGGACTAAGAGTTAGCCTCTTATTTCAGGTGCTAAAAGCAGGGAACAGGATTGAATGGATCAGGATTAAATCAGTATTAAACATAAACTACTGATATATTTCCAGTGAGGGACTGCGCAGAGTTTTGCAAAGCCCTGGGAAAGCTCGGCTGCTGTTCTTAACCTCAGGTGACGAGAAGTCTGCATCCGGGCTATTGTAGTAAACCTCCCTTTTTTTTCCCCCCCTCCCCCCTAACACGTCTGTTTTCCGAGCTGAATATTTTAAGAATCAAGGCTGCCTGTGATCATATCTAGCCAGCTTAGAATGAACACTGATTTCTTTGCTGCTTCTTTGATCGAAGCCAAGTGGTTTTCTCATGGGTAATAAGGTCACAGGGTTAAAAGAGCAATATGACAATTACAAAAGTTAAATCTATTGCCACTACAGACAGACACACTACCCAGGGTCCATTAGCACGTAGTACAGAATGGTTATCACAGGTCACTGACACCAGTTCACTCTAATGGCTTTTCCTGTGTCCTTATCAATCCAGTGCACAAAGTGTCTCACCCTCAGCCTTTCCCTATGATCTCAGTGCTGTGTTTATAGCTATCTAACTCCACCAGGCACCACTGGGTCAGCCAAGTCAGCAGACAGTGAGATATGCCAGGACACAACGATGGGACAATCTGCAAAGTGTCTGAGATGAACAAGGAGTTACCAGAGACTGCAAGAAGGAAATTTTTTCCACTGCCCCCACCCCAAAAAAAAAAAAAAGTAAAAACAAAGTTTTGAAGTTCCCAAGGACAGCAAGAGAAAACTTTACAACCCCGATCTCAAAATACAAGTAAACCTCAGACTTTCCATGGTATGGTTTGTGTTTCAGTATCAAATAAAAGAAACAAATAGGGTTACAAAGAGAGAAGAGACGTTTTCATATGAAAGAGAGGGCTGGGTAGCTCTCATTATTTGAATTGTGGTTCCTATAAGAGTCTTTCTCATCCCTTGAAAGAAAAACTTCAATTGTTTTGCCGTGCTACAAAAGAACAAACATTTGATGGGGATGCTAGAGCCCCCCAGAGAGGTGTGGAGAGGGGGCAAAACCAACTGGCTGCATCACAGCCACCACAGGCAANGGGGCTGGGAGGAGACGAATGATCTGATTTGTGATATCTCTCACTGGAAGCGAAAGCGAAACCTGCTCAGCTTGGAGATACAAGGTGGTGTTTCCCATCCTCAGCAGAACAGTTCACCTCAAGTCCCCAAGCCAATGAATCCCCCCAGCAACTTCTGCAACCACAATGTAGCAGTTTTAGCCATAAGCAAAAAGAAACCCTTGTTTCTCCTCTCAGCGCCATGCTGGCTCCTCACAGCTAGGAGATATAAAACATTACATTCTTCAATATAGGCAAGCTAAAATCTACCGAGTGGATGCTGCATGCATTTTAATAGAGGGTTTTAAAGATATTGATACACTGATTACTTTTAGCTGAAGGTGGGGGGGGAGGTTATTATTTGTATTTTTTTGTTTTGGTTTTGTTTTTTGGTTTTTTTTTTTTTACTTTTCCTAATGTATGTTGTGCATCAAAGCAGCTTTAGGGCTGCAGAGGGTTGGAGTAAAAGCAATACAGCAGATAAAAACGTCAGTGGTGAGATACGACAAATTTATAGTAAATACCTGTCAACTGCTATTTATCTAAATTATCCAGCTCTGGGATTCTCCAGAAATACTTCATCATCTAGGAGGCAGCTACAGTTTTAAGCCTGTATTTACATCAGAATCTGCTCTCTTTTTTTTTTTTGGACACTTGTTCTTTACCCTAAAATGACCCCTTTGTAGCTTGGATCAAAGAGCTGGGAGTGTCAATACCAGTGTCTTCATGAACATGTTAAGAACCTCAAAGTAACTGGTAACCAATTAGCATAAAGCTAAAAAAACCCACCTAGCTAAGGCAAACCCTAAATGAGTACTAACAGGCAACAGGAGCTTAAGAGACTTAAATCATGGTCAGCTGCCTTTGAGACAATTTCTTGGGAGCACCCTCTGTGAAAACTCCTCAGACATTTTTGGGGGTAATTCCTTTCTGCTCTTCATACATTCTTTACTTTCTGCCTTGCTACAGCTTATGGGAAACATGAAACAAAAAACTGCTTTTCATTTTATGTTATGTAAAGCAAAGCGATTCCATGTCTTGGCCTTGAAATACAAGGCTCCCAACAGCTGTTCAGATGCTCCTGCAGATAAACTATCTGGCCCAAACCTCACCTTTCCTAATTTATTTTGGATATCGATCAAAGCAACTCAAGCATTACATAGACTTTGGTCCAAGACAACATAAAAGATAAAAACGTCAATGGCAAAATCACTTCTCTGAAATACTCGTTTCGTCTTTATATAATAACATTACAATTTTCAACAAACTTTTCTATTAACTCAAGGAAAAGATATACCTGATACCGACACCCTAGCAGCCTAACCATGCAGCAGGCAAATGTCCTTAAATAGCACAGTGCTGCTGAACAGACACTGAGTGTTTAAGACCAGTAAAGCCTAGGCATGGACTTTGGCCAACTGACCCGGGAGACAAGGACAGGCCCTAAGACTCATGTCCTCTGGCTCTGCTGCTGCCTTCCCCCCTTAACCCTTTTACACGATGCTCCATGCATGTGAAGAACCAGCACATCCATAGCTCCAGACAGTGGGCTTTGGTGTTTGGGCTTTTTTTTAATTTTCCTAGGAAAAGGACATTGTGCATTAGCCTGACATTACCAGGATTCCCACTGGGACACCAATGTTGTTCAGTGGTTGCCCATTTGTACAAACTTGCAACGGAACTCTTCAGCTGAAAAGCCTTTTTTTTTTCCACACAATTCGGAGTGTATTTGCTGAATGCACAAACCACAGGCAGGGTAAGGATTTGTCCCAGGGACATAGACTGAAATCACAAAACCAAAGGGTTATTTGAGCAGAGACGGCTTATCCATATGTACAACTACGTATAATACACCAACGCACACTTGTGATGTTTCATTCAATAGCTGCAGATATCCAAAGCCTCCCCTAGACCCATTTCTTCCTCAAAACACTCCCAGCCAGCCCATTTCTCACAAAAATAGGAATTGACCGATGAACAGTCCCATAAAGCATCCCAACCAGAGCCTGTCCTCCCAGAGCTGCCACCACGCCAAGGTCCAACTCTCAATTAACCCCCGCCTGACCTTCCTTCACTTTCTTTCTCTCTCCTCTGCCCTTCCTGAGAAAGTTCAGCATTTCCTGGAAAAGTCTGCTTGCCTGTTTGATATTGTACTTCGCCTTGGTTGCTGAAGGAAGGATTTACAGGTGCCTGGCCCCCTCTGTAAGACCATGACCGAAGGCTGACCTCCCGGTACAATATGTGAACTTCTGCCCTGCTGATAAGGCTGGCAGATATGAGTAGGATTTTTCAAATAATCCTTTGGGAATTTATAAGCAGCACAGCCATAAAACCGAGGTGACTGGAAGGTCGATTTCACTAAAAATAATAAATATCTCAATGTTTATTCAACGTGGGCCTTTTTAACTGCAGGCCAAGCATTTAGATAACGCTATTGTAAATGACAAATATTAGGATTTTTTGGTAACTATTACATTATGATCCTTCCGTCTGACACTGATGTGGCTGTTTCCCTCAATGCTTGCTGGATCTCTGACATTGTTCAACCCAAGTTGGGCCTAGTAAGCCAGGGCAGGTTTCAATCGCAGGTCAAGAAAAGGGCAATTTTCTTTACAGGAGCCTTTACTACACTTGTTTACCTTGTTCTCTTGCTCCTGTCTCACCAACGCACCTTCATTAGAGCTCTGCTCTTTTTTTTTCCTTACTAAGGCTTTTAACTGAGACACAGAAGAAGCAGGATGAGGAGGACTGAATGATCTCAGCTCAGGATGTGGACAGAGGACACTAACTAACCCACCGCCATGAAGCCCCTGGACCAGGTCTAATGTTACCATCACCAAGTCCACTGCACTATGCCTAGCAGAAGATGATCCCATCCAGATCCACTACAGACCACTGCAGAATGGTTGGCAGCTTTAAAGGCCAGCTAGTCCAACCACCCTGCAATGACCACCCTTTAACTAGATCAGGTTGTTCAGAGCTTCATCAAGCCTGACCTTGAATGTCTGCAGGAACATGAGTTCAGATGAGTTCACTGCTATTCCCGATGAAAAAGTAAAGCAATGAGACAACAAAAGCCCTGACATAGAAACCAAACCATTTCAATGCACAAAACTCTTCTGTCCCCCAGCAAAAGCTCCTCACCCTTTACGTATAAATACACAATAAATACACCCGCATTAGACAAATGTACATAAGCTACACAAATAGGATTCCTAACCCTGTTTTTGTTATACATATTCTTCACTGAAGTTTCTCCAAAGAAAGTGACACAGTGAAATCCACAAAGCGTTTCAGACCAGTTGTAATCTTCAATTAGCACACTCCCCAAACCAGGCTCCCAGCGCCAGGTTTGAGGAGGAGGTTTTTGTCCAAGATAAACAGAGTAACACATTTTGGGTAGGTTAACTTTTTCATTCCAATAAAATATCATGGCAATGGAGCCAAATTGCATAATTATTAACAGATGAGGGCACAAAAAGATTTTATATAAATGTTTTTTATGACAATTCTTTTCCTTTTGCATATTCATTTGTACGTATTGCTGCAGTAACTGGCTTTAGAAGTGCCTTAAAAACAATTCCCTCAAGCCTGGCTCCACAGTGAAACAGGAGGAAAGCTGCGAACAGTGTGCTCCTTTCATATGCTGTCTGAGCTTCAGATTGCTCAACCACAGAAGAGCAGCCCTCTGAAAGCTCCCTCTTTCCAAAGGACATTAAAGAATCAATACAACTATCACAGGTTCTTTGGGTCCACACTTGCAAGACTTATTCGTATGCTTCTGGAAGCATCTTGGAAATTAAAGATTGAAGAATAAGCTACAAAAAGCATCTTATCTGGCCTTGTCAAATAAATAAGGAAAAAAAAGTAATCAATACCTTACATACTTGTAATGTCTAGGAGAAAATGCAGCTCAGCTAGCAGCCTACACCTGCAGAGCTGGGAGCTCTCTTGACAAGTTCTCAAGAACATGACAGCGCAGTTCTGAACAACACATTTCAGCCAATAACTAAACACTAGTTTAGTTTCAGTTCAAACTAGTTTCAGCTTGGCCTGATTTGTCAGTGCATGCAAAGCCAAACTATGGGGAAACTGGGAAGGATTCAATCAAATGGTGGATTTGGTGGCACAGCCAAACAATGTCCGAAGATCAGCAAAGTTCTCCCGAATGCAGCAAGCACTGCAATTAAAACCAATTGCCTTCACCCTCCCCACCACCACCGTCTCCATTTGCACCAAATAATGAAGCTACTGTGGTCAAAGAACAACTTTTGGAGAAAAAAAAATCTATGACCAAGCAACATGTTTATTATAAATCCAGAGTCTGTGACAGTTGGAGAAAATAAATCCCTGTACGTTTCTGTGGCCTCCATGAAGTAATTGTGTAGTTTATACCCAAACCCATCCAGCAGCAACTTACTTCAGGTAACACACTTCCTACCTAGGTAAGCGTTACTAAGTGTTTTTGCAACTAGCTCCCTCCAGCAGCAGGAGCAGCACCCCGTCATCTTGTCATCTTTAAACCCAGCCCAGCATGAGCACCAGTCCTAGGGGCAGCACAGTTACTTACCAGGACAGAATATATGTGCAGGCATCTGTACACTGGTGAGAAGTCCACTAAGTCCTGGGCTCCTGGTACCTAAAAACAGCAGGAAATCAGTGAGAAATACGCAGAACACTCAGGTAAGAGCAAAACTAAGATATGTATATAATGTATATACATATTTTTATAATACAGAATATATAATACAGGCAAGTACAACTCCAGTGCATGCAGGTTGAAGAGTGACATCAAGACTTCAGGTATGGAACAGACTGATCATCAGTATCTACCTATATCTGAGTATACTTAAAGGTTTTTTAAGATTCACGAAGTAGGAAAATTTCGTTGAATATCGCTCTCACTCCATTTGCACTCCCCTCGGAAATCACATCACAGCATTTGACCCTCTCTCAGCAAGCTCAGCAGAGCATAAGTTTTGGTCATGGGCTTAAATATAACTTTACGCATCACGGCACAAACCATTATGGTACTTATGCAACAGTGGGGGGGAGGGGGAAGGGGGGAGGAAGATGAGAAAAAACCCATCTTTTTCTCTAGGTTTCCATCCTGATTTCTTTAAAATCTTACATTCTTTTTATTTTTTTTTTCTTAAAAGACATACCCCACACAGACTGGAGCACCTTTCAACAACATAGTAAGTCTCACGCAGGGACAAGGAAGCACATTTTTGAAGGGTGGGACAGAGGAAGGGAAGGCAAAAGAAAAGATCAGAGAGAATATTTGCATACAAGAAGCTTGTGTCCTTCGGATATGTTCAAGCCAACACAGCATTAAGCTTGTTGGCCAAGGCTTAAAGCTAAGGCAGCCCTCCTTCTCCCCCAAAATCCAGAGAGGAGGGGAGTGTTCTGTTGACATGTGGTGAAAAAAGGGGGAGAAAGATGAAAGGGACCAATGGACAGGCCTGGGAAACATGTTTATTTTCTATCTTTTTAATTACGCTTAAGAGGCATTTCTGCTAAAAAGGAGGTAGGCTGAAGAAGAGCGAAGTTTCTAGCTGGATGAGGCTATACAAGCCTCAACCAATGCTTCCCAAAGTGCCTGGGGCAAGTGGTCCTCCTCATCTAAAGCAATGGCTCCAAGCAGGGGAGGGCAGAAGGTAATGGGCTGGAAATGGAAAACAGGGGATTTTGTTAAACAGCCTCATGCATCATGTGGAACTGGAGCTGTTAAAGAATCTCCTCCATGCAAAGAAACTGTCCTCAACACGACACAGGTTCTTGCTAAGAGCTGAAATAATGAAAGAAGCTATGGAGACAAACAGAGCGGCAACGCACTGAGTGGGAGCATCCCACCCTGCGCATCCAGCATTGCTCCAAGACCCACAAATTCTTGAAAGTTCCAACCCAGTGGTGCAAAGAAGGGGAAGCAGCTGGCCGGTTCATCGGGAACAAGGCAGAGTTTTATTGGGGTATGGCACAAGCTTGCTCATCCATCTCGCTGGGCTTTCCTTCCCTCCCCTGCACCGAATGCTGCATCGTGACATCTGAGCAGCAATTACAGATGGGCACAGTTGGGTCACTGGGACACGGGAAGGTTACCGAGCACAGGCATCACCTGTGCACCCTGTCCTCATTGAAGCCAGCTGTTGGACACACCCCAGCAGAAGGGTCAGGGCTGAACTGAGGGCAAGCAGCTGTGAAACACAGCTCTCCAGCCTCACTAATACCTCTGGCTTTTTTACTTTTTGTAAGACTGCATTTGACAACTGCAAACACTAGGCAGCGCTTTATTGTGTTATTTCAAATTTTATCGTGTCTTCCTGGTCATTTATTTTCCATTTGTAGTCTCCCAAGCCTTCTAATGTTCCCTAAATAGCTCCCAAATCCAGATTTCAGCTTTTGTGGATACAGATTTTGCCTTGCTGTATTCCTCCAGCACTAAGCGTAATTGGTCTCCAGTTGGTAAAACAGTAAAATGCTTCTGGCTCAAAAATCCCCAACTGCAAGAAAACTGCTGGAGATCACTAAAGCAGCAGACAGGGAAGTATCAGTACTCGCTCGACCCAGCCATCCTCCAGCGACCACCATCAGTGTATGGAAGCTGGGATGAATGGACCAGAGTCCACCCTGTGTTTTTCTAAGGGAGGGGAAATCTGTCATCCCTTCACATCATCATCAAAGCAGACGATGTTTTCCTATGAATTTGAATTCAGGATCAAACAGTTTTCCTCCTCTTGGATTTGGGGCACTAGTTGAACATGGTCCACGGAGAAATATTTCTGATAAAGATTTGTGAAATCAGGATATTGCCAAAAAATGGAGTTTACTCCCCCAGAGAAATTCTTTCAAAGCAAACTGCAACATTTTCAGTCTCTGATCTTCTGTAAAAACTTTTAAGCCCACACACACACTCACAAAAAAAATAAAATGCTGGACTATTCTGCAGAGTTAACATCTCCGAGGCATGGGCAGCTTTAAAATTACTAATCTTGGTACAACACTATCAGATGTGGAAGCTCAAGTCCTGGACCATGAGAAAGTGTTTTGCAGACAAAGACATAGTAGCAGACCAAAAACTGCTAGGATTTTCTGCAGGGTGTAAACCTGCAATATATTTTAAGGAAAAGGGTAGACCACCTCTTCCACATACAGCCATGGTCCTACAACAGAAGAAATAATAATGCTATTGTTTGAAATCTTTCCAGACTAACCACTACAGGCCTCTGAATATCTGGAATTTACAAAATTATCTCAATGGCTAGTTTAACAACTTAATTCTAATGTTTACATATTTAGTTATTTATCTAAAATTTTGACATACCTAAAAGATCAGGTTTAACGCAAACCCTTTAGCAGTGACTTGATTTTCTTAGCAAAAGCTGCACTACCAGTGTCCAAAAAATAAATATATCTGATTTTTGAAATTTGACAATGAAATGAGAACTAGAGCCGTCTCAACAGTAAGACTGATCACTCCCCTGGCATTTCCCCTTCAGCCTAATCTTTTTTTTTTTCCCCCTTTGGATTTGCAGAACAAAGAATTTACTCATCCTGTCCAAAATCTTCCCAATCCACAAAACATCAGCTTCACAAACTTCATTCCCAAACCATGCAACCAGCACGTTCTCGGTGCTGGAAGCACAGGCAGACCTGTCAGTCTTTGTCAACAACCAAACCTCCTCTTTCTGCAAGAACACTTTCAACTGGGATAAACACTGACTGTAGCAAATTTAACCCATGAAGCCAAGTTTTCAATGGTAGCTGCCACCAACACGAGGCTGTCACAGGGATAAGGGATGCTCTGATCTGGGTTCAGATCAGTGTCTGATCCTTGCTGGTTTTTGATGCAAAGGCATGACACAAGCACAGATACACTCACCCATCTTTTAGTGAGGGAAAAATTCCACACCTAAAACACCAGGAATTCCAAAGAAGAATTTTATGAAGCATCTCACAGGTCCAGTGATTGACATACATGGATGTGCTGGTGCAGAGGAACATGAGCTCAAGTCCAGTGGAGGACATCGAGCAGGCTGGGTCTCTTCACGTGATGGACACATTGCAGACTCCACTCACCATATGGTGACTGATGAAAGTAGTGTTTGGTCTGCAGTGCATCCAGCTCTGGAGGACTCAACACAAGAAAGACATGGAGCTGTCGGAGCTGGTCCAGAGGAGACTGTGGAAATGGTCAAAGGGCTGGAGCACCTCAGCTATGACGAAAGGCTGAAAGACTTGGGGTTGTTCAGCCTGGAGAAGAGAGGGCCCCTGGGAGACCTTATTGTGGCAATTTGATACTTAAAGGGGACTTAAAAGAAAGATAGGAACAGACTTTTTAGTAGGGTCTGTAGCAACAGGACATGGGGCAATGGTTTTAAACAAATAAAGGGGAGACTGGGACTAGATGTAAGAAAAAAATATTTTGTGAAAAGGGTGGTGAAATGGAGAGATGGTTGCCCAGAGAGGTGGTAAATGCCCATTCATGGAAACATTCAAGGTCAGGTTGGACAGGGCTCTGAGCAATCTGACCTAGTTGAAGATGCCCCTGCTAACTGCAAAGATTTGGAATAGATGGCTTTTAAAGGTCCTCTCCAACCAAAACCTGTCTGTGATTCAACAAATCACATATTTCTTCAGGTATCAGCAGCCAGGAGGCACTTTACCCTACACTAATTGGAGGTACAGAACAAACGGTACTGTAGATCTGCTTCATCTTGTATGGTCTTGAAGTCCTTTGACTGCCCCAGTGTGTTACACAGCCTAACCTTAGGCTTAAAAAAACCTGAATGCATTTGCACAGTCAGGAGGACACTCAGAATACTGTGATATTGGAAGTGGCCAGACAGTCCTATAGACTAACTGATTTCACTGGCTTATGTTATAGACAACAGGAAGACAGCTCTGTCTGGAAATAGAGTAGGGTTTCTTTCAGCGGCCAAGATGTTTCTTGCACAATTACTAGTAGAAGCAAACAAAAGGTGGAGGTTGATGGCACCTAACAGAGCCATTTATCATGTCAAGATGATAAATGTCAAGAGAACTCTCTGGAGTCCCTGCTCTAGCTCCCAAAACCTTGTAAGAAATCTATTATATTCTCACAGAGAATTACAGCTTACTCCTACAGCCAGGTCAACCTGACAGAACGCCAGAAGTGTGATGAAATTTTGGCTACACCTCACACCTGCTGATGTCCTGAGTGCCAAATTCCTTCTCCAAATGAAAAAATTAAAAAAAACCCTGTCTGGAATTTGTTGATTTGCTCTTCAAAGACAGCTGTGTGGCTGCTATTCTGAAGCACAATGTCCTTCCTTAAAATTTCCCCTTCTCCCACAAAGAAACACCAGGGAGTCCAATTCGACCCAACCACTTCACAGGCACCTGATTAGTCTTTTTTGAGGACAAAAAGAAATAAGGCATGACGCAGGCAAGTCTGTCCCGCTGTATTCAACAAGATCGCAAAAGAAGTCACCGAAAATGAGAAGAATCTGGATGGGCTTTGTAGTTTTCTGGATGTTTTTTACTAAAAAGGGAACAGCTGGCACAAATGAAACAGACTGTGGAGCTGCTCACTGAAGTGCAAATTCTCCTTCTGCAACTCAGCATTCATAAAAACTGGATTGGAGCCTTCTCCCAGCTCACTCCACTGCTGCATCCACTCCCTCACTCTGATTCTGGTGGAAGTTTCCATCTCAGTGAGGCAGCTGCACTTAAGTCTAGACCATAATGTCTTCAAACTGGAGAACACTAAAGGAGTGGAGGAACTTTTTCACTGTGAGGGTGACGGATTACTGGAACAAGCTGCCCAGAGAGGTTGCGGAGTCTCCTTCTCTGGAGACATTCCAGACCAATCTGAACACGTTCCTATGTGATCTACTCTAGATGATCCTGCTTGGGCAGGGGGGGTGGACTGGACAGTCTTTCGAGGTCTCTTCCAGCTCCTAATATTCTGTGATTCTGTAATTCTGTGGAGAACCACATCTCATTTGTTCTCCTGAAGGTAGCTGGCAGTCCTCTTTTCTACTCCAAGGGGCAGAATGATCTACATTTGACTACACACAACAGTACAAGCAAAACTCTTGGGTTTTTTCTTTCCTTTCAAAGCTTTTCCTGTAAATGTTACTGCAGAGATGAAGGGATTGCTCCATACGGGTGAGGAGGCATGGGATGAAATGATTGCTCTGTGCACATAACGAGGAAAACAATTTGTCCAGACTAGGTAAACTCCATAACACAGCCTGCTGAAAGGCTTCAAATATTTCCTACAAGAAAATAAATATATACTTTATAATATATATACCTACTTTTTCAAACCTATGCCCCAGGATCAGGAGCTCTGCTGCCTAAACTTAATCAGAACTACATAAGACCATCCTGTTTTCAATTCCAAAAGCAAGACTGGGTGCAAGGCAGCCTTCATTCCTCCCTCCCCATATTCAACCAGTCACTGCTGGCTGCCTTTTAAATATAAACCCGCAGTGACGGGTTGGCCTTATTGGCTGTGACAAGTCAAGAGCAGGAGCTACCACCAGTGCAGTCTTCAGATGCTTCAGGATCATTTCTTTCCCTGTTCACTGACTTTGTTCTAATGAGAGTCACTTTTATTTTTCCAGGTTTTCTTGTTATCAGTATTCTACATCTTTTGGTAAGTGTAAACCTCAGTAATTTTGGTGAGGGGCACAGCACAGAAAATGGCATGGGTCCACTTGTTGTCGTACTGTCCCTCTAAGCCCAGAAAGCCATTTTCCAGTTCTCCATTGCTACAGAATGTGAAGGCAGTAGAAGAAATGAGATCAGGATCACCTGCACTTAGGGGACTTCACACTAACAATTTTAGATAATTAAGATTAACCTTAGAGATTCAAATTCTATGATAGTAGTAGAATCACAGAATTGTTTTGGTAGGAAAAGCCTTTTTAGATCACCAAGTCCAATTGTTACCCCAGCACTGCCAAGTCCACCACTAAATCATGTCCCTGAGCACCACATCTATATGTGTTTTAAATAGCCCCAGAGATGAAGACTCCACCATAGAATCACAGAATCATTTTGGTTGGAAATTCCTGCACAGACAAAACAATAAGGAGAAAGAGTCACACCAAGAGATGAGAAGCTGGGAATGAACCCATCAGCCATGAAAAACACTCTGTGTTTGGCCTGTAACTTTAAAGAACTCTTACCAGAGAATTTCCCATTAACACTTTACACTTTGTACTGGTTTTGGGTGAGATGGAGTTAATTTCCTTTATCACAGCCCATATGGTGCTGTGGTTTGGATGTGTGACCGGAACAGCATGATAACACACCTGTTGCTATTGTTAAGCAATGCTTACACAGCATCACAGCCTTTCTCTGCTTCTCATTCTGCACCTCCAGAAAGCAGGTAGGTGCTGAGCAAGAGGCTGGGAGAGAACATTGCAGGGACAGCTGACCCAGTCTTACCAAAGAGATATCCCATGCCATGCAACACTATGCTCTGCAATGAAACAGGAGGTGGAGGCTTTTCTTAAAAGTAGCTGTTGTTCAGACGGTGGCTGGGCATTAGTGGCTGGTGGGAGGTGGTGAGTGATTGCCTTTGCATTGCTCAATAGGTTGGGGTTTTTTCCTACCCCTTTACTTAAATGTCTTTACCTCAACCTATGAGTTTTCTCACTTTTGCCCTTCACACTGTCTCTTTAACTTTTCTGGGGTGCAAAGGGTGAGTAAGAAACTGGGTGTGAGCTCTACACCACTACACAAACCAGGCACCCCTTTGGATTTGGCATCCTGGGGTATATTACAAAGGGGGTGGCTAGTAGGTCAAGAGAGGTCCTTCTCCCCCTTTGCTCTGCCCTGGTGAGACCACACCGGGAATATTGTGTCCAGTTCTGGGCCCCTTGCTTCAAGAAGGGCATAAAACTCCTTGAAAGAGTCCAGCGCAGGGCCACCAAGATGA
>VXBZ01012454.1:185596-336868 GCA_013399135.1 Heliornis fulica | reverse complement strand
GCAGCCCACCCCCCCCACTTAATTCCAACTGAAATGCAGTTCTGATTCCTAATCCCAACTGACTGGAGCTTCGCACACAAGTACCACACCACTTGTGCACTGCCTCCCGACTTTGCAAGGACCCCCCGCCCAGAAAGTGAGGGGTTCTGAGTGAGCTCAAATGACAACTATTGAAGGCCCAGACTTTTAACAGGGAAACATCAAAATAGTCTATTCAGATCAATGTTTGTTTTCAAAAACGGTGCCCTTCCCCACTCATTTTTCTCTTGTTTATCATCCGCTCTATTTCCGTTCTGATGCAGAAGTAAACGGCCCACCCAGACAGTTCAGTGCTGCACTGGGGGCTGTGGGTCATACCCTGCAGTCTGGTCCCTGTGAAGTAAGCGTGATCTCCTCACTCTGCTTTGCAAGTGCAGCAAATATAAAGAGAATGGAACTGCAGGGGAAAAAGGCAGAGCACAGGCACAGAACCACTTGAGCCACCCACACTACTCAAACTTGATCTTAACCCTCTTCTCTGGCTGGTCATGGACTGTCAAGGTCACGGCAACTTACAGTACCCAATTCCATTACAGGATGTAGCTGAAATTATCATTCTCTTGACATAAAAGAGGCTTAAGGAGTAAGAAAACAGCAGGCAGTATGGCTTGCCAAAAGGTCCACTGCGAGACTGCATCATGAGAAATGAACACATCAGAAAGCTCAACAGCTCAGGACACTCACTCCAAATAGGTACCTCCAAGCTTTCCCAAAACACATGGACATTTTAAAGAACCACAAATCAAAGACATTCCACTTACTCCACATTCTATCCTGTAGCACAGGCAGCAAATAACCACCAATGCTATCAGCGAGGTTAAGCTTTGTGGTTAGCAAAGACAACAGACTGCTGGTCTGCGGAAGCAGCAGCAGCAGCGGAGTAAAAAGGAAGGAGCAGATCAAGGAATTAAAATTGCATTTAGAAAATTCTGTCCCCATGCAATCCTTTTCAGCACAAAGTGGGTGCCACCGAGACATGTCCTATAAATAAATAAATAAAATTTTAAAAGCCAAGCATCTTGTGTACCTGGAAGCAAATTATCTTTTTTAAATGAAGGACAGATGACAAACTACCTTCCCAAGCACAGAAGTGCAACCCTTAACAGAAGACCTGGGCTGTTCTGTTCTTCAGAATAACTGACCCTTCTGCTGAGCCTGCAAACAAGAATAGTGGCAAACGTGCAAAACAACCCAACAATGAAGCACATACCATATTCTACAGTCCTATTCTGCAGCTTTATGACATGCTGCATGGCAACACGAAAGACCGAGTGAGATGCAAACATCCTTTGAGACACTACTGATCACCCCCAAACTGCCCAGTCTCCTGGATTTGATGTTATACAGTTACCTCTTCATCCTCATCCTCATCTTCAACATCCAGGATACCCGAATCCTGCTCAGACATGGGGCTAGTGTTTTTTACCTCCAGATCTGAGCTTGCACAGACTTCTTTCTTGGACTTCTTCCCCCCGCTTATCCTGGGATGTTGCGATACAATATTGTCCAGGTTTCTTTGCTGCTGTGCCTAGGAAAAAAAGAAAAAGATTTCACCTTCTACAATAGCATCCCCAAAATTTTTTTCTTTATTTGTTTTCCCAGTCAAAAGATGGAATCAGTCATGAAATATGACAAATGAGACAAAACACATGCTTAATGGAACTTAGAAATGTTATAGTTTTCCTAACCCAGATATTCCAAAGAAACAGAAGAATCATTTCAAAATCATTCCAGGGATTATGCAACAATACAAATAATATTCTGACTCTTCACAAATCAAACTGCCAAACCCATCATACTCCCATATTGATCTATTTACAGCACAGATGCAGAAATATTAGCCCACAGGCCATGTGGTGACTGTCACAGGCTAAATTAAAGGACGTACTTAACTGTTGGATTTGTTCCTCTTTTCAACCCATGTCAGCACAGAACATTCCACATCTGGACCCCAGAGGTTCCTGAAAGCATTTTTGTGGTACCCCAGGAGAGCTTAATTGTCCATTGCTGATGTACAGAATGAGCTGTAAAAGGTACTGAACTAAAATTTGCTTGCTGGGAGAAGCACCAAGATACAGGGAACAGAACACATGAACTCAACAGAGCTCCCCTGCACCCTTGTCATATTCCTGGGACTTCGGAGTTTGCTAGCAGCAGAGGTTAATGCATGTGCTGTGCTGAAAAAACTCACTTGGTTTCCTTATGTTTACTGAGCACAGTATTTGATAATAGTTTGGACCCAATTGTTCAAGAGAGTTGACCAAGAACTTCAGATTAAAGGATGCAGAGACACTGTTCACACCACCAGAATCAAATCATGGCCAATACAAGGGGGAAAAACCACACCAACAGATGCAGTGGTTCTGCATACACGGGCTTATGCTCTGGTGTAACCAGAAACTAAACATTCCGAAAACCTGAAATTTATATGGATATATACACACAGATTTATAGGCACCTCCCTGCCTCATTTTTTTCTATAAATTTTAACATATAAGAAAAAAAGGTGTATGGAAATCATCCAGATGTCTTTCTAAAAGTGTTATTTTAGATGGCAAGTTTCTTTTTGAAAAGTAATTAGTTTTTTTATATATATTTCAGTTATAAATATAAACTCTCCTTCTAGCAATTACATATAAAACCCAAATCAAACCTGCCCCTGAATATTTTACTGCTCCCCTACGAGGGAACACAAAAAAGGTGTCGAGAGGGACCCTGTCTCGCCCCACGCTGACATGACAGCCTGGCTTTAAAAGAATGAAGGAATACTAGATACTGTATCATAGATAACATCAGTGAAACCAACTGTGGTAAGAAAACAATGGAGAATTAAAACAAGTGGAACCTATTTAAAACAAAACAACAGAAAAACCCAACTGATTACTTTTGTTACCTGAACTGCAGAAAGTTCTATCTAGAGTGCAAAGCTTCACAAAGATTTCCTTTTAAACACTTAAAAGTATTAGTGTCACACTAAAGTAATTTATGGGCAAGTTTTATTTTGACAGTCAGCCATTCTCAGCTCCCTTTTGAATCACTTGTTGGGAAGACTGACCCCACTGGAGACAATCACTCAGGGAGTTTCTAGATCTGAAGAATATTAAACACCAGGCACGGTACGAATATCCCAAACCTTGCAAAATCCAACAGGCTCTGCCGTTGTGCAACGCAAAGTGTCCTTCACACTGTGCACGTACCATCGGCTTCATCATAATTACCAAACATGTCAACTGATAAGTTAAATGTATGTAGCTGGCACTGGACGCGGTCGCACCAGGAACTGGAGCTCAACCTTACACGAGGCGCAGCCCTGTGTTATGTCATATCACAATCTTGACCTCTAGTGGCTGAAAAGCAGTAGTATTGTTGACGTTGACTACAAGTGCTCTTACAAGAGAAGTAACAGCTGAGCAAGAGGAGTACCAACCAAGCTTATTAAAAAGATCTCTTCAGGGATGAATCTCAACAACAGTGATTTTTTTTTTCAGCAAAGCCACAGGAAAAGTTCTGTGTGAACACTGCTGAAGACAAATTTTGCTAACAACGTCAATACTTGAAGCAATTGGGGAAAAGTGGTATTTTTTGCATTACAAATCTCAAACTTCAGAGGCACAACTCTATAGAAAGAGATTGCAACATCACATAAAGAGAATTAGGACTTCAAAAAAGGGGAGTGAGTGCTTGGTCCTTCTGAAGCCCACACAACAAAGAAATTCAAGGCTCGATTCCACTCTCAGATACACCCATTTATGACATAAGTTACTCAAGTGAAGCGCAATGAAGTTATAACACTGAATCCACTGTAAATTAAACCAAAAGCAAGCCCAGTGTACTCATTAAAATCTCTCAGATTTATGTAATCTTTCTTCCTCTGGAAAGCAAAGAAATCAAAGAATGGGAAAATGCAAAGTTTTGGATAGAACATTGTGCTTGAAATGGATCATTAAACAGGGCGTAGCAGGATCACAGCAGAAAAAAAATTGGTCATGGGAGAAGAAAAATTTAGGTTAAACCGCTGAAGGATGCTGCTGCTGGCTCTGAACTTCACTGCAAAGTCCTAAGCATGTAATATTCAATATTTTAGGCTGAACAGAGAATTAGACTCAAGAGTGGAGTCTAGTGTGGACTAGTTTTCAGAAGACTGCCCCCGCCATCCCTTTTCAAACAAGAGATTGTAATGCTTTCCTTCACCTTCATTCTCTCAAGAGGAGCACAGGAGTACATGTTGAGTAGATGTCAGTATTGAGAAGATCCAAATCAAATTACAGTAAGACTTGATATCAAGTCAAGAAAATCTGTTCCAGAAAAAGCCATCACTCTAGACCAAGGAGCTCAATATACAAATTCAAACACTGCATTTTGCATACTTTTAATGCGAATAATCTGTACTTTATCGAGAAAAGAATGTTGACCTGAACTCCAGGGACCTACTAGGAAAAATGGAAAAAAAAAAGTATGTACCATGTCCCAGACATTGTCAAAAAGCAGACAGAGATGCTCCCAATGGCACAAAAGCCCACCAAGGTCTTTACCTTTATGAATTGCTTTAGGAGATAGAGGGGGAAAGTTCTAAATTGGAAGAGATTTTTCAGGGATTTTGACCTTAAAGACAGACAATGTCCCTAAAGTAACCCATTCAATGTTTATTCCCTTCTAGCACACCAGTGCACATCACAGCACGTAACCCCATCTTGCACAGCCATCGCTCCATTGCAAGGTGGGCACAGCCCATCAACAGACAGCTGGGAGCCCGAGGAGTCAGTGTGATATGAGCAGAGCCCATAACCTAGGTGTTACGCTGAACAACACAATGTCCACGCCAGAAAAAACAGTAATTGCTTTTCCATTAACAGGAGGGCATTTCCCCTGCCCCCACTCTTGGCAGGAAACAATCTGGACTGAAGTGACCTATAAGTGAGAAATATCAAATTTTCTTTAACTTTGGCGGCTTGGGTGAAGTCACCGAGGTTTCAGTTTCATCTTGAGAGAGCGAGCTGGGGAGAGGCCCAGAGGAAGTAACTAAGGAGAAATTTGGATTTAACCGCCAAGGAACTCCCTGCTCCTACCCCCATCTCGTTACCCGCACCTTCCCAGGCCAGGGGTGCAGCAGAACAACTCTGCAATGTATTTGACATTGCGCATAAAGGATGAAAAATGACCTGCAGAGCAGGCACACTTGGATTTTAATGTTCTGTTTCACATAAAGGCATCTGTAGGGAGCCCAATGAAGAGGCACACTTTAGAAACCACATCAAAGCGCAGGCGACACTCCAGCGTGCCCTCTGAAAATAGAGGGACCTGGGCCTATGGGGGAGGCAAAAAGCCCTCGAGAGACAAAAATCAAACAAAAATCCCCTTACCTTTTGGTGTGGTTTACATGAAAGCAAGTGCATTTTTGTATTATTCTGTAAAACTGCCTCTATTATACAAGACCATCAATCTCTTGACTCTCTGCTTAATGTGACAATAAAAAAAAAGATAAGAAACCAAATGTCTGTTCATAGCTAACATTACATTTAGCCATAACACACAAAGTGTTTGGTTCACGTAGCTGAAACTCCCTCCAAGAACAGCTATTTTCTTCATCCACGTGTCTGGCAGCCTCCTTGCAACACAGGAACACCCTACACCTCTGACATGGCAGAAACTCCAGTCCCCCAACAGCAAAGCTATTTCCAGGGTGGCTGATAGGAGAAGCAAAGGCAGCTTTACACCTTCAGGTTTAGGTCCATGATCTATGTTTGCTTTTGTAAGCAGACAGAGGTTGGCCATTGGGCAGTTTAGAAGTCCTTTGTCTCCCCAGGTGAGAAGTTGTTAGGTATTTTGGCTGAACGCAAACAGAAGAACTGATGTCCTCTACTGATTTTCCTTGAGCAAGAGAGCATTGAAGGAACAAGGGAAAAAAGCACTTTCACCTTTACTGTTTTTTCTACCCAGCCATCTTCTTTTATCTTACCTGTGCACCACCCCACCAAGTGCTCAACCTCACAGGACACAGCTGTAGGGGTTTTCCTTTCAAACCTGTCATAGAAGAGTCCTAACTACAAGTCCTCAATAGAAGTCCACCCTGAAATGGATGCCACAGACTTCAAAGCAGCGACTCCACCACCCACTGCCACTCAACTAAACACACAGCCAACAAAGCGTGCAGACCCAACTTTCTGTGTGAGAAATCAAATGCATTGGCTTCAAACACCAGTAACAAGTAGTAGCTTTATTATTATAGTATTATAGTAGTATTGAGTATTATTATTCATAGTTCAATTTTTCAAAGTAACTTAACTGCTTGTGATCAAGCGAACACAGCCCCAAACACACAACCACAACCTGTGCAAGGAACAACATAGAGTAGCAAAGCAGGTCATGGGCTCCTCCAGGACCTGCCTACAGAAGCCATACCCATCCATAAGGGAAAGTTGTTATACCACCTACACAGGGAATGAGCGCCTTTAAAACTCAAGTAGCTTTTTATAGAGTTTTTATAACTTTGCTTTGTTTTTCACATTGGTTTGCCAATGCGTGTCTTACCTCCCGTCACCTCCACCCACTAGTGAGACAATATTTACTTTTTCAGAAGAATCTAATTAGCTCTTTCCTGATGAGAGAGTAGATAAGGCAAAGAAAAGGAGGGGGGGAGGGGGAAGAGGTTTTATGATTTAAAGGGAATGAAGTACTGCCATGATTAGCTTTGGTGGTTTTGATTAGTTACTGCACATTTGCTGTGGCAATTGTTTTATAGACCCCTCTAATGGGCTGAGACACAGAACTTTAAAATATTGTTTCCCAATATCCCCAGGAATGGGTTATATATTCTTCAAATAATACTACAAAAAAAAAAAAGCAGACTGGCTACAGGGTAAGAAAAACGTTAATAAAAAATGACAGTAGGGCTGGCTCCCTGCCAAAGACCCATTTGAAAGTTATAAAATCCCCCTCCGATCAGATAAAAGCATGGATTATTATTGCAAGGTGTAAACTCAACATACTGACACAGCTTCTGGTTTGAGTTTTAACAAAAAAACCCTCGCTTGTCAAGATAAGGTTTTTTTCCTATCTGCTTTCTCGGTGTTAACTGGTTATCAGAGAAAACAATTTGTCAGACGTTTGTCAGACAAAGTTCACCATCAGCACAGGAAACAGGGCCCAGGAGCATGATTTACTTATTTATTTTAAACTTGATTCCTGGTCATTAAAACAAGTTTAGAAATGCAGCATTCAACAAGTCTGCTGTCCTCAATGCTCTCCAGAGACTTTGCTTCAACCACCCACTCCTCCTCCCCCAAAATTACTCTTCTCAGCTCACCGGTGCTACAAATGCAGCTCATGATACTGATATTGCCAAATAACAGTTTTGCTCAAAGACAAATTTTTGGCATCAAGCATGCAATGGGGAGCATGCAATTCTCCCTTTGCTTTTGCCATAACCCAATGATTTATCCCTGTCTCCACACACTTGCTCCTCTTCCTCACCTGGAAGACAAGGTCAGCATTATTTATATCCTTAGAGTTCACTGCAGAGAGTAACTTGGTTAATCCAGCATTTTACACAAAACCCATTAAACCTCAACTGTTCTTTGGGAAGCCCCTGCACTACAGTACTCGGAGAAAGGAATGATCAAGACTCTCCTTTCCTAGGAAGCTGTATAAAGAAGTTCATCACATTAGCATTGATAAAAAGTCTTAGGCAACCAAGTCCTCCAGGTCAGCTGTACAATAAAAGACCAAAAGCCATTTTTTAAGAAGTCCTTTATTGAGCAAAGTGTTGATTTACACTTCTGTGTGATCTAGCCTCGAGAACAAGATAGCTGCTGCAGGCATCAAAAGTAGCTCAGTTATGAGATTACAAAGTTTATTTATCACATTTACACGGAGTGGAGAAGCTGAAAATTATATAAGCAGACTAAAAGCAGTAGGAGGATGGCTGTTCTACGGAGTATTTTAAACACATTAAAGACCGTGGCCCTGACAACTCCACAGCTCGGGTCTCTGTTTAATCAGTCCCAAGCACTTCATGAGCCAGGCTGAGATAAATAGTTTAGTGCTCGCTGTTAAGCAATGGGGTGAATATTCTTTGATTATCTTTTACCAACAATTTAAAATTCCTTTTTAAATGCTGAGCGCTTTCATATGAAATCCCCTGCTATATGCAACACTATAAACCACGCTCTGATGTTGGGTTTTTTTTAATGCTGCCTTTTCATATAACATTGAAGAAGCACCTCTCTCCCTGATGAGACTTAATTATGACTCAAAGCCCAAGTGGAAACTCCCACACTTTGGTTTAACCTCTCACTAGCCTAATTGCAACTGAACCAAACCCTGCAGAATAAGAGAGGGAGCAGCAAGGTAATCACAACCAAAACCAGTCACAGGTGAGGGTCTAATTCTCACCCTCCCTGTTCCAAAATGACTCAGGCATACAGGACCAAGCCTCAGCTTTAAGAACTCTGTCAGGCACTAGGGACTAGTAATTATTTTCTAAGTGAGGGTTTGTTTCAACACGTTCTCTGACGATCAGGGCATGACGGAGGTAATAGGGGATTTTTTTCACTGAAACTATTAAAAAAAAAGAAAAAAAAAGAAAAATCCAGACCAAAGGCTTGCTTTCCCAGAGACTAACATCAGAAAAAAAGGGAACGCAGGTGGAGAAGGGATGGATGAAGTAAAGGGACCATCTCAGGCTTTGACTTAGACACCATGTCCCATGCTTGCCTTGGCCCAGTGCTTCCATTAAAGACAACCACAGTGAAGCACTGGAGAGGTTGCAGAAAGCAGCCAAGGCAATATCCTCCTCCATCTGAACATGCTCGGCTCAAAGAGGTCTCCAGCCCCCTGCACCATCACACCCCCAGTGTAGGAGTATTCCCAACTCAATAACTGAAGACTGCAGGCAGCTCCATCAGCAAGTGATGGCATGCAAACCCTCACCTCTCTTCCAATAGACTTGGGCAACTCTCCAATTGTTGTTCTAAACCTCCAACCTTGCCCAAGGAAGTTGCAACTATCACACCTATGGCAATGCAGAATAAAAAGAAGTTGTGGATTAGATCTCACAAAAGATTGAAGGCGTGTTGGACTGTGAAGCTTTTCAGGGTTTGATCCATGGGTAATTCTGGAAAAACAATTAGAGCACACTCACGACTGCTGTTTCAGCTTGGAGATACCACTGCCCACAGTCTGACATGGTACAGGGCCCTCACACCCCCTCATAAATCACAGTAAAGCAAACAAAAAAAGTTTGTTTACACCATTTCCAATGTTTCTCAAAGGTTTTACTGTCGCTTTCCCTTCCCACTGTCCAGGGGGTTGAAGACATTTAAAGCTACTGGTATAACTAAGGAGCATGCTGCCTAACATCTCCATCTTACATGTCAAGAATTGCAACCAAAGATGTATTCCTCACTCAGCTGGGACAGCAAACAAGGATTATAGCTCACTGGTGCTTGAGTTTCTGCTCTGTGTATACTTACCCTGACGACAATGACTCTCAAAAAGTTACACAGTGGAAAGAACACTAACACTCATAGCCTGGCCTCAGATTCAACCCTTATACTTCATTCTCTCTGGGAGTTCTCAAACTGCTGTTACACACACTCTCTCTCTGGGCCTTGTCAAGCATTTTGGAGATAAGTTTCCTTTCAAGATTCTGCTTTTGTTTCCACTTATCAATCTAGTTTTGGAGGGTTTTTTTTTCAAGATTCTGAGAAACCAGCCATGTTCAATGCACCTAGATGGTCCCAATTATCCTGGAACACAGAGACTCATCTAAACACAAGGATAAAACCCTGAGTGGTGAGTCCTGGACAAAACTTTTGGGTTTTTCTCTTCCTCAAGGCAGCTTGTTAAGTCTTTTAAATCAGATCTGGGAAGATACCCTTGGGACCTAATTTGCCATCCAGATCTTCAGTCAGAAAGTATCCTGAACTGTACTCATGATAATCTGAGATAAGAGGTTCCACAGCTGGTTCTCAACTGCATCACAGCAGCAGGACAGCCTGGCACCAACTAAAGCAATGTCCCGGATCTTCTCTTCCAGCCTTCTTCTGTGAGACTCAACCTGTACTAACACACTTTTTGGAAACAGCTCAAAGAAATGTCATCCAAGACAGTGGCACTGATGACTCATCTGTTCTGAGATGCACCCAAAGGCACTTTCACAGACTCTTATGGTCACTGAACTCTGTGCCCTGTCAATGCAAGGGATCACACCAAGATAGAAGATGGGTTAGATGGGCCAGATATGTTAGGGAAAGCAAAGGACCGCAATGGACAGCCTAACAGGAGATGCTTCATCACCAGAGACTTACGAACAAACATCTTTAAAGACAGCATGCTAAAGATGAGCTTAGTAACATCACTCATGCCTGGGAAGAACCTGCTGGACTAGAAGATATCTTGAGCGCCTTACTATTCTGTTTTGATGATAGAGAAAGATCTTTCCAATGGTGGTCTAATAATGCTTATCCAAACTGCTGTCCAATTCAGAGTGGGCAGTGTTGTACAGACAACCTCAGAGTTACATATACCAGCATATCTAACAGTTAAGTGGCAACCATCACAGCTCTTAAAGACTGCACCCCAAAATCTAAAGAAACTCCTACTATCTAGTTTTTATCTCTCAGGGAAAACACAGAAAGCAGTACCTCCACTTTCAGAAGATTTAAAAAAAAAAGCTAAAAATCCAACCAGAGAGAAAAATCTTTCTTGGAGCAAAGACTATTTCATTCTATTTAGGAATAGCCCCTATGGTTTTTTTGATGAGAAACCCACAAAGCAGATGACAAAAAGGCTGAGCCATGCAGACTAGACTTTCTTGTTAAGAACTAAATGGCTTTCTCAAGCATAATCATATTCTCCATGATCTACGAGCTTTAGGATAGTAGCAAAAGAAATCAGAACACTGTTTTGTTATTTCTGGTTTTAATTCAGAGAATTAAACAGCCAGTGTTTCTCCAAGCTTGTTGAATGTAAGGGGTATTTAATCTCCATATGAAAAGTTTTACTGAAAATTACTTTACAGAACAGCTTAAATTTCATTTGGCTTCATTTCACACAGATTTCCTCTGACACTGCAGAATATTCTCTTGATAAACAAGTTTTTCCTAAGCAGTTGTTCAAAGATGATCATCTTTAAGGTCTCTTCCAACCCAAACCATTCCACAATTCTACGGTAGGACTGCTGGGTAAGAAGCTTGGGAATTTAGAAAAGGCATTACAGGACAGACGAACAGAATCACACATTCATCACACAGTATTGCTCTCTAAAACCCACATTCCAAACGCAAATGAGTTTGTGGTCTTTTTTAACATAAAAATGAATTTAGTCGACATATTGCATAACTCTTCTCTACTGCAGCATGTTCTCAAGGAGCTTTTTCCCCCCACATCGATAAGTACTGCTTTGCTTGTATCACAATTTTTTAGCATTGAAACTAGAAAGACTATGAATACACAGATAAATCAAAACCTGATCTCAACTTGCTTCTCTAAATTGACATAACACTGATCCTTTAATGCATCATATGTTATTGCTGAATTAATTAAAATTAAGCATTAAAACAAATCCATATTCATAACGTCCAGATTTTCAGAAGTCACAACCAGAAAAATCAGGCAACTACCTACACGTTTTTACTGGACATGATCTGCCCTCTAAAGGCTAAGGTGGAAACTGCAGAGAACTCTGCAGCTCATAATACAGACCCAAAAGCATTACACATCGTATTCCTTTTTCTTTATACCTCACTGCTCTCTTCCCCACAATCTATTGTTCGACATCTCCACTTGACTCAAACCTCGCAGCGACAATCCTGGCCTCATTAAACTCAAAGAAAAATCCACTGTTGCCCTGACGGAGCCAGGATCTCACCCTCATAGGTACAGTTTTCTTCAGTGCAGAGAAATGAGTAATGGGCACAAATAAGGTTTAATCAAATGCCTGTCCGAATCCCATCCATTTTAAGGTCCAATATAATTTTGCAAGTCAGGACAATGGTATCAATGCTGTAGCATGACCCTACCAGTTTACTAACAAATTATATAATATTTGGCTCAACCATTAAAAAAAAATAATCCTGCCGAGTCTGTCCTGAACACCTTTGATGTTTCCATCTTAAGCAAGGATTCAGCCGCAGCTGGAAGATGGGAAGCTGTTAGAGCTGGCTTTCTGCTCTTCATTTCATGAGAAGCAATATATGCAAGCCATTCCAATCCCCAGAACCACTAGCTCTTCCAGACCATTGGGCTTCAATAACATCCCTGAGGAAAACAGTTCCTCTCAATCAAAACATTTTCATCCTCAACATCCCAACTAAAAAGCAAGAGATGGAAAGTTCAGCACTGACACTCACTAGATCTGTATACGCATCTTTTGTTCTCGTTACGTATTACTTCATACACTTTCCTTGTAAATTCACAAAGTATTATTTCACATAAAGTATTTACACAAATTAAATGCCTATTTTATAGAATAAATGTTTTAATATCACTGTGCCTTTACACCGCAATTACTCAATACCAGGACAACACGCAGCAAAAGAGGAGCTGTGGTAGGACCATGGTCACCCAGAAGTGATCATTTCAACACTGACACAAAAATCTGAGGAACAAAATACACTGATGGTTTGGAAACCAGTAATGTCACTTTATAACACAGCCATACCACTTTCGTGAGGCCAGGAGTGGGTTTTTTGATCTAGCTATCTTCAAAGCCACACGCTTAGTTTTCCCTCTGAATTACTTAAGCAAGGATCCTAAATAGGAGCTGGGATGTTAATATCCTAAACTGACATTAACAGTGTTCACAAGTGCTATGTACCTTCCAAACAGGTTGCTTGCATTAGGGTATCTTAATAATCATTAGAATGATCCCCTATTCTGCATTAAAATTTTTGGCCAAAGTACCTGCCAAAGAAGATGTGATGTACAACATGAGCCCATCTTGCCTGCAGACATAGCAATGGAAAAGGATGTTCTGGTGAATTTCATCTGAATTCACTGAAGTCATCATTTGGGTTTATAAATCAGCAGTACATTTTGGTGACAAACTTCCTTCAGAGCAACATGTGGCACACAAGAGAGGAGCCCAACCTGGAGGCATTTTTTCAAAGCTCTAATTCTGCTTCTCGCCCCTAAATACATTTTTTTAAGAATATTCACAAAGAAAACACCCAGTTTCCAGGGCATCATTTCTTACCCTCATAAAGCACTTTATAATGGTTTAGATTTAAAGACTGAAATTTCAAACCATTTCACCACTGCCACACTTCCAACAGCATGGAAGTAATAGCAAAACATGACAATGAGAAAAAAGAGAGGGAGAGAAGCGCACATTAAAATTAGCTGAAATAGGCAACTACCATCTCCACACAAACAAGCTTTAATCCCTTGAGCACCAAACAACTCCCATAAGCTTCCATTAAGCGTTTCTGCTCTTTAATCCCTTTTCTGCCATTACAGTTAACTAATCCATTTAATTTAATCACACTTCCCTAAAAACCTGTTCTCAAGAAAAAGTTAATGCAAAGGTTATCTAATATAGCACATGCTGCCAGTAGTAAATCAGCATTTACAGGTAGGAGTTTCATCCAAATACATCAACGGGTCTCCCAGCAGGAACACGCTGTCACTATTTTATGGACATGGTAAAGAAACCCTTGCTCAAAATAAATAAAATCTAAGTAACAGAAAATGCAATTGACATGGACAGGATTTGCAGGACAAACACTTCAGGAGTTTTTCTAGTGCATCAGAATGAGCAGGGCAACAGCCAGCACTGCTACCTACAAGCTCTTCTTCTGGCCACCAGGTAAGGCATCCTTCCCACAGTACCATGTTTGCCTACATTTAAAACTCACAGACTTCAAAATTACAATCACATTTTCATAAAAGACCAAAATAAACACCAGCTTGTACAAAAAAAAAAGAGGCAATTAGAAAGTTAGCATTCCTCCAACTTCTCGTTAGTAAAAGTTTTATAACCTTCCAAAATGTGGCACTCCAGCATAAAACCTGGCAGAAGGAAAAATGCCCTTGTCTACCTTTCATAAATATAGCAACATTTCAGTGTTGGCAGAGATGGCCTGGCTCCTATTACTAGCCTTTTTCCATTTTAAATTTACTAGTTAATTTTATAGAAACAAATAAAGGGACCTACATATTATAAATCTATTAAGGATAAAAAACATAACTCTGAAAAAACACACAAGAAAAATCTCACACCTTCCCTCCAGCCCTTTCCAATTTTAATTTATATGCCTTTTAAAAGAAAAAAGCACCTCTCAATTGAGCTGGGAGGTCTTCCCTAAGGCCCCAGCAACTGGCACACATGTGGCATCGTTTTTCATACCTCAGCAACACGCAGCTTAATTGACTCTTCACTCTTTTGCAGGTAACAAATTCCACTGCTATTGATAAAAATAGGGGAAAAAATTTTATTTTTTGCATGTATTTTCATCTAGTCCCTATATGAGGTTGGTAAGGGAAGCTCAGAGACTAAATACAATAGGGTTTCAACTGTTATGCCTCCATCTGGAGTTAACATGGTTGCACCTGCTTTTCATAAGGTGTGAATGTGACCCCCCAAAGTGCTCCAGTGAGGCACTGTACTGACTCCAACCAAGCTAATAGTAGAGATGGATGTCCGTGAGTTATAAGATTAGGAAACAAAACATAACTTTGCATCACAAGGAACACAGTAGATTAAGAAAAAAAGTAATTAGAAGTCAACACAACCAATCAATACTGTTTTCTTCCAGCATCAGTGAAATTTTATGCTGCTGAAAATCCAACTGAGTTTGCTGATCAGCAACTAAAACAGCAATAGGGAAGACTCCGGGACAATGAGTGCCGCAGTTACCAGGGAAGCAGGTCCAGCTGTGCTTCAGCTCATGGCTAACTTGGCCATAGCTCTCCTTTGGAGACTTCACAGCCTCAGAAGCTGCTGGGAAACATTCCTCACCACAAGACCAATCTGGTCTGCACATGGGACTGAGTAACTCCTTGGGACTGGCCAGGGTGGTAGAGGATGACAACGTGGCCATATATTTATAGGAACATCCTTGACAACAACAGTTTGCATGGGGCAGAAGCATGTCATCAATTCCAGCACTGGGGCATGGATCAAATGCAAAAAAATAAAGAAGAAAAAAAGAAAGGCATTGCCAGCACATGTTTTTCTTTCACAACACTCCCTGGACCATGAGTTTTCAGTGTGTCTTTATCATTTGAGCCTACAACTGGTTTTCAGCTCATATTTACCTTTTCTTTACTGATCCAGGACTTACAAGCATTTTTACAAGAGAGGATATGCATCTTTGTGCTACAGTATCTGAGCTACAAACATCGTCGAAAACCAGTAACCCACCACTAAGCTACTGGTTAGCTTTGTGCAAAGGGAAGCAAAGTACCTGAGCTCAACCGAATTTCCAAGTCATGTCTAGTCTTCTAATTCTCATTTCTTACTGGAAGAGAACACTTCTCTTAGCTCCCATATTTTGTTACAGAGATATTTGATCCCTTAAAGCATGGCAGCCTCTCATGCTCGTCTCAGAACCACAAAACTGGATTATTATATTTTTAATGCAATTGGGACAGTTGAACACGAAAAATGATAGGAGAAACTGTGGGCAACCCTCCTAAAAACTAGAAACTTTTTTGGCTTGTTATCCTTCCTGATCCATGTGCAGCAGTGTTGGACAGGACTATTATGCTCCAGGTGTGGATGCAAGGGAGAATCGCATCTCAAAAGAACCTTTACTTTTCCAATAGCGCAGTGACTGGCAGAGCCCATGTTACAATAGCCCCAAAGATTTGCTGCTGCAAATAATCAGAAAGTCTTCAAAAATCTGGAACCTCCTCATCCTCCAAATAAATTCCAAACCGCCTTATTTTTTTCCCCCCTTTTCAAGTCAAGTGGAAACTCTCCCAAACTCTTAATAGTGTTGTTCTTAAAACACTTTGGAGATACTTCAATAGACACTTCAATAGAAATCACTGACAAAATATTAAATAGAATTTCATCCTAAAGCCTCACACATCATTTAAAGGCCAGATCCATGGCTGCATTCAAGTCTTGTTCTCTTTTTGCTGAATTAATTTTCATTTAAGGTGATGGACATTTGGATGCTTCAGAAGTATGTCAGAAACCTCAACAGTTTTGCCCATCTGACGCTACAGAGTTCATACAAACCTCCTCCTTCATACTTTAATTACCCTGTGAGTTAAATCACAGATTCTCTGCAGTCACAGAAGAACATTAAGGGCAAATAAAATTTGCCTGTCCCTGCATGATGCATCACTACCAACTACCAAGCTCAAGAGCTAACAGAGATTGATTTTCAACTCCTGAAGCAGGCTTACAAGTCTGACCCTAATGAAAAATAATACATCTGAACCCAGCTGCAATGTGAGACACTGAAAAACAGCAAAAATATGCTACTAACTTCTTGCCTAGTATAAGCACACTCCAAAGATTTGCATTGACTTTGTAGAACTACAGCAACTAGTTATAATTGATTAAGTGAAAGACTCAAACTCTGTCCAAGTCAAAGGATACAGACACTGACTTCAGTTACTGCTCTTCTAATTGAAGTACTCCTCAACCCAAAGTTAACTTAGCATGCAGCTAGTAAACGTCTGATTCTTTTCCTTTTCCCAGCTATGTTTTACAAAACACATTATAAAAGTTAGCATCACGCTACAGAAATACGCCCAGAAAGACTGAAGTGATTTCTTCACCAACTCCATTTTCCTTATGTTGAACCATACACCTTAGTTATTAGCCTTTCACATTTAAGAAGAAACCATGCTATACACAAAAAAGTTCACACTGGAAACCAGGCTTGGGTTCTTGCCTCCAGGAAATAAATGGTAAAGAGATCCTCTGTTTAGTCCTTAGCAGAGTGAAGAGAGATGAAGGGAAGAGTAACTTGTATAATTCTGTAGAAGATTTCAAGCACTTCATGACGTTTCAGGGCTCAAAAATCAAGTATCTGGACCCACAGGAACGACACTGGAAATAAGCAGGTTAGATCTGTCAGACTTCAGAGACCAGTTCTTACACTGTAACATCCTTGGGGCTTCCAAAGGTGACTTCAAGGTCTCTGGACTCTCCTGTCTTATCTTCTACTCCACCACCTAGCATAGAGAGCTCCCTTGAGTGCCAGGGAACTATGGCAAATCATACCTGCCAGAGGGTACGTATATCATACATCCCCAGAGATGCGTGCCATCCCATCTCAAATCCACACCAAGTACCTGCATGACAGCTACCTCAACCCTATGATGCCTCCACCAGAATGGAAAGTTACTCAAATTAATGACCTGAGTGATGATACTGAGAGCCCTGAATTACTTTCAGAGATTTTTCTTGACATCAACTTGATGATATACTGAACCACAAGGCTGCACTACTAAAACAGAAGAACAGCATAGGAGGCAGCTATGAATGTATTATAGCGAGTATTCACTCCAGCAATGGAAAAGGAAGCAGGGATTTACTTTTCCATTAGAACAAAGGACTAATGCAAAGCAGTAATTCATTAAGCTCAAAGAGAGACAGACTTGTCTCCTGGATTAGCAGTTTTTTATTACAAGTAAAAAGCTTCTGTACCATCTAATGAGGAAGACTTAGCCTTTTACAGTTCAGGATGAAGTGTTATTGTGAAATAAGGTGAAAGGAAAAAAGATTCAAACAAAATGAGCCTCATCTTCTTAGTAGTCAGGACTTTCCTAGGCAGTTACCTGCACAGAGAGGAATGCAAAATGTGAACATTTCTTCAGCTGGTGGGGACAAGAGGGAGAAAGAGAAGAAACCAACCTGCGTGCTACCCTAACTGGATTCTTTCTATGGCTGAAAATGTGCTAGCTGATACTCAATAGCACAGGATTTTCCCTCATTATTTAAAGGTGTGAGAGAATAAAATCCTCAAACTTCTATTTTTAGCATGTTCAAGATTACCTTGCTTTCCGAGGATCACAGAACGGTTTGGCTTGGAAGCATGCTTTGCTTCGCCAGTCCATTCCTTAGAAACAGACTGACATTAGAAGAAGGCTTAACATAGAATCCTTTACCTAACACATCTCAAAGGAAGCTCTTCTTCCAACACTTGTTTTCAGTGTTTAGGACAGTCGCACATAATTTCTTTGGAAAAGGATTTCACATAGCAGATCTCAGTGAGATTTACCCTTTAAAGGAGAGGTTTGTAGCTCACCCTCATTGCAGAAGGATCCCCGTGGCTGGGCCATGCACTATCTTGCTGAGCCATGAGGAGAAGCACTCTGCATGTAGGATGACAGACCAACATCCTAAATACAAACACCATCAAAAAAAATTCCTGCATCTTGCCAACCTGAAAAATATTACGGGCCAATTAATTTACAAGCAGAAAAGCCAAATGATTCCAAGGATGTTGATGATTCCAAAGAAGAAAGTCAAAGTTTTGACTGAACCAAATACAGTTTTTTTAAAACTCGAAGCTATTTCTTAGTGTTTTGCACACACAAGTTTAAATGCAAATGGCCACATCTAGGAGTCGGGGATCTCCTGGAAAGAGTCCAGCGGAGGCCACAAAGAAGATGAAGGGCCTGGAGCATCTTCCCTATGAGGAAAGGCTGAGTGAGCTGGGGCTGTTCAGCCTGGAGAAGACTGAGAGGGGATCTCACAATGTTTATAAATATCTTAAGTGTGGGAGACAAAGGGAAATGGCAACCTCTTCTCAGTGGCCTGTGGGGACAGGACAAGGAGTAATGGTCACAAGTTGAACACAGGAGGTTCTGCACTGATATGTGAAAGAACTTCACAATGAGGGTGATGGAGCACTGGAACAGGCTGCCCAGGTGGGTTGTGGAGTCTCCTTCTCTACAGACATTCAAGACCCATCTGGATGCTGACCTGTGCGACCTCTTCTAGGGAACTTGCTTAGACAGGGGGATTGGACCTGATGATCTCTCAAGGTCCCTTCCAACCCCTACAATTCTGTGATTAATAAGATTAATGAAGTTAACACAATGCATAAACCGTGAGAGACAAACAGCCCATGTGACAGGTGACCCAACTGCATATCCTCACCTTATGCTATTAGAAGACCAAAACCAGAAATGGACCTTTAAATTAGATAATTAGGCTGCATGTTACCTCATCCAAACTTCTTTATGTCTTTCAGCCATTTAGCAGCATTAGTCTTGGCTGGGGCTTGATCAGCTATACGAAAATGTGACTCCTGGGACTTGGGTTGGGGATGAAACACCACCTAATTCAAAAGGAGATTAAAATCTTACAACAAATTGGATAGATAAAAGGGTCTGTGGGGGACTCTATTCCCTTACTGTTCCCAAGGGACATGGAAGGCTAAGCCTTCCTCCAAGCAGTCGTGCCAGACACCAGGCAGGATTTCTGCCCCTCAGTTGCAGCTCCTGCACTGCCAAGCCTGGAGTCAGCAATCACCTCCTGCCAGCCAAGAACCAGAGTAAAACAAGGAGGTTTTAAAAATAACCTTGAGAGATGCTGCAATGCAATGTGCAAGAAGGAAGTTGGCTGCTCTCCTAATTGGGGGAAGGAAACTTCTATTCCAGCATGCTAAATGTGAAACAGAAGGAAAAACGAGAGCCCTCATGCTTATGAGGTGCTACTGTGGGAAGTTATCAATAAACTCTCCTCAAGGGTAATGGCAACAGCCTAATTTAAAGCAAGCTTCACTGACCAGGGCTACTGCCTGGTCTAAGTGACAGAACTGTGCTACTCAGAGAGATATGCTGCAAGCAACTGGAAATTTTAAGTGGTGCTAAGTGAACCCACACATCACATGTCAACGGGCTGGTTCCAGAAGATCACAGAGAAAGCCTGGAAAGGTAACTCTAGTTCAGCAAGACAAATGGACCACCAATGTAAGCACTGCTCTCTACAAGGAAAGAAAAGACAGTGGTCTTCAGGAGGGACAGGCAAGCTGAACTGAGGGACTGATGAGAATTTTGTACTGACAGATGACAAAAAATTGGGAGAGACCTAAGCAACACTGAGCAGTGAATGCCAGAAGAAAGATAGAGACTCATCCATACCCCCAGTGCAACAGCAGAACAGTAGTCTTCTTTAGGAGGTATACCCAAACACCATCCATTTATTCTAGGGCTTCAGCAGCCCCAACAGGAAGATGATCAACTTAATATCTGAGTGGATAGTGCAATTTTATGCTCTGGAGAAGATGACTTTGTGAACACTTGGAAAAAGTACGTACTTATGAGGGTACAATGGTCAGCATAGCCTGATCTTCATAGTGAAATTTCAGGACTGGTATTTGCCCCACTGTGGGCAGAGGGACACAAGTTTGGTGGGACATTAGGACTTTACAGGGCAGCATCCTCTGTTAAACACAAGCCATGAGAGACTTTGGTAAAGAAATTCTGTGAATCTGTATTAAGAACAGATCTTGACACAGAAAGAACGCAGTGGGGACATTACATCTGGTCGATGACCAAAACGATTCCCATGCCCCAAGCCAGCCCTTCATGGGATGACCAATGAAGCAATCCCCCACAATTTGCTTCTGCCACAAAGAAAGTCTCTTTTCCCACAATTCTAAGGACACCATATCTGGGACCAATACGCTTTCTCAACAGCAATATATAACCCTTTTCAGCCCTCCAGAAAAGGTGGCAAACACCATTCAAAATGACCAATCCTACCAACTAATGGATTGTAGTACCCATGTCTTAAGATCTACACTCCAGCTCCATCACAAAGCCATAGAAAACAAGTGGTTACAGACACTAAACCTAGATACAGAAAAGCTCTGGCTCAAGTACTAGCTTTGTAGGTCTTCTGGAAAAAGTTACCAAAGATAAAACAATCTTTCCATCTTCTGATTTAAAAGGGACTTCTGAGCCATGTCTGTCTTAAAAGCCAACATAAATTTGCATTTATCCCTGGAGGCTCTTAATACCAAAGGGCTCCCATTGGGCTTTAACAATGCTACTGCCCTTTTTCATGAAACAATGACAAATTCTCGTTCTCTTGATGGATGCTTATCCTCTACAGAAGTCAACAGCAAAAATGTGAAATGGATACTGAGCATCACGATGCTCTTATAAAATCGTTTAGCCTCCTTGGCAAAGCATGATTAAGAACTCAGCAACAAGTAATCAAGATGTGTTGAAAGAGATACCAATCTCAACAGAAAAGCTATCCTAAACCCTTTTAGCAAAATGAATCTCTGCTCTCTAAAGGGTTTTCGGCAGAGATTCCATTCCTAGTTTTGTCAAGATTGCCCACTGTAAAGGCTTTAAAGGAAAACAATAAAAAGAAAGGGGAAGAAGTTAAGGCAAATTGGAGTCTAAGAAGTCACCCAACTCTTGCTCACGAAAACTTCAGAAAACCATTCATCTTCTGAATAGACCCATCACGAAAGGCATTTCAGTGGCTATGACACAACAGCCATCCTTGTGGGAGGTCTAGTGAAAACTCTCAGTGCTAGGACTTACAGAGCTGGGAGGAAGATAACACTGCTTAGCAAGATCACAAGCATTTGTCATTGGAACAGAGGACGGACAAAGACAAAATTCCTTCCACCCATTTATGGCCAGAGGCAGTTTTGCCTAGTGCTACTTCAATACTGGTAGGTCCTCTACCTAGCTGAGGGGGTAAGAAAACTCCAGGAAGACCACAGTAACTCCTACAGGTCTACTGGTAAGACAGCGCATTAAGAGGTATGGGAAATTATGCACAGCATATTCAAACCAACCCAAGAAATTTCCAATCACAAAAGGTGTTTGATCCTCAGCAGAAAACCAAGTAAGTGCAGACACTTATTAAATAGATTAAAGCCATCATTCTTCAGCAAGGAGACCTAACCACAAGTTAGCTGCATATGTTGTATGCAGCTGAGGAATCAGACCAAGAATTCTACTTTGTTGTTCATGCCCCTCAAGAAACCTGAAAACATGTTAACATCAAGCAGAAATTTCACATCCTCATCTGCACGAACTGCATCTGTTGCACCCTACAGCTGAATGTCCATGACGTGCATGGAAAACAGAATTTATATCGCTTTCAAACAGGTCCCACACCAGAAATTACCCCGGAACACATGAAAATCAAAATCATTATGTGGATTTATCTCATCAGCACTCATGGCTTGGATTAATCACTAGAAGCATAACAGGCTTTGAGGAACACGGAAACTACTTCAGCAAACTCACTTTCACCTCTTCTTTTTGCCTTTGAAGGCAAGACGCAAGACAGCAATTTTTTTTTATGGTGAAGACGTCACTGAAACTCCAACACTGGGCACCAGCTCCACGAATTCCTTGGCCTTGGGCACACTCCACTTTGCCGTGCCAAAGCCCAGAAGCACAGCAACTGTTTTCTTGGTTGCACATGATGATTTGAACCATGTGAAACACACGTGACCAAAAGCTTCGCACCCAAAAACACAACTGTTATTAGGCATTGCGAAGGCTTTTGATACTCACAGATAAGCAAAATTAACAAATCCACAAGCTCATCTATCTTGGACCCCTGTCTGTCAAGCAAGTCCTCCTATTCAACCTCAACATCCAATACATCTGGCAGAAGCTGGACATCTAACTGTCCAACCTGATTGCTCCAGCAGTTAGATCAGTTGAAACAGGTTTCCTGGATCAGACCCTGAGCTGAGCAGACACAGCAACAACTTGTAGAGAAGCTTAAAGCAAAGCAGAAATGGGTAAACTCCCAATTTCATCCTCTCACCCCATTTTTCTTTCCAGTAGGGAAAGGTTCCACATCATCACAGTTTTTTTTGCCCAGCACCTGGTTCTTTCCAGAAAGGTGTATTACTTGGCAATTTATAAAGCAGTGCCAAAATACATCAGAATACTCTTCAACCTCCAGCTTGCAATAAAAAAAATTAATCCTGACTTTTTTTTTTACTAAGATATCTTTACATATTCTGTATAAAGCAGATGGGACAACTTTTGATGCAAAACTTGGATTTGCTGTTGTTCAGTTGTGGGTTATTTGGGGTTTTTAACGACAGCAAATAAATCTTGTACCAGGTAACAAGAAAACAGTAAAACTCTGAATAAGGTCTAAAAGCAACAATACCAAAGACTGGTGAAGGGTGGAAACCATGCCTTAGTGCCTAGGAGCCAGGCATTTCTGTGTCTCACAGTTACTATACAGAGTTTGCAACATTTATATAGACACACAGTTCTCAATTTATATAAAACAAATGTATAAACATACTGGAAGAGGCTTTGAGAAGAACTGGTAACAAAAAAAGTTTTTCTCACGATAAGCCAAATGGCAGAAATCAGACACCACTACAAAAGTATTCTGACATTCAAATGTACAGTAGGTTTTAATTATATTGCAATATACATGGGCATTTTTTCTGATTTACTAGGTCGCTTCTTTAAATTATAAGCCAAGCTGTGTTTTTAAGAAAAGCACTTTTTTAAAAAATAATTAAAAATAGAAACAGCACTGCAGCAAACATTTGGAAAATTTTCGGAGTCGATTGTTTATTGGGACTCCAACTGATTTTAATGAAAAATATGGTTATAATTTAAAAAAAAAAACAGCACTTTTATGTTTTGCATAAGGAAATTCCCTACAATGCAATCTCTGGGGCACTTTTTAAAGAAAAAAAAGAAAATCTCAAATGGTCACAGGGCGCCCTGGCCAAAAGCCCTCCTCGAAAACCAAAAGATGTGGGTTGCAAAATATTTCAAGTATCCACAACAAGTGAAACTGGATGTAGAAAAGTATGTTCTCAACATTTACTTCTGTTTATGGTGAAACTGGAACCAGATGACCCCTAACAACATATTGTGTGAACGGGTAATTAACCAGCTGCAGATGGAGCCCAACTGCTGATCATTTACATTCATAGCACTGATCATTTCCATCCAGCTCAAGGAAAAGGTCAGCTGGGGGGTAATCTGGGACAGTCCCTCCCATCAGATCCTCCAAAAACATCCCCAACATTGCAGGCTTGGTCCATCCAAAGAGTTACTGGTAGTGCACAGCTCTGGTGACAGATGCTGGCCCTATGCAGGACGTCTCACTGGCTGCCAGTACAGGACATCGCTGGGGCTGGGCTTCTGGAAGACAGGTTCAGGTCCTTCCTTCATGGTTGGTTGTTGCATGCTGCTCCACCACAGATGTTATCCCAGTTTGGTTTCATGGTGTTGCAAAGGTAACAGGAAGGATCTCCAAGCAACCCTAACCAGATGTGGACCAGCCTGCAGTTACATTGCCTTGATCTTCTGCAATAACTTTGGCTTTCCTCCATTTTTTCAGTTCAGTCATATGAAGTTTCCACCTTCCCACTACTGGCAGTGTATCCTCCACCAACTTTGCAGAGCACACACAGGGCAGCACTGTTTTCTCCTGTCTCACCTGGGGATTCACATCGTGGCCCTGATGTGGACCACAGCACTTCCAAAGACAGTGTGAAGGCAGCATTTATCTTATTAAATCACTCCTGAGCTACGGTGGCACTACAGATCACAGTTCTGTATGCACCCAAAATGCATCTAAATTAGGAATAAAACAGCACAACCAATAGTACATTCATACGCATATGCACACATGCACATGTAAATATGTACACACTTTTAAATAGGGCCAGTTTCATCAAGCTGAAAATTATGAGCCAAATCATTTGGGAAAAAAGAACGTAATCAGAAAAATATGAAGACTAATTGAAAATTGTTTAAGAACATTTTAACTAGATGCTCTAAAAGCCACAATCCCACAACTGAAAAAGGCAGCCACGCTAGTTAAAAGGCAACCTGGCTCAGACAGAAGTTAAGGAGGCTATAAAGGAAAAATAAAAGGAAGGGGGGAAACACGACAAATGAAATAAAGAGAAAAACTCATGCTGACAAACAAAAATCTGGTATTAGGATGTGTAGGATAGATGATATGGGAAGCAAGAGGAATCAAAGATATTAATGGCTGGTTAAGATTGTCAATGATTGTTTTTAAGCACATTAAGGGCAAAAGAGTCCAATAGATTGTTCCTTTAGCAAAAAGAAGTTTCTTCCTGTGGAAATGCCTAGCTAGAAAAAATTATTCAATAGTATCTCATTCTGCGCTGCCAAGGGTGGTCATCGTATTGCAGCCATGCAAAGCACTAGTCCTGCATTGCTACACAATGAAATGGCAGGTGGGATAGCGAGCCATTTCCAGTTCAGTGGACAGCACAATTCAGATGTACAAGCATGGAAATACTACTATAATTTATCCTAAGATACTAGATTTAGTTCTGATTTCCAAATTCAAGAAGGTTGGTGAAAAACTGCTCTGGTTTCATACCCCAGCAGATAGAAATTTGAGAGTTTTTCCACTGGGAAGCAGAACTTGACTGATTTCTTCCATCACAGCAAAGGTTAGTGACCTACTGTAAGCACTCAGCCAGGGAACTTGGGTTTGCACAAAGCAAATCCAAATGTTTCCAAGGAAGTCAAAGGTAGACTAGAAATTAGGTCCATGTTATTATCAAAGAGTGATTAAGTGAATAGAGACATCAAGTGCAATGTACCTTAATATTTGGAGAGAGCAGAAGACTGAAGAATATCTTGGCAATTATTTTCCATTGATTGTATCTGCAATCCTTTAGGAAATGAAGGGAACAAACATTAAAAAAGAGTAAATAACAACAAAGCACAGAAGATAGAGAGCAGACAGGCAACAAAAATTCTCAAAGAGTGGAAGTAAACAGCGCAGAAACCTGCCAACACCACTGGATGAAGGTATTTGCTCAACTGAAGACAACAAATTTCAAAGGAATTTTAAAGGAAAAGAAATGCACAAGTTATCTACCTGGAACTACTGGTCAGGGGACACATTCAGGAAAGACCAAAAGGTTAGGAGAGGACAGAAAGCTGAAGTGTCTGTCTGAAAGCCAGCAAAAGCTGAAGGAGCTGAAGTCATTAGAGATGAGAGCAGAGCATGACCCAAGTGTTTGGGAAATGGCTAGTGGCGAGCTATGACACCTGAAGGGTTAGAAGGGGCAGAACAAGTTGTCCACCTCTACAAGGACCATGGAAATCCATTAGCACTTATCCACAAATTACCCAAAGCATGGGCCACCTGAATAAGGTCAACACAACACATGGACCCAAAGGGAGTTGGAGCACAGAGGGAATTTCTCTTAAGAGCTTTGTTGACTAACACTTAAAAATGTTCTACTAGCACTGCAGAAATGCCAGACTTTCAAAGCCTATGGTATGAGAAAATAAACAGCATTGTACCTTGACTTGTTTCAAATACATCTGGAGATGACTCAACATACACTGTGAATTGTATGGGTTTGGTCTGTTGACCTTACAGATTTTGTGCACATCTGAATGTAAATGGCAACCTTCTTGCTTAAAATTAGCTTTTTGTATAGGATAAAAACTGTCATCCTTTAAGCAAACTGTTGCTTTTTATGTTCCCCAAAAAACTTTAACTGGACTGAGAACAAGCAGACAACTCTTAAGCCCGGAATTTGTTGCTTTGGGGTGAAAAAATGTGCATGTAAATATATAAATATATCGAAAAACATATTAATGAACATTCAGAGAGGGACACCAAGACCATGTCTCATCTTCAATGGTACCATCTGATACCAGGCAACAGTAGTAACAAGAATGAACATATACCAGAAACAAGCAAAGGAACACCTTCTGCCAAACTGTGGCATGTGCAGTGCTGCCCTCACCCTCAGGTCAGTCCTCCTCCATGACTCAGAACTGGATTCATTTTCCCGTAACACAGCGAGTTCTACAATCCAAGAATTTTGAAGTTTCATCAAAATCCATAAACACATTTTATTCTATCCAGAAGAACATTGAACTTGGCGGGACAGAGTACCACAGTGGTGGCCCCAAGTCAAGAAAAATCCACTTTTGAAGAGTCAAAACATCTCCCAGGAGTTAAATGAAGTAGGTCTGGAAAATGGGCATCTACTCTAAATACAAATATTCTCATTCATCATAAACAAAATATCCATTAAAAAGTCATAATTATTCCACATTTACATTAACAGCATGTGAAAAACATGCCCTATTAGGTGAGTGAAGTTATCCGGATCAGACAAATTGGCAAACTGAGGAACATGTGGATTAATAAATTGCCCAAGGCCACACAATGAGCACTATCAGAGTCAAAATCAGAATTACCAAAATCCTTGGCTGCCAGTGCTGCGCTCAACTTGCTTTTTCCTTAATTTTTTTTTTAAAATTTGGTCTTCACCACAAGAAGAAAAACACAAAGAATGAATCTATTATTCCTACAGGCATAAAATTTTAAGAGAACGCAGTAGTCAGGTAGTCTGACATCTGCAACAATGGAGACGAGGAGTCATCCACTAATTAACACCAACATCAAGGTCAGTAGCTGTGGCTGAACTGGAACATAAAGCTTTCAGAAAAAAACGGGTCATTCTGATTTTAAAGTTTTTCCAGGGATGATGCAACATCCACCACAAATCTTGATGAATTGTTCCAGTATCTCATTACCTCCACTACCATGCCTTTACCCAGCTTTGACCATCATTGCATCTTACCAAACCTTTGCTGCTTACATTAAAGCAGTAGCTATTATTAGCATTTCCTAACAGACATCCAGAGAAGTAGAGGTTGCAATCCTCTTCTTTTATAAATTATAGATAATAAATTCCCATTTCCTAACACCTGTCCTGACAAAGGTTCAAATTGTCACATCTCTGTAAAAATAAAAAAAAGCCTTGAATAGCTCTGGCAATATAAGAACAAGCTCTGTACAAAACCCTGTTGCTCAACAAAGGTAAATACTGTGCAGCATGAAGTAATGCTTCGCAAATGAAATGAAATTAACACTTGCAATGAGTGTGTTCAGTAAAAGCTCATGGCACAGCTCACTCACAATTTCTGCCTGAACTGCACTCTTCTACGTCCTGCAAGACACTGCAACCCAGGAGGACAGGTCAAAAATGGAATTTAAAATCTTACTTAGAGGAAAACACTCCAAGCAGAGTTGTTTTCTGATTTTCAGACTAAAAAAACCAACTCTGTTCCCCTAAGTATTTTGGCCATAAGAAAGCTCATTCTTTGAGGACACCCTAAGGTCCACTGGAACTGATTTTACATCAAAGTTTTTTCTTTACTCCATCCTACCCAGACTCCCTACATACCCAGAGGTTTCTCCAAGGGACCCTCAGTAGCCTTAGTACTTCACACTTCCACCCTTTCCACAGCATATGTGTAAAACCAGTCCACTATGTTGTTTCGCAGCTCACATCAACTTGTCTGCCACATTCTTCAAAGCTGTGGGGATAACCAAACCTGGCTGAAAATAGAATCACTGATGGAGAGCAATCAAAAGCAAGATATTTAAGAGCTATACATGACCAGAGGGGCTTAATTCCCATCTCATATGATACCAGAAAAGCTACTGCTCCACAGAAGGAAGAATTTTCCAGTTCTTACAATAAAACAAGCAGCAGATCAGACATAACAACAAAGTATTTAATAAGGGCAAATTGACCTTAATGTGAACTAAGTAATGCCGCACGCTTTTAGAGATGATGTAGCAGTAAGAAGCAACACCAAACCTAAACCCAACAGGAGACACATGTGAAGATCTTATTGAGCCTCAAGGATTCCAGATCAACGTGACTCGGGGAATTGGACAATGCTGTATCCATTATTAAAGAGAAAAATAACCATAAAACATAATTGCACCCAATGAATAAATTTGAAAGAGGACTCGCAGTTTTCTGACAGCTCAATATCTTGTGGTAAGAATGCACACCAGGTAAGTAAGAAATCAATTTTTACTTTCCCTGCTCACTTTCCTCCTTTCCATATCTCCAAGTCAGGAGACATCCCTGAACCACACACCTCTGTTTCATGTTAAGTCTGGATGATTTTTCCCAGGCATGTGTTAAGAACGTCACCAACCACATCCACATTCCCACATATTTGCACGATGCAAACAGAGCCCCTACCAAAACTCAGTGAAAGCAAAGCTTCCAACTCAATTCTACCACTGCGTGATTTTCAGGAGCTACCACCCAGCAATCAGTGACCTGACCTGACGTTCACTTTTGGTCAGCACTTCTGATAAACAAGACTTTCCAACTGGTTTTCACTGAGGTTTCCAGATGAACCATAATTTTCCACATCTTCAAAGAAAATAAACCCTTCTTTGTGTCCTGGATAGCCTTCCCATTTTTTATTCAATTTTATTTCTACACTCTCTCTCTCTCCCTCCCCTAAGGTGAAAGGGAATTATTTTTCTACCACCATTTTTAGTAGAAAGCAGCAGACTTAAATGTTACCAGCTAAAATGAAACTTAAAAAAACCCAAAAAAAAACAGCAAGCTGAAGGGGAAGAAGAAAACTTGTTAGACAAAATCAAGAATTGCTAACTCCGTCTAAAATCATCTGGAAGAATGAAACAGATGTCTAGAAATCAAGTAGACCCCAATTTCTAATCAGAACAGTTTAGGAACGTGTTTCAGATAAAACTCTTTTGGTTGGCTTTTCTTTAGGGGTGCCTTGAGAGAGAGCTCAAGTCCTGAGTGTTGAACTCAAACCGGCAGCTCTCAGACTGCATCTCTGGAAATATTCCTAGCAGCAAATAAAACAGAAGAATCCTCCTAAACACAGTGAATTGGAAGAGAGAGAAATGATGATTGCAGGATATAAAAAAATAGCCTACAAAATTCCAACTGAACAAAGAGACACAAGGACCATCTGCCAGACTAGACTTCTGATTTGTAACTGCAGATATTAATGACATGCAATTAATAAAATCAAGAACTTTACCCCTTAAAAGAACTCCCATGTTCATCTGAAACAGGTCCTATTGTCAGGTCGGGTTTTTTTAGTTTTTGGTGCTCTTCCAAGATACCACATACAGCAAGTATTGGTGACAATCCCATACCTTAATTCAGTCCCTTGAAAAAAATTGCCACCTGTCCCCTGCTTGCTGACAGAATATGCAGAACCTCAGTCTATCACCTACATTCGATGTTTCTAAACGCAGACAAACATCACTTTTTTACTCAAGTTGTCCTTTGGAGTTGTCTTATGGAAGCAATGAACGTGCCATGCCATGTGCCGAAGAAAGCACATCATTATTTACCGTGGCTTACTAGAAGAAAAATAAAACCTAAAAAGACTAGGGTTCTAGAAGGACATTTGAGTCATGATCAGCTAAGGCAGCTACCACACACCCCTTCCCACACATCAGCGCTCAGCCCTCTCTCTGTACAGGAAAACGCTTACTTTGCAATTTCTGTCTCCCAGTCACGGTGAGGAATGAGGTCTCTGTCCGAGATCTGCAGCACAACCAGCCAAGAAGGGAAAGCAGTTTTGCTGAAGGCCACATAATAGTTCCCTCTTAATTATCCTCATTCCCCACGCAACCAGGCTACCCTGACATTAGGAGCTTCAACCTCACAGCCAATAAATAAAATCTTTAGTAAAAGCATTAAAGAGCGTATATTAGGCACAACACTCTCTGAAGCCAGCTTACTCCTCAGCAAGGCGCTCTCGAATCTTTACAACAAACCCACTGAAGCACAAAACCTTACCCTGGAAACCTACACCAAGGTCCAAGGGCTGAAGACAAAGCGACTACAGAGAAACAAAGTGGGACCTTCACTACTACTGACAGCAAAACAGGGCCCAACCTAGCACCACCCAGATCTGACCCACTGCTGGTATTCAGGACCTGGAAGCCTGTTCAAGAAGAAATTAATGAGTTTTCCATGTTGCCTAATTTGGGGGATCTTCAGAGGCACCTCTGGCAACTTAAGACAGTATTTCCGGAGTTTACATTATTGCCATCTTTTATGCCAAGATGCAGAAAACATTTCTGAACCTGGTGTGAGCAACCTTCACCCTCAACAGTTTTGAAGCTTTGCACTTCCCCAGGCTTCCACAGTTTCTTGGCCCCACTCATCACACCACAAATTCTTCCAGCCATAAAGCAAATATTCAGATGGCAATTTAGGAAAAGATAAGTTAAACTGATAAGCATCAACAGGTCTTTAGTGGCCAAGAGTCAATTTCTCATATTTCTGGGTCACATAAAAATACCTTGGTGCCTCCCTCCAAATACAGAGAAAAGTATAATGACAGTAGCTGGGTATCACAATCTCAAATCTCCTGTTTACCCAAAGCAAACATTGATGGATCACAGCACACAGGGGCACAGTTAGATACAGAGACATTAAATGCATCAAGTTTTATCTACATTGAAATAATGCCAATTGTCTACAGAAAGTTAGCAAGCCAGGACAACAGAAAATTGTTTTGGTCGAAGACAAGCAGAAAGATGTGCAGAAGTCAAAGGTATAGCTAGAAATCCCAGAACAAGGGAAAAAACCCACAACTTCCTTTAGAAGTTTATCTTCCTGCCTAATGCAGCCATCTTCAAGGAAGTTGTGGCTTAAACACTACATTGTTTCAATACAGCTACTTTCAAACATTTGAAGCATCACAACTCCAGCACCTCTCCACATGGTTGGGTTGGGTTTTTCTTTTTTTGTTTTGCTTTAAATAGCTATTCCTAGTTATTTTCCTCAGGTCCCACCAAGCATCATTTCCTGCTGCTCTGCACCTTCCACTCCGACAGCACTCTGGGCTTTGCTGACATATAATTCATATCCAAGGTGCAGTGATGGAGGATGCTGAAGGAGCTGGCTCCAAACTACTCCACAGAAGATGGCATCCAGCACAGACGCTGCTTGTTCCCACACCAATTTCTACAGTAAGATGTCATTCTTCAAGCCTTCCAGCTCCTAAATACTTCTGTTCCCAGGTCATTGTGATCCTTCCCCAGTGGGAGCTCACTTGGGAGATAGGTTATTCTTCCTTTTTCATCATTAGTGGTAGCAACTGTTGGTAAGTCGCACCTGACACCCACTCATCATCAAGAGCACTCACTGCTGTATTAATGTGCAACTATTGCATGTACCAGTCGCAGTGCACAGCAAGTGGTTAACTGAGTGACAAAGTGATCTTCTGTCTGTCATGTGTCATACCTACACTATTATATGTAGAATGAACTTTACCCACTCCTCACATCACCTATTCAGACAGTAAACACCCAATATTGACACCCCCAAGCAAAGAGTCTTCTTCTACTCCAAACCCTGTGTTCATTTCAGGTCATTACAGTGATATTTCACACCTTTTTAAACACATACGAACAGAGAATAGCATTGATGCAGCAACAGGCAGACAAGGTAAAACTGCCTGTTGCTTTGCAGACCCAGTAGCCAAAAGTAAGGTCGACCTTCATCTCCAAGCACAACCTCAGAGGTATGGGAAATGAACGAAGCGGGGCAGGACTGAAATGCACGTACCGCAACTGCTCTGACCCTTCTAACAAGCACACACCCAATTACTCCTAGAGAAAAGGACTGTGTAAAAGTCATTTCACTTATGGGAACCTACCTTTGTAGTGTGCATGGGAGTCAAGGGCTGTATTACACATTTGAACCCTTTTTGTCTAGGGAATTTTGAGGCACGAGTTCTCTCTGGAGAGAGCAACCAAGATGAGATGGATAATTCATAACCACTCAGCACACCTCTGTCAGGCAATAGAGAAGCATCCTTTATGTTACATATCTAGTTTTATTTTACTTACTTCCCCAAACCCTACAACCACTGAGATCCTTTATTTAAAGCACAAATTAAAGGAGAAGAGAGGGAAGGAATACAAAAAACTAACCACAAAGCACGCATCAAATGCAGAACAAAGTAACTGACCCATAGCCAATGGAGTCACCTCTGCTTCTCTCATAAGTTACACGTGAGCTGGCTCTGCCAGGTGCCATTTTGGCAACTCAACCAAAAAATAACTTGTAGTGATTTCATCTCATTTCCTATAACCTAGTTCCTGAATCGTCTAAGACTTCCACAAAGATTACAGTCTTCAGATACTAGAACAGGTTTCATCTGGTAGCTGTCATAGAATCATAGAATTTTAAGGCTGGAAATGACCCCTAAGATCATCCAGTCCAACCATTAACCTACCGCCACCAAGTCTACCCTTAGACCATGTCCTCAAGCACCGCATCTTCCCGTCTTTTAAACACCTCAACACTCAACCACCTCCCTGGGTAGACTGTTCCAGTGCTTGATGACTCTTTCAGTAAAGAAGTTCTTTCTAATATCCAACCTAAATTTTCCCTGGCGCAACTTGAGGCCATTACCTCGAGTTCTGTCGCCTGTTGCTGGGAGGAAGAGACCAACCCCCACCTCACTGCAAACTCCTTTCAGGTAGTTGTAGAGAGCAATAAGGTCTCCCCTCAGTCTCCTCTTTTCCAAACTAAACAACCCCAGCTCCCTCAGCCGCTCCTCGTAGGGCCTGTTCTCCAGACCCTTCACCATCCTCGTTGCCCTTCTCTGGACACGCTCCAGAACCTCAACATCCTTCTTGAAGTGAGGGGCCCAAAACTGAACACAGTACTCGAGGTGAGGCCTCACCAGTGCAGAATACAGGGGGATTATCACCTCCCTGGTCCTGCTGGCCACACCGTTCCTGATACAAGCCAGGATGCCATTGGCCCTCTTGGCCACCTGGGCACACTGCTGGCTCATGTTTAGGCGGCTGTCAACCAACACCCCCAGGTCCCTTTCGGCCAGGCTGCTCTCCAGCCACTCCTGCCCAAGCCTGTAACGTTGCCTGGGGTTGTTGCGACCAAAGTGCAGGACCCAGCATTTGGCCTTGTTGAATGTCATATTGTTGGCCCCAGGCCAACAATCCAGCCTGTCCAGATCCCTCTGCAGGGCCTTCCTACCCTCCAGCAGATCGACACTCCCACCCAATTTGATGTCATCTGCAAACTTACTGAGGGTGCATTCAATCCCCTCATCCAGATCATCTATGAAGATGTTGAACAGATGTCCAGCCATCCTAGTGCACATACACAGACAAGAGCTTCAGAGAAAGCGTCCAGTGCATACGCAGCAAGGAAGAATTGTTTCTGAGCACTGACAGACCACAAGGGGGCTTTTGAAGATAACAAGCCACTAAAAAAAAATGCTGCACAGCCTTCGCTGAGGAGCCCCAAGCTGTCAGTTTACACCTCAAGGGCTTAAATAAAACTCACGCAATGATGACTCCTTAGAGATGAATACACAGCCTGAGACACGGCATCGCTTTATTTCACATGAACAGAGTGGCCTCAAAGCTGCAGACCAAAGACAGAGTTGCTGGAAGACTCAGCTACGAATCCAGAACTCTCTGCCCAGTTTTATCACTGGGAAAATTGGGAGTACATCAGATGTGGACAAAGCAATCACTGAGATTTGCTGGTAAAAACAATTCTTGGTGCTTCCATTTAAACACTTCTCAACACTCTAAATTCAGAAACACACACACCCCTTTAAGGTAGCCACAGGTCAGTGAGCGAAATAAATTGGGTATTTTATTCAAATGTGGCTCTTAATGGATGAACGAAACTTTTCCAAGCAGTGACTGATTTAATCCACACACGCAGCAAACAGGATCCCAGTCTCAAAGTCTTGCCAAGATACATGTGCCAGAGGTTGAATCTTCCTAACAGAAGCTCTTCCCAAGATCTAAAAAGGCTGCTCTGGAAGGGCTGGTCCCATCACCAGGCTTTGTAGTGCTCCAGTTGTGGGTTTCTATCCTACCATCAGCACTCATATATGCACAGCAAAAGACAGATCATTGCAAACCCCCAACATACTTCCCCTTCCTAACATTTTTGAGTCATTCTAACAAATACCTCAGAATACCAAAAGGCTTCTCCTTAGTTCCTCAAAATTCCAATGCTTGTTGAAGTCCCATATTAAATTTGGACTTCAGTGAAGGGGGAAAGAGGAGGAGGAAGAGACAAAGTGGAAAAACAACAACAAAAAGGGCAATTTGCTTTAATTTGTGGTGTCCCCACCATCAAGCAAGAAAGTCAGGAAATGAAGTCAGCTGAAAGGGCACCAAGCACAGACAAGACACATAGATGGACTGGTGCCACCACTAAGCTGCCATGGGATGTTGGCAATCATCACCCATTTGAGTACATGACAGCTCCCTCCTCTCCTCATGCCCCTCTGCAGCATGCTCTTTGGAGAAGAAACCAGACTGCCTATGGATACACATTACTCTATATAGCAGGGGCCAGCCTGAAGTTCTTTCTTCCACTACACAGGAAGAACCTATTGTTTGCCTCATACTGGGGCAAACACAGCCAAAACTTTTGATGTGGATAAAGTTCACCTTGCTTACATCAAGCTCTGAACAAAGGTCCCACACAACTAGTACACAGAGAACACAGCCTCTGCCCAACACCTCCTCTCTTGTCCTTCTCCCCTAAGGAGAAGTGTGGATCATGGTTGTTGGACCTTCCTGACCATGACAGGGTCCAGATTTGGTTCTTTCATTGATTCTTCATTCATCAGATTTTGCATCCAGCACTTGCCAATAACCACAGCTGACTAATTCTCACTCTCACCACTGCGCTCACATCCCCAACCCCCATGCCACCTCTGCAGTAGCTTCCTTTGGCTTTCCTGGTTACAACAGCCCCTGCGGGTTTGCTCCACCAGCAGTTTCTGCCTTCAGAGGTACAACACTGCAGACCCGCACAGAAACTTTTCATTAGGTCCATGTGAACAACCCCACACCAAGAATCAACATGCCAGAAAAGGAAAAAAACCTTTGGATGGAAGCTGCAGTGTACACACAAGATGAGGGATGTTGGCAGGACAAGACTTCAATCACCATTTGCAACTCATTACTTCAGGTTTTGGACATCACAGATACCCACCTACTGAGCCCTGCGTAGAGCACCACTGTTGACAGCTACCAGCATGGCAGGCTTGTGCACATGGAGAGGTAACCAAAATCAGCAGCAATAGTGGAAGGTATCAATGAGGTTACCAACCTCACCAAATCATGAGAGCCTAAGTGCTGGAAAGCTTCCTCCCTGATTTAGTTTTCCATCTGTTGCCAAACAGATCCCATGGCACATGGATTTCTATTTGCATCCCAGTATCTGGCAACAGCAAGAAGTATTTCCTAGCAGGAATAAAAAAACCTCTTCCATTCACACTGTAACATCTACTGGACATCCCGGTGGGCCTAATTCCCAGAACACTGAAATCCAAATCTCCAAATGGGAAAAATATACTGATTACCTGTCAGTAACCTCAAGAGTGGCAAGCCAAGTCCTTAACAGTCTGCATTACCATCTGGCTACCACGCAGTAACTGGGAAAATGTTATTATTCTGAGTTTGACTTGTCAAGATAATTGCTTCAATATTAATTAAATGTTCCCCTCTGCAGCTGCAGAGAAAGTTCACATGGATAATTTACTGATTGCACAGTATATGCTTCTCTTGAACCAGTGGGCACAGCATGACCACTAGATAAGCGTGTCTGCTGAGCACTAAACACTAACATCTAAAAGTCTAAAAGCCTGAATATCTGTTTCAGATTGTGAAGGCCAATTACAAGCATGACTTTTCTACACCCTCAAAAGAGTTAAAACATTGGCAGAGGAGAACCACCCCACCACTTGAGCAAAGCATTCGGTGCTGGAGTCGCTACCCACACACTCACTTCTCTTACATCTATGGCAGCAAAGTTCACCAGCACACAAACATTTCTCAGCTGAGGATGCAAAGGCCTTTCAGTCTCACAGCTGCCCAGAGCCACCAGGAGTAACCCAAAGCTCTGCTCAAGGCAATGCCAAAGGACTGTCCTCACACGAAACCCACTGCTGCAGTCACAGCTAGAAGATGCTCAGCCAATGGCTCTCCTCCTCCTCCCTTCAACTTTGACTTGCGGGGTCTTGACTGATGTAAAGCTGAACACAACCCATCAATGTGCATCAGCAGCACAGAAAGCCTACTGTGTCCTGGGCTGCATCCCCAGCAGTGTGACCAGAAAGTCATAGGAGAGGTTTCTGCCCCTCTGCTCCACTCTGGGACAGAGAACCCCTCTGCAGTCCTTGCATCCAACTCAGGAGTCCCCAGAACACAAAGCTATTGGAAAAAGTCCAGAGGAGGCCACGGAGGTAATCTGAGGGCTGGAGCAGCTCTGCTCTGGAGACAGGTGGAGAGAGCTGTGCTGGTTCAGCCTGGAGAAGAGTAGGCTCTGGGGAGACATTTGATCCATTCCAGTCCCTCACAGGGCTACAGCAAAGCTGCAGAGGGGCTGTTTTATCAGAGGGTGTAGTGATAGAATGAGGGGTAAAGGGTTTAAACTAAAAGAGGAGAGATCTAGATTAGACATTAGAAAAAAAAATTCTTTTAGGGTGAGGAAGCCCTAGCACAGGCAGCCCAGAGAAGCTGTGGCTGCCCCTGGATCCCTGGCAGGGTTCAAGGCCAGGTTGGATGGGGCTTTGGGCACCGTGGACTAGTGGAGGGTATCCCTGCCCATGGCAGGGGGTGGCACTGGGAGGCCTTTCAGGTCCCCTCTCCCCAGACCAGTCTGGGATTCTATAAGATACAGCATAAATACAGTAGTCTCCCCCCATGGGGTGGGCCCAAGCCCAGCTGCTTCCCCACCTTCACATGCCTTGGACCCAGGCTCAGGAATAAATTGACATTTCTTTAGCAACCTTTTTTTTTCTTTTTATTAATGTTCATTTGCTGCTAATCCTATTTATAGTCCACTTGAGAAGTACAGAAATTATCATTAACTATACAGGTAACAGCAGATCAAAGAGCTGGACTTGGTGACATCTCCAAAGTCTTGCTGTAGGCTACTTAACGGAGGTATCACTCCTTGAAAAGCCATGCTACCTTAACTAAAGAGCCTGATGAATTATCATAAAAACTGGATCATCACATTTACATACCCAGTTCCACAATTAATCCAAGCAACCATTGGTGCAGCTACAAAATATTACTTACTCTTCATCTCTCTCCAAACCAAAGTTTTGAGCACCATACTGAGCCTGCCTCAAAAAAGCACACAACACTTTTAAAATGACATTTATTTCCCTGTAAGTTCTGCAGCTCGATTTCTACACCATCCTTCTCAGAGAAAACGACGGGTACATCAAGATCTTCCATCTGGAAAGCTCAGGCCAAAATCCTTTCCACATTACCCTGGCCGTATCTCAACCTCTTCTTTGTGTTCAACTTGTGACCCAGTTTAGAGGAAACTAAAGGACCCAAAGAGCTCAGAGGTTCTCAGGAGGAGAGGGAAGGGATTGTCCTGACATGGATTACATTGCTATGTTGTTAATTATATCGAGCCAGTTTTCAATTGAGATTACAGGCTGCGACACTGCCGTTGTAACCTCTGAAGTCTCTCCAAGACCTTCTTTCACTGTTGCTAGCTTAGTGCTCTTGGTCAAGTCCCAAGCTGTGGAAATTTGGGTTGTGTTTTGATCAAAGCCCTCCTCGTGTTTCGTGCAAATTTCAACACTTGTGGTGACTGGGTTCCCTCGCCAGGCTCAAGCCGCTGCCTTTCAACACCCATCACTCCCTGCTCCTTTCAAAGGGCGATTAGGCATGACTCTCAAGCAAAGCTGGTATTTAAGAAGTTGTTTGAAGGCCTGGGACAGGGTTTTACATAATAATCATGACTTTGTTTAATTAGGCTCTGCAAAATGTTTCAATTTTAGACCAAACCATTCAACTTTTTATTCCCCTTCTCAAAGATGGAGTCTATCTTGAAGTCTATGAAAATTGAAAAAAGTTACAGAAGTGAATGAGCTCACAGAAAACCACATCAGAAGGATACACTTCAACCCTCCTTATCTCCTTATGCAGGGGCTGCTCCCCAAAGTCCAGCTCCCACCTCCAAAAATGTACTTTTTGTTAATCAAGTCAGAGCAGTCACCTCATCCTGCTGGCAGCCTACAGACCACATCCAAACCACACATCGCTGATGGGGACAGAAGTAACCCAGCTCCCTTCCCCTGAATTAGATTAAATCTACTTCCCTCAAGCACAGTGTTCTTATGAGACACATAAAAAATTCTGTAACAACCTACTGCACTACACAACCAGGGAATTCTCTTAATTAAAGAAACCAAAGCTCTCGGGGTCATTTCTGATCTACACAAGAACAACCTTCTCCATCAGGGGCTTCATCTGTAGAAATAAACTGTCAAGTTTTTTCACTCTGTTAGAGAATACTCCAGAGCAAGCATTTTCCCCAAGGCACTAAGATATCAATGAGGCTTCTTCTGAAAAAGGTATCAACCCTACTTGGGGCAATTTTGTATGAATTTAGGCACACATGTCCAGCACATGAACAAGCAGGGCTGTGCTAGGTGACATCAGAGACTTTCCTTGCTCCAAGTCTGTCAGGGCTCCCAAGGACCAGGTTCTGATGACATTTTAACAAAGGATGGACTATTTTCCAAATACACTCTGGAAGCTGACACTACAACTGCTGACAGAAGTATCTGTCTTTAAAAAAAAAACCAAACATAATAATGATCTAGAAAAGCTTCCAATCATAAAACCACCTCTGCATGGACAAGGCAATCATGAGGAGACCTCCCCTAACACGGGAAACAAGCCAATCCCTCCTGCAAGAGTTCAGTCTGGGTAAAACCAAGAAGCATGAGGAAGCTTTAATGCCCGAGAGGTGGTAATAACAGTCGTGGGGTAGGGAAACATTTCACAAACCTTCTTCAACATGCTAACAGGGTATTGCAGGCACAACCCTTTGGCTGGACACATCACTCTCCTCTAGGAGGGGATCCAAGCTGTTCTACATTTCTTCTACATGTCAGCAAAAAGATCATATGGCCAGTGAGGCTGATTCCTTCCCCTGGCCCCAGGAAGAGGTTATTTCTTCTGCAATACCAATTTTGAATTCATCTTGTCTCAAGCATGCTGCAAAGATACTTGGTCTATGGCAAGAACACAACCATTATACCCTGGGACAGGCGCAGCCAAAGGCAAATATCAGGTAAGTAAGGGCTGGAGCTACATTTCTTGCAGAAGAGGAGTTTCCCTCTGGACAGCCTGATGCCTCCTTGTACACAAATACCTAAATGACATTACATCAGTCACCAGCAGGACAAGAGTTACCCAAAAAATGAATGCTTCTGTTCAAATCCAACAAATACCATGGTGTCTCCCTGTGGTATCGCCTTCTGGCCTAAACCAAGCCCTGCATGAGTCTACTGTTTTTCCAAGCTGGCACCTGGTGGTGAGGTCACTCCGCCTATGTCATTATAGCTATGAAGATTCAAACCAAACTTCGTTAGGTTTTGTTCGATTAACTGAAGAAAAAAAAAGCCTGATAAAAGTCTCAATCTGCTTCGATGGATATGAGGGTGAAATACACTGAGGATAACAGGAATATCCAAACTGGTTTCAAACTGTAGCACAAAAAAATATTTTAAGGTCAAATGTGAACACTCCTAACTGCCTCCAATATTACTGGGATTATTCTTACCCTTCTGTGATCAGCCTTCTGGGTCTTTAATGTCCTTTGAAGACAATGACAAAAACAGGTGGCACTACTCTTCCACACAGACCCTCAACTTCTGAAGCCTCACATACCCATGTATCTGAGGTACTCCAATTTTAAACTTTCTGTTCAGTGTCTTAAACGGATAAATTATTCAGCCACATTCCTTGAAGACGCACAAGGAGCACCCATGAGATCAAACAGAAGCTACTGAAGATGAGAAAATAAAGCTGCTATCCATATGCATAAAGAGCCATCTATAAATAGCAAAGTAGGAAGTTAAGTCTCCTTTAGGAACATAATTTATACAAAGTTGTTTTTGTTCCCAACTTCAGAAGTGAGAAATAGGAGGAGGAATAAAAATTTATTGCAATCTGATGTAGCTGTTGGGCAGCAGCTTTCATATCTCTGCATTCCCAGAAGCTGCTTCACGTGAGAGCAAGTTACGGCTCCAGACCCCCGCAGACAACATGAGCTGCAGAGCGCTTTTCCCAGCACACCCAAATTAACACCCTCCCAGAGCTACTTGACTTCATCTTGACCAGGTCTGTTTGCAGTCATGTTTAAAAAAAAAAATCTCAACACCTACAACCTCCAGTGGTTTTTAGATTGTCTGTCTATAACCAGAAGGTTTGCAGGTAAATTCAGGCCATGCAAAACTCTCCTGAAATCTCCAGGAAGAAAGCCGCCTGCCCAAGCTTCCTACCACTTCATGAAAGAACAAATCCAGAGCAAGAACTCCTAGGGTAGGGCAGGATTTTAGTTAAGGAACTCAACTGCCCGACCTCTCAAGCATCTTGGCTTTGCTAACACAAATGAGATTTCAGAATATACTTCATCTTACAGTGCAGGGAGCTCCTCTACTGCTACTCTTCCACGTTACAGCTGCCAAGAAAGAGAGGATGCAGTTGCCTATGTGCTGTCTAGAATAAAGAGCAAGAGAGATGTGTCCATCACTGCTAAATACCGAATTCCTAAGTGATGTGGAACACTGACATTTGCTGGCAGGATCAACATCAAATTGAGTTTAGACACATGCCTGCAATGGACTTGGGGAGCATGCAAAATAAAACTCACAAACCTTTTGACTAAAAAAGACAGCCAAATGGTCTGGAAAGAAGCGGAGTGCCAAAAATCTGCTCAGCACCTTGCTGCTCTTTCACAGCAAGGCTACTGTCACTCATCACTTCGTAGCCAAAGGCAGCAGAGTCTGTGGGAACAGCGAGCAAAACCCTGACATTTGGGTTTGGTACAATGAACTTGGTATCTCAGCTTGTGCATTTCGATAGAACAGAGATTAAGGGACAGCTATGTGCATTTCTAAGACAGCTGCAGACAACCAAGCCCTCAGCACCCTTGGGAAAAGGCTCTTTGCCAGTCTGTGTGTGGCTCCATAAATACATAAAGCTGCTCCTGCAATGGCATCTGGAGGGGTGCTTTCTCCCACGGCAGCCCTGAGAAGTGTCTGTGTGCACATGCTCCGGCTGCTCTGGGATTGATCCTGTGTGCCACACTCAATGCTAAGGAATGGGGAGGAACCCCACGTTTATATATTTCCCCTGCAGAAGATTTCCCTCCATCATCCTGGGTCAAAGGCAGAGACAACACTAAGCCCTGACACTGCTCCAAAAACTAAGATTCTCACTGTTTACAAGTTGTGCATCCACAGGTAGGGCCATCGCCCCTGAACAATCCAGCAGGCTGCCTCAACAGAACCCCCTCAACAAGACCCTTGGAAAGGCAGGAGCAGGACCTCTGATGTCATTACCAACCCCATCAGCAATCCAACCTTCTGCTCCCAGGTCCCACCGCTGAACCAGACGGTAATCAAGGGTTTGAGCTTTCCCTCCAGCAGCATGGAGACTGGGGCCATCAGCCACTGGCAAGGCAGGAAAATCCCAGGGGGAATTTCAAGCAGGCAGCAGGAGACTCACCCACTGCCAACATCCTGTGGCTCTGCCTTTGCCCCCCACATTGCCAGCGGGCTCCTGCTAGGAGACCTAGGAAGCACAGCACAATAAAACCCATCAAACCCATCCACTAAACACTCCCCACCCCAAACCCCCAAAAACTTCTCATTCCCTTCCCCTCAAAGCTTCTCAACAGTTCTGTAACATTTCAATCTTCAACCAGAAGACCTCCAGGCTCTCACTGCTTCCAACCCATTGCAGACGCTGATGCTTTGCATCTTCTGGCAGCCCAAATTAGAGCCCTGAAGTCTCCCATGCATGGTTCCTGTAAACAACTCCCTATTACAGAGAAATTGTTTCATTTTAATTTTTTTTTTTTAAGTGAGAAAAACCCATGAGGGAAACTTGAATACTTTAATCTCAGGCAAGAAGAGCAGAGCAAGAGCTTCGTTCTCCGTAACTCACCCTGCACCACTAATCCTCACGGACTGCCCAGAGACACCAAGCAAGCGCATGGACTGAATAAGACAGAAGAAAGCTGGGTTAATTTCTCCTTTTTTTATTATTTCCGATAATTCTTAAAGCTGCGAGGGACCTTGTTTTTAAAATCATACTGCGTGCACTCTATATATTATGCTGAGACTGACATGAAGAATTATAAAAATCCAACTGCTAGCAAGCTACATTGATGCTGCTTATTTGTGATTTTGCTGTTCTGGATTTTCTCAGGCTGCAGACAATGCAATAAAAGCTCTCTATAAAACAATATTTTTCCATATTGTAAGAACACAGTGGAAATATTTCTGCTGCTCTTACTGTTTTCTAGAACAAAATTTCAAGCTAATGCCAAATTTAAGCTATTTTCCATCAAGTCTCAGTAATTTGGGATGTTGGAATCAGCAATATGCTCCAGAGCAAACTCAACTTCAAGCACGGGCTTAATTTCCCCAAAAGGTGACTAAAGCATGCTGAAGCACTTTCCTAAATAGTCACGGTTTGCTGTATCAAGGCATTAAAAAGAATATAAAGTTTTGAAATACAGTTTAATAGTGACTTACAGTTTCTCTTCTAACTAAAAATGAAAAATTAATATGGATGCAATAGTATTTTTCTTGGTCACTGACATGTTTTTCCAATCCTCTGCATGTTATTGCACTCTGTTTTATAGAGAAGCATTATTTGTTCAGCTGAACTAGTCCCAGTTTATCCTGTATGATTCAGACATTCATTTGATTTTTGGACAATGGCAACTCCTTCTCTGGAATCAGAGGGGATTTACAGGTATTTACTCTGTACAAGTGAATTTTGCAAATGTTGAGTTTATCCGAGAATAATTTTTAACATCTTTTTTTTACATCTCATACCAAGGCTCTCCAACTTCAGAAGTAGCACCACTGGCTTGCAAAAGTCACAAGAGTTTGGATGCATCAGTTCACAGGTCTATATCTTAAGAGGCATCAGAAAACTAGAATGCTTGAAACAAAACCATTGTTTAAGGACAAAAACAGCTTTCTCAAGACCATCTGCACCATGCTACTTATCATGGGTTAAGGTCCACTCAAGAAATACTGGAAACAAACTTCTTACAAAAGCTTCCTGGTGACTGAAGTCGTAGCTTAAGCACAGACTCAACTCTTGCCTTCAAATTTGCAAGACTAAATGTAATGAATCTCACTGGGAGACTAGACATGGAATCTGGCTCTGGACTGTGAAGCGGGTGCTGCTAATACAGCTCTACACTCACAGTTCCACCTAAGCTAGAGAAGACTCTTAACAAGGTTTTCTTTTGCCAAGACATGTCAGAAAACGTTCTGCTGTAAAACCGAGCCTAATCCTCATTCTCTAAGATCAGTAATCACTGAAGTTACTCTTGCCCACTTGCTCATGTTTGCAATTCTACACTCACATGCAAAGAGCAAGCAACTCGGCAATCAAGAGTTCAAGCACCTGTGTAACATCCCTAGACACTCACAACACTTTGCTACAGTCTTCTCTTCTTCCAAACCTTCTTGCATATTGCCTGGCTGCCCAAAGACAGGCTTGGTTTTAAAATAAAAAAAAATCACCTGGCAGCACCAACAGAAGATGACTGAAGGACAGAAATGCTCTTCAGGTGGAGCAGGGTTCTGGAAGGACTTTCCCAGACTTCACTGCACACCCTGGGCACATCAGTGGCTACTCAGGTTTCAGCTTGAAAATCAACTTAAATCAAAAGAACAAGAACCAATCCAGAGTACCACGGATCCCTCTGCCTTCACCAAAGTTGGGCGACTTCATGTGATGAACCTGCTCAAAGACACCACCTAATTTATAAAGGCCTTCCTCCACCCCAAGTCCATTTTTCAGCCAAACCACAGTGGCACAACAAAAGTGGAACAAAGAGAAAGGTACCACCACTTCCCTCTGTCGGTGATGCCCATAGTAAGCCAGCAACCCCACGTGGTTGCATTTCCATGTTTTTCTCATCCATTCTGTTGTCTGCAGCTACACTGGAATTGTTCAGGCAACAGTCAATGGTGTCCCGAGGAGGGCACTTACAATGGCTATAATTTCCATGGAGAAGTTGAGGGATCATGAAGAGGGCCAACACAGGGTCACATCAGGACAGGAAAAACAAAAGCCATCATGAGAAACACTTGGGACCAGCTGAAAGCAAACTTCCCAAGTGCCTCCTGACAGCTTATCACTGCCAGCTTGCCCACCCCAGCCAGCAAAGAACAACTTTTCCCCAGCTGTGTCACTCTGCATGCTGCTCTTCAAAACAGCACTTCTGCAGAGAATGCCTTCTATTTCCACAATGGCAAGACATGTGTGTAACATGTCCTGAGGTTAATTTGCTAATTTTGCTCTTGTTTAGGATTAACTAGGTTAACAGCAGAAACCCAAAGGAAAATGTCAGCAATCACATCTTTCCTACAGGGGGGAGAGGGGTTGAAAGGACTTCTTTCCTGACATGTGTCTGGTTTTACACTGTTGGTTTTGGCACTTCAAAGGAAGGAAATTAAATGAACAGCTTTTTTTATCCTTTTGGAATACTAGAAAGGATAAATGCTGAGCAACAAGGCTGCAGGAGGACGTGAGGGCCTTTTCTCTGGCCACACATTTTTGTCAACACTTTTAAAATTCTCAAGTCCCTCCAATATAATCCCTCGCAGCTGTCATCACCCACACACCAGGTTCCCAATAAATACTCAAGCCACAAATCTCCCCTCAGCAAAATTACGAGGCCATGGATATTGCAGGTTAGGAACCAAAGAGCAGCAGGATATTCCTCCCATAGTACCATGCCAGGCTGCCAGGTCGCAATCTTCCATGAGAGTCTTCATGCACTCACTGTCTTCTGCACTGCTCTGCTCATACAAGTCCATTTTCAAACCTGCAGTGTAAACTCTGAGGAGGGTCTGCACCACTTCTGCAGCTCCTGAGGTGAGGAGATCCTCTACAAAAATGCTCAGAGACCTGCGGTCTTATAGATATAGCCAAAGACATTAGGAAGCTACTTTCCTCTGACGAAGGGCACAACCCCACTGTGGAGCCTGATGCATCCTGCATGTGCTCCAGTGCAAAGTTTGATCGTGAAAGGCAATAACAAAAAAGGCTACAGAAATTGCTGCAGCAAGTAACATTTGCTGTAGACACGCGTGTAGTAAATACTAACAGCTGCCTGGTCTACCTCCAAGAAGATTATAAGTTATAATTTAAATGCCAAGACTGCAAGTCTTTGCTGCAAGACTGCAGTAAGAATCTTTAAAGGTATAAGGTACAAGAAGAAAGCAGTGCAAAGACTGGGAGGGGCTGGAGGGACGAGGAGGGCAGAAAGATGAATTAAAATGGTTAAAATTACCAGGAAAGTGAGAGATAAAGTTGCTTTCCAAGCTGGAGGTAAAAGGTCTGAGCTACTTCAAGTCAGCAGAAGCAGCAGGGTGCAAGAGAGAAGTTACAAGTAATGAACCTTTCTGCGATTGCTTTCCCAAGACAAACATAACAACAGCATCAATGTTTTTCATTTATAACACAGATACCTTTGTTGGAAGCCAAGAGAGATACAGACACTGGGTTTGGCACCAGCTTCCTAAAAACACACAGCAGCATTCCTTATTTTAATTTACTCCACCATGACTTCTTCTGTTCTGGCCTCCTTTCTACTGTCTTCTCTTGACCTTTCCCTTCCTAAATAAAAACTCCTCCTTCCCATGTCTGCCACCTCTCCTTGCTTCGCCTTGGCAAATCCTGCTGGGAACACAGAAACCCAGAACGGTTGAACAATTTTACCTATAAATATGTGAACTTACGTAACTGAACACTGGAAGGAGCTTCGTGCTCTGCGCACAAGCTGCTGCACCAGGTCACTCTCTGCAATTTATAATTTTAATAGACATCAAAACAGGAAAACATTTAAGGTTATGCAATAGGAGTGATTATTAAAACCAGAATCAGACATGGGCTCCTAGAAAAGAAATTGGAGCAGCCGAGTGGTGTCCGTATAGCTAATCCAGTTCGACACTGCTGCCACCTCCCTCTCCATCTCCGTGTTTCCCACCATGTGTTGTGCTGTCTGAAACTGTATTGAACTCCCTAGGAAAAGGAATGCCCTGATCCTTCATGTCAACAGCTAGTTCTTGATGGAAACATCTTCAAAAGGTGCCCTTCAAACCGGCACCTTCGCACACCACCCACCTCTACTTCTGCTGAATCAGCACAGACCACCAGAAACAAGATGACATCTATGAATATGTTCTGGTTTATAATCTTACAAGTTCAATACAGGACAAGTGTTGAACACCCATCTCGAGTCTCCCATCACCTAAGTAAAAAACCAAACCAGTGCTCTCATTTCATAAAAAACACCAAGGAAGTCTCTCTCCATGATTCCAACTCTTCTAGAATCAAGTTTTGCACTACCGTCGGGACACTGGCCAGCTCCCCCAGAACAACAGTTTATAGCAGCAGAACCCTGCCACCAATTAGGAATTTAAAGGCTTAAAGAAACTTTCTGCATTTAAGAGGCAGCTGCAATATGGAAACATTAACAAACAGAAAATAAAGAGAAATAAACAATAATCAGTGAAGTAACATGATAAAAAGTCAAAAGATTGGCTTCCCAGCTTCCTCCCAAGAGGATTGAAACAAGAACAGAACAAGGGAGAAGTAAAGGGTCAGACAGTTTAATGGGATGATGAGAGTTTTTAAAAGCCACAGGAAAGGGATAAACAGAGTCCAAGACAACAGCAGGCAGGAGTGCTTCAGTGTCTCACAAAAGCTCTCTCATTTCAAAACACCAATCAGCTCAAGACTCCCGACATTCTGGACGCAGAGTCTGCAGGGTTTGGATGTAGGGTCTCCTCTCCCTACACACACTGTCTTCAGAAAGCGGCAACAGCCCACACAGTGGCAGTGTGATAGGATCCCAAATCTCCATGAACACAGTACCAAGGAGCTGCCGTCCCATCACAACACGCCAAGTCTCCGGGACAATGCCCTGTGCAGTCCAGGTCTGTTCAACATGTACCACATGATGCAATCCCATCCACTGCCCAACAACAAACCACCCATAATGCTCTCCTGCAAGCAACAGATCATAGGAGCTCAGAGGGCAGGAGATGATCTATTCCGATCCACCTGTATAAGGTGCAATCAATTGAAGGGCAGATCCCCAATGAAGACACAGCACCACTACTCTGTTCTGATACTCTCCCAAGGAGGACGAGGGCAACCCAGGTCAGGAGGGAGGAAGAGAGGTATTGCCTCCACATGCCCAAGCCAGCATCCGTAGTAGAGACCATGCAAGTAGCACTGCTTGGCTCCAGAAGACCAATGAAAAGTGTAAGACAAGACGCTAAAAACCCATCAAAGGACAGATGTCCATCTCATCCCATGGATTTAATAATACTGGCGATATTTGACCCCAGATATAGAAGAACTGAGATGACCAAGGCACCCTACAAAATCCAGTCTTAGTGCAGGATGAGCATCAGCATTAGCACAGCAGGAGTTAAAATAACTCATCAATTCCCCAAACTCAAGGACAGTTCTCCCTTGATCTGAGAGGCTTCAGATTCTTTACAAACAGAAGAAGTTTCATAAAATCACAGACTGCGCTGGGTTGGCAGGGACCTTTAAAGGCCATGTAAGTCCAACCCCCTGCAGTAAGCGGGAACATCTTGCACTAGATCAGGCTGCTCATCAAGCCTTGAATGACTCCAGGTATGGGGCCTCCACCACCTCTCTGGGCAACCTGTCAGTTGTCTCACTACCTTCAGAACGAAGAGCTTCTGCCTCGTGTCTCATCTAAACCTGCTCTTCTCCAGTTTAAATCCATTGCCCCTCATCCTATCACTACATGCCATTACAAATAGATTTGTATTTTTTTAATTAATTGTTATAATAAAACATGCAACAAGCTACACACTGCAGACAGACTCGGTTGTACTTGATGGAAATAAATCCTTCAAAGGGTTTCAGAGAGGTGTAGATGACAGGGGAATCCACATGCACAGGCAGTTTACAAGATGAAAGAATGCCAGGGCTCAAAACCCTTCCAGTACTCACAAGGATTATCCTCTACCTAACTTCTGATGAAGACACAGGCAGCGATCAGAAAATGTGGGAATGAAGATGCAGTTCCTGCAAGCAGCACATCCCTAGTGTCCTTATTTCTTAAATAAGAAACACAGTATCTGTTACAGTACAAAGAGTAGCTAGAGTGATTTTCATACTTGCTTCACCCAGCAGTATAACAGACCAAATCAGGGTGAACAGATTTGGGTTTTTAATTTGGTTACACACTTCAGCCTTTTAAAGGAGCTCTGTTCACAGCTGGTCTTGCCCTTGAACCTGCATAAAGCACTTTTCTCCACCTCAAACCCAGAGTGCCGACCCATTTCAGAGATTGTTCACCCCAGTGACAGCATATGTACCATTATTAAAGCTTTACCTGATCCACCACAACACAGAGCACTGCCACAAATTATACACTTAAAACAATCCACAAGAATTTCAGAAAGAAGCAACAACAAATGACAAGACAATACAATTATTCTTCATGACTGGAAGACCAAGGTTATAACAAAAACCAGGGTGTAAAAGTTACCCGGGTTCTGTTGTATAAGCAATGGTTATGTTCTCCAAATAATCAGATGGGTTCCTTCTGGTCTATCTGAAGCCTTGTAAACAAACTCATTATGTTAGATCTGAAAAGAAGTAAACAAATAGTTGGCATCTGACTCCATTGCTTTCTTGCACAACTTAAAACAAACCCATGCCACTTGGAAGTTGCACTGCCCGCCTCACTGCTCGTTCAGCACGACGCCCCCAAGACGCACATGGAAGCAAGAAAATGAGGGGCTCCTCCTGCTCTGAGCAAGAAGGGACCCCCTAGTGACGAGCGGTGTCGGTTCAGACAAGCCACAGTGATGCCCAGATAGGGCAGTGCCCAAATATACACAAGGTTGCTGGATACCATCACACACACAGGCACCAAGTCCTGCAACCTCATCACTGGCAGTGCCCAGCTCAACTGTACAGTGCTAGCAGACAGTCACAGCGTGTGCTGCCCTCCATCCCTGCCTGCACTGCTGCCTGCTTTTCAGCACACACCAAGAGGCAGAGGAGAGAGGAACCTCCTAATCCTAGGAAAAAAGCATGGGGTCTCAGGCTGGGGACACACCATGCTGGCCCCAGGCAGTTCCGTAGCTGGGAAAAGCATGGGCAGAAAGGGCAAGGGAGGAGCTGCCAGCGCTACTCCACCAAGTCTGCCACCATGAAGTCTCCTCAACACTGGTCACACCTCCCACTGAGATCAAGGAAGTTCAGAGATAGGAAATACCACAATAACAGGCTTTTGGTCAAATATCACGATATTCGGTAGCAATTTATCCAGGCGAGTCCAGTGAGCAGCAAAGCACTCCCCAGGAGAGGGCAGTGGCACACACAGGACCCAAAATTCAACTCTCCTCTTTTCACATAGGGTTTTACCATTTCAGTGTATTTTATACAATTNGGGGGGGGTGGGAAACCAAGCGCAGAACCACACAGCAAAGCAGCAGCAATTAATCAAACTGGCTGGGCTGGGACCTGCAGCTTTTTCATTAGGTCCAGCTATCCCAAAACCCTGACCAGCATCAGAAACAAAGCCAGTTCAGTCTTCTCTGAACACAGACATAAGCAGCATAAGGAGGAACTTTCCAGGAAGAGTGATACCCTCCACACTGCAACATCGGTGGGGAGAGAGATGTGTCTCACTTCACCAAGCTAGTGAGGCTCCAGCCCTGGGTGGAAGGCTACTTTCACGTAGGCATCCAAGTCAGCTCCTGGAATCACATGCTGTGGATGGCTGATGTGCAGCAGAGGACTGACGAGCAGATAACATTTCATTTTAAAAATAAAAGCTGCAAAAGTCTTTGCATACTTTAAGAAATTTGTATTGAAACCCATGTGAGCCCCTCATGAGCCACCCATGAGAAAAATAATCATGCCACCTTCTAAGAGGGTATAATTATTAATACTGCAGAAGAAAAAGGTACTGAGGGCACTGATCCTACACCATGACCTCTCTGCCAAGTCCAAACACTCGGACAATCCACAAGCTCTAAAAACTAGTCAAAACTCTGCCCAGGCTTATGGGATTTCACTGCTCCCTGCTCTACCTCAGGCAGGGATCTCTGCGGCAGAGCAAGCATGTTCCCATTCAGTGGGATCCAGCCCTCAACTGTCAGCATTACAAATGCAAACCACAGCACCTTTAAGAATTAGCAAATGGTATGCACCAAACACACACACACAAAAATTTCACTTTCAGGTTTGTCTCTTGTATCGTTAACATCTGGAAGAGGCCACCTACTCCTTCAACAGATGGACAGAAGCAAAATGTTGCCTCTGTAAAACCACTGATCGCAAATCAACTGGCCTTCAACCCACTCAGTCCCTTTCTGCAGCCTTTAGTCCACAAAGGGAGCTCCACACACATCCACATTATCACAGGTCACTCCCTGCCAATGCTCTCAGAGATAACCACGCTTTTATTCATTTGCATTGCCTCATGAGCCAAAAGCAGGGTTGATTCCACCGATGCCAGAGCAGTATTTAGTTTATTGTGGTGGAGTGGGGAAGGGGACACATTGGGCACAGAGAGTTGTTCTAGATGTGACATCAGCAACATCTGATTTCCCACAGTGCACATAATTCCCTGTGCACAGTCTTAGAGAGAAGGCAGCAACCGCTGCCCAGCAGCTCTCTTTCTACATCAAATTTGCACTACACCAAAAGATTCCAGAATAAAAAAATAAATCAGTCTCTCCTTTCAGGCACAGATCTCATCCCTGGCCCCCGAGTGCCAGCATTTCACGTTCAGACATAGCACCTCCAAGCATGGCCAAGTGGGCTGGAAGCCAGCAAGCAAACATCAAGGGCAACCGAGGAGGGGACGGGACAGAAAACCACACAGGCTGGCACAGAATTGAGGCTGCAGCGCCTGCAAAAAAACCTGACGGCAGCAGAAAAGAGCAGAGACCGGCCATTTCCACCGGTATGTCCCGCTTGGGTTTCCTGCCAGCATCTCTCATCTCCCTCACAAAGTCACAGTCCAACCGTTTCTGTGCTTCCAGTGGTTCATCTGATCAAACACTCAGTTCGAGATCCCCAATGTCTTACCCGTGAGAAAGGGAGTGAGAGAAATCTGTTCACAACTGCATTTCATTTGAGTCCCCCGCAAGCCTCCACAAGGTTCTTTATCTTGTTATTCTAATGCAAACAGACTTCTGTGATTTTTTTCACATCCAAAATTTCACCATTGCTGTAACCACAATCCTGGCAAGCTCTCCCCCTCCTGGAAAGGGAACAAACTTTCAAATCATTTATAAATAACCATTTCAAGAACATAGCTTTTATTCTTTCATCCCACAAAAGGCAGAAATTTTGCTCGGGACCGCAAGCTGTCAACTTCCCAGCAAACCCAAAATCCCACTTAACTCTCTATTGTAAACAGTGTAGTATTGCGCTACCACATCAATAAATAAAATTCTTGAAGGGATTATTTTTGTGTTTGATTCACATTTGTTCTGCATATGCCACTGAGCCCAAGGTATTCATAACGTTAAACTCCTAAAAGCCTGGGTTTTCAAAAGGACTGCGCAGACGGCAGAAGAGCTAGCCTTCCCGGGCACTATTGTTTTAGCCAGAACGAAATCCCAAATNCCCCTTAACATAAGAATCAAAACAATTAAATGGCTCGAAGCTGCTTCCTCCAAATCGGTCTTGAAGCATGCCTCGAGCCCCCCCATCCAGATCGTGCTATCAGGATGCTGTCTGGGTGGCCGGTGGCCACCATTCCTCCAGCCTGGTTTCAACCATCACAACTTTATGGTGGCTGTCCGATCTCCGGAGACGGAATTTCACACTTCTTCACCTCTCGCCTCCCTCCAAACCTTCACTCTGAGGAACAAAAGCAGATGGAACCATGCCTCCCAACCATGTGGCTGTCCTGCTACCCACCTGCTACCTGGGCTGCTCCAGAGAGTAGCAGAGAAACAAAGGGCAAAGCAACCCCTGATGCTTCCTGAGGCTGAAGAATAAAAACCTAAAGCAAATGACCCAGAGAGATAAATCTGGAAAACACAAGCCATTTGGGATGCAGCCAACCAAAAACTACTCAAAATAGGTTTGCCCAGGTTGGTGGGGATCTCTGCAGGTTCCTACAGGTGGTTCCTCCACCACCACCTGCAGGGAGGATGCCTTACACAGTCACAAAGGCTTCCGTGTAAAGCAGCAGCCCTGACCTTACAGAAACAGCATCCCAAGCAAGCGTCTCCCCCTTCCTCGCCAGGAAAGTTGGAAGCATGAGCAGACGTGTAGTCCTGATGAGAATTAACACTGTGGAAATGAAAAATCCCTTCGGTAAACGCTTATTATCTGCCACCCTTGCAGCCGACACAGCGCCCAGCAGCAGGAGAGGATTTAGGTTGACCATTTCAACTTCCCGCAGTGGGCGTCTGTCTCGCTGCAGTAACAAAAAATTCCTCGGGAAGATTTCGGAAACAGAAGGATTATTTAGCCACCCACCCACAGTCAAAATTAACTAGTCATGGAAATTCAAGATAATAAATGCCATAATTTTGCCTTTAACTTTGAAAAAAAAATTCTGAAAGTGAATGTTTTTAATTTATGGAGAGTAAGAGAAAAAAATTTAAAAAGAAAAAACCTCTCATTAGTTTGTTCTTCCACGGATCAGAACTCCCCAAACATAAAATTTAAAATATACACAGTCCTGGAGCAAATTTACCCAGGCACTACAAAATGCTGTCCCTCACTAATTAGTAACTCAAATTTGAGACTTAGTGGATAATAATGCTCCTATAAAGCTTTTTTCCACCTTCATTATCTAAATGGTAAAGCGGTGGCCTCTACTCCCTTCAGAAAACTGGAAGGGATGATTTACTACCACAAGATCACGAAGAAGAGACATGATATGTGCCAAGGCGAGGGGAACCCAGAAGAGAGATTATACCAGAGATATTATACTAGAGAGAGAGTCAAGCAGAGAGTAATCTTATGAAATTCAACAAGGGCAAATGTAGGTCCCTGAACCCAGGGAGGAATAACCCCAGACACCACTACAGATTAGGGGTTGTCCTGCTTGGAAGCAGGTCTGTGGAAAAAGACCTGGGAGTCCTGGTGGACAACAGGTTGACCATGAGCCAGCAAAGTGCCCTTGTGGCCAAGGAAGCCAGTGGCATTCCAGAGTGTCTCAAGAAAAGTATGGCCAGAAGGTTGAGGAAGGTTCTCCTCCTCCTCTACTCTGCACTGGTGAGGGAATACTGCGTGCACTGCTAGGCTCCACAAGAAGGTCAAGAATAGCAGGGAGCTCCTGGAGGGGTGTTACCATTGAAGTAACAGGGTTCTTTTAAAAGGACTCCAATACACAAACATAAGTCTACACCAAAGCAGCAACTATAAAATAACTTTTATTGGTTTAAGCCCTGCTAAGCTGTTGTCCAGCATACAGCAGCGTGAAGAGAAAGCTTTACTAAGCCATGCTCAGGCATAGAGCAACTGTGAGAGAGAAAGCCTCGCTAGCCCATTTTAAGGAATATAATAGGTTTTAAGAGTCTCACCAAGCCTGGGATCTTTGCAACCCCACCGAGCAGCAGGAAGACAGGGGTCCACATCAGAGTGGCGAAGGGAGGCAGGGACATCTTCAGGGCACTCCCTGCAGCTTCAAGGAATGCTTGATATCTGTGTCCCCATGCCAGAGACACCTCCTTATATCCTGCACCAGGCCCAAGCTGGGGTTGCTGCACGTGTGGCCAACTCATACAGCAGACCGGACCTCATTGGCTAACATCAGGTGACTTACCATTCCGATTGACCAGCAACAGCTCCCCACTGCATTATCACAATGTTATGGTTTCCCCCGCAAGTGAAGGTTCAGTTCTCACAGGAATGTTGTGCTTTCCTTCTCACATGAAGGTCAGTTCTCATGGGAACAGTTTTAAAGTTCTTTCTCCCTGGTCACCTAGCCAAGGTAAACTGGCTACTGTTTGCCCATCGTGTCCAACTCAGACCATCCTCTATTATCTCTTACACCAGAGAGTACAAAAAAGTGCAGAGGAGATGAGTAGAGAACTAGAACATCTCTCTTGCAAAGAGAGACCGAGGGACTGAGAACCTCTTAGCCTAGAGAAGGCTTAAGGGGGAACTTATCAATGCTTATAAATACCTGAGGGGTGGGATTCAGGAGGGATGGGGTCCGTCTTTTTTTCAGTGGTGCCCAAGGACAGGACAAGAGGCCATGGGCACAAACTTGAATATAGGAAGTTCCACCTAAACATGAGGAGGAACTTCTTTATGAGGAGGGTGGCAGAGCACTGGGACAGGCTGCCCAGAGAGGTTGGGGAGTCTCCATCTCTGGAGACATTCAAAACCCCTCTGCACACTGTCATGCGCAACCTCCTCGAGGTGATCCTGCTCTGTCAGGAGGTTGGACTAGATGATCTCCAGAGGTCCCTGCCAACCCTGATCATCCTGTGATTCTGTGAATCACATGCAACAGCTTTGCAAGTGACTCCTCAGCCAAAGACACCTGATTGCCAAAATCTGCATTTTGCACTCAGCAGTAGAGTCCTTGCCCCATCAGATGAACTCCTGGCTTACACGTTTTCCTGACTCCTGTGCTCATGAGCACAGCAAATGTTTAACAGCAAACAAGACCTCCCTTCCCCTCAGTACTCCACGCTGTCTCTGCAGTTAACAGTTTCAAATAACTTGGCTGACAAAATGCATTGCTGGAATCTAAATAACAACAGTTTTTGCAGCTTATCTTAATGTGAAGCTTATGACCAGTGGAAGCTGCAATTATGAGACCTCTGGCCCCATCTGCCACAGCTGCTCCCTCATTTTGCAATATCCAAGCCAAGGTTAGAGGAAAGCTCTTTGACAAGTTTGGGAAAAAAACAGAGACATGAGCTGGTGTCTCAGAAACACAAGGAGGGGAAGAAAAACCATGATAAAAAAATCACCATCAGATGGGTGTAAAATCTAGAGCTACCAGCAAGGCAGTCAAGTTCATCAGATATATTATGTCTCGTATACGGAGCCAGTATTTGCCTCCAATTCCAAGTCTCAAGGCTTTCCATCCCCAGTCCCCCTTCGCTAGGCCCTTAACTTAGAAGGAATAATAGTTTAAAAAACAGTTTAAAAAAAATAAAAGTTTGGTTCAATCTGAGAAGTCATTGAAGGAAAGGCTTTAGTCCTCCATCCCCAGTGAAAGAGTACATAAGGGATTGATTGCTCAAGTTTGAGAGTTCCTTGGGCCCCTATTTAGATAATCTTTATAGCTCACGGCAGCCACTGAAGTGGTTTCCAAGAGCTAAAGCCTCAGATCAGCCTGTCAAATGCTGGGACTATTAAAGTCAGAGCAAGAGAGCAAAAATGCTGGAAGCGTAACTCTGCCCTTCAAAAACAAGAGCGTGCGCACACCAAATAATGCACAGTGGCAGCCTCACGCTCCGCTTTCATACACCCCCTTCCCTAGCAAGTCCCAACAGCACAACTGCATGACAGCCCCTTCTCCAGTTAAATCTTACCACAAATGCAAATTTCTGGCAAAATTATGAGTTTTTTCACTCCCTAAATGTGCTTAAGAATCAAAGAATTGTATGGTTGTGACAACCATCAAGCCTACAAGGCATGGTATTCCCATAGCCAAGCAGAGATGAAAAGGTATTTCTTAAGGGAGGCCAAACACAACGTCACTCAAAACCTCAGTCTACATGCCCAAAAGTCAGCATCTCAATACAAGGAAACTCAGATAGTCACACAGATGGCTCCACACACCCGAGTTCACTCTGTCTACCCCAGAAGACGTGCAGTTATGACCACATGGTGTTAAGGCCCAGCTAAATCACATCCCATCACTGAGAAACAGCGCCCTGGTAACAGAGCTGCAGAGTTCCAGGTGAAAATCAGCTCCCACCAAGTGACCCAGAGGACATCTCTGTGATCTCTCCGTGTCCACAAAGAAGGTCTGGGTGATCTACAGGACAAGGGAAGGATACCGACAGCGACCAGAACAATTCAGGAAGGATTCCTGATGAAAACAAGATATCTGGGAAGGGTGCAAGTGAGTAACAAAACAGCTCATGTGCAAGAAGAGGTGAATTCCATAGATATGTGTTAAGCAAAATGGGATGAGCACGATGCTCCTGCAAGCAGAGCAGCTTTGTGCAAGCAGACAGAGAACAAGTAAAGGGCAGAGATGCAGGCATGCCTTTAATTCTAGGTTGTTTTTTTCTTAAAGGAGATCCAAAAATGGAAAGCCTCTCTCTGACAAGCATTTGCTCTGCTCCCTGACTCAGAGGGGAGAGAAACATGCTGCTAATTTTTAGCATACTACAACTCACTGTCATCCTTCTGAAAGGATACTCATGCACCTGGAGCATACCTTTCAAGCAGGCACTAAAAGGATGGCTCCAACACTACAAAACACTTTGCCTGGAGAACAGTGCTTTCAATACTTATCCAAGCCTTACCCCGTTGGATGCAGATGTCAGTGAAACATCGTACGCTGAATCCCCTGCATACCAGAGAACAATTTCAACTCACACGTCACATTTGTTTCAACGGTCTGTTCTTTTGTCTGGGAAAGTAATTTTTCAAATGAAGTGCTCAGCCCTTTGTCCCTTGGTAGAGTAGTGGAGAAACCATCCTTCATGTGCTGCTCTAACACACAATAGGCTTTGTCTCATTAAACAAAAGAATATGGACTTTCTTTCAATTGTTTCCAGCTGTTTGATCAAGGTTTTAGGGGACCAGAAGTCAAGAGCAATCAGCATCTGGCTACCTGCACAAAGCCAACTCAAAGCCTGAAGAATCAGGTTATGATTAGCAGATACAATTATCACTCCATAGAAAAACCCACCCTGTGGGCTTTTCACAGCAGCTGGATCCTTGTTAATCCTCTATGTAGACACTGAAGTCCTATGACAGCACATCCTCATCTGTGGTGGGGACATTGTTTACTTGCATTGCTGAAGACACATTTTTGGGGCAAAACTCATCTATCAAATCACTCTGTTTCAGCACAGGAAGAAGATCAAAGCACATCCCGTGAGAACAAGCCCAGGCCCAATCACCAACGCCAAAACCATGAGCTCAGAGACATTCAGTTCTAGCTCTGGTAACTCCTGTATTTTCTTTCTGTGTCAGATTTGATCAAGTGGAATTTCTTAATGAGAGGATTTCAGGATGGTGATTTCTAGAATGAAAACAAAAGGGAGCATTACCTTACTGTGTGTTTTCCTAAGCTTCTTGACTAGGAGCGTAAGTAATCTGCAGTGACCTCTCAGTCGGTAGAGGAACCCTGACACACGCCATCCTGGAGCACCCTTACATTTCTGATCAAGGCTAATTAGCCAAAAACAGATTTCCTTCATTCAAAGGGATTTTCTTTAGGATCCAGTCTGATGCCAAGATGGAAAATTAGCTGTGGAACCACTCACCTCTCCCAACCCTACCCCTCCCTTACCCCCTGCCCAGGTACTGGATGCTACAAGGCTGAACTTGTAAATACAGCTGTCACATACACAAAATTAACCAGAAATCTGAATTCCAAAAGGGCAATTACTGCAAACTCCTCTTCCAAAGCTGCTATTATAACACTTCCTACAATTCGGCCTTAGTTCCAGAGACAACGCTACACGATGCCTTTCGCCAGACTTCTGATGTGTTAAACCATAAAGCAACCAGCAGCTAAAAGGATTTTTCTTTATTAGTGTAATGGAAGTTCCCCAAAACATGAAGAAAACATGAAGAAAAAAAACCAACAAAACAGCACATAGACTAAAGCCTACAGACTGTTATAAAAAGGAATACTTCTCATTTAGATCATTTCTATGCCTGTAGTGGCAGCACACATTGCACACAACATACCTGTGCCATGCAAAGAAACACACTATGGAGAATGAACCCAAACTCACACAAGAATCCTCTATCAACTCCTACATATCATTTGCATTAAAGGAAGTTCCGCCATGAGCTAATATGTACTCGCATGCAAATATTATCAGTGACAAGCATAGCTTTAATCTACTAACTGTCTTCATTATTTTGGAGCTACATAACAGCTACACAATTCTTACAGATAAGTACTGTCAACAGTACTTACTTAAATCCTTATATAGCCTGCATCAGTGCTGACTTTGGAGACATAACAAACATGGAAATCACATCAGCTCCTCATCTGCACATCAGACTATGACATCCATGACATGGGAGATGACAGTTCACCAGAACTGTCATCCCATCTGACAGTACAGCCATCCCATCTGAATACTTGCAGGATTCAAAGTGGCTAAAGAAATCAATGCTCATTTACTGACCATTAATTAACTTGACCCAAGTTGCACTTGTTTTGTAGTAGTGCATACTGCAGTAGAGCTCTGTGAGGCAAAAGCGGGGCCGGTGCATGTTTCTAAGGCTACAGAAATAGCTGGTCTCCTGGTGCCTGGCCAGGCTGCAAAGCTTATTCTTTCTCACCCACCATTCACATAAAAAACACTCCCTGCAGGGCATAACTCATCTATAGCACCTTCTGCAGCTCTAAGGTCTTCAACTTCTAACAGTGCTGCTCTTGAACCTTTCAGACACATTACACTTACCTTAAGAGGCAGAGTCACAGCTGCATCTGTCAACATTTCCATCAGTCTCTCCCTAAAAGGGGCAAAAAGCATCTTCAAATGCCACAGCACTTTGCATCCAAGCTGGAGAGATTTGCGAAATATGGAAGACATTAAAGTACTCACTTTCTCTCAGCAAAGAAAGAACATAGACCTATAAACAATGCCTTGAAGGCATTTCAGCAGCTTAATCTACACAGGGTATTTTTTTACTATTATTTTTTGAGTCAATCAGAAATCACTGGGTCCAGGAAGTAGTAAATGACAAGAATTTGGCTTAAAAGGGAAAAAGCAAATAAATACTTGAAGAAAAAAAAGTAAAATCACCAAACGCTTCCAAAGACTTGTTTGTTTGTGATAAAGACTACAAGGCTCAGCTGTATACAAGCTGTCCCACCCATGCACGGACTACTGACATTTCATTCCAGTGGCACCACACAGACCGCCAAGCAAGGGGGTCTGTCAACATTTCTATCAGCAACAACTGTTCACTGGGGTTTATAAGGCAGAAAAGCTAATTTTCCCCAGCCTGGTTGATGCTTCGTACATAAGGTCTCCAAGTAAGAGGAAATTATTAGTATTTAAAAACCACATCACACAAGTGGGTTTTATTACTCGTGTAGGAAGAGGACACAATACCCAAAATCTGTAATTCTGAGCAAAAGCACCCTAAAAAAAAAAGCTGCTTAATATATTTGAAACAAACCGGGGGGACACAGCTGAGATAATAAAGCCCTGTAAGCACTATTATCCAGGAGCCACTGTGCTTTTAGAAGACAAAAAATCTGAGTCCGCTGCAACAGCAAACTAGTTATGTCTTTATATTTTTAAAATGATACCTAAAAAAACCTGAGGTCTGTGCTGCTCCACGAAGATCTGCTCTAAGTGCCACATCAAACATGGACAGCAGCAGAAGATGCTGCAGAGGCAGTTACCTGGGCTTCATATAATAAAGAGGACGCTTAGGAGATTGTCTGCAGTGTGGTGTCCAGTCCTTGGCCACAGTCCCACAGGAAGGTTTAGAATTAAGACTGAGTGCCTCGGGACACCTGATACTGCTTTCACATTTTAGAGGTTTCTATAAAACAGGCAAGCAAGAGCCCGACCTGGGCCACATATACCCATGATAAATCCCATCATCCCTCCCCAGGAGACCAATTTTTATTGTTTGTGCTAGCAGGAGAGACAATCCAAGTCTCACTGGATTGGGTAAGTTTGCATTCCAGGACAATGATATCACACAATAATTCCTCCTAAGGCCCAGTACACAAAGCTGGGATGGGCAAGTGTGCCTTCCAGCACTGTTGCTAATGCCCAAACTTCCTCACCACGAGTCCTTCATCCTTGACTGTGATGGTAGCAGGCAAGTCCTGGTGCTTCAGATGAGTTTCACCCCAGCAATGTAAAGCAAAGCACCTGTCTCGCATGAGGTTCACATAGAGTATTCTATGTTCACATATTCCCTCAGCACTCAAAAAATCCTCAGCCTACAGGCTGTTAGGGCCATCTCCTTGCCAAAAGGAGAAGAGCACAAAGCTAACTGCAGTTCTGAGAAAGAACCCACTAAAAGCTAAGAAAATACTAACTAAAAGCATAACAAAACCACAAACACCCTTTGGGTGGGGACAGCATCCTTTGAGGAGCTGGGGGCAGCAGCTACACAATACATTCATTGGAAATGTCAAAGGGTCTGTTCACCCCAACCAAGGACCTCAGTGCTTGTTACACCACATCTGGAATAGCATGCCCAGGTGGCCAACCCCTGGGACAAGGATGTCACTGACCAGATATGTCAGGTGGAGAGCACTAACATGGTCAGGGTCTGGAACACACACCTGGGGGAGCCGGGCTTGGGGGCAGCCTGGTGAAAGCTACAGGGTGACCTGACTGCCCCATTCAATCCCTATGAGGTCACCGAGAAGATGGAGTCAGGCTCTTCGCAACCATAAACAAAACAAGCGCAATTCTTACTGGATATAATGAATAACTAAATTGTTGAGGGATTCTGCAGCCTCCATCCTTGGAGGATTTCAAGACAAAACCCTGAGATACCTGGCCTAACCTAAAAGCGTGACCTATTTTGAGCAGGAGGTTGGACTAGACTAGAGACCTCCCTGGATTTCCATTCTAACCCAAATGATCTTACAGTCTCTAGAGATCATCTTAGTTGAAGTTGCATTGCAGTAGATTGTACTGCAGAGTCATGGAGGCTTGGTTTGGGTTTGTTCCAGGCTACAAGATGTCTGAAAACAGATCAGTTGAAGGGTTAAAAGCTTCTCCAACCCTCCAGATCTGTGTAGTTCCTGAAGCTCAGGGGATGCCTTCTTGGTCTCCAAACCATGCCTTGTCTTGCCTGCCTGTAGATACTTCACCAGGAATATCATAAAATGTGTTTCTGTGCATACGCATGCATGCCCCACACACACGCTCACGTACAAAATTAGATACGCAGTAGCTGCAAATATAAGCTATCAAAGCTGCAGCTGCAACAACAGCACAGCGCTGTAAAGATACTTCAATAACATCTGATACATAAAATTTTTAAAAGTCAGATTTACAGGGCCAACGTCCCTATTTAAAAAATAAAGCGCGCACAGGTGGCTAATAAAACCGGACTTTAACAGCCACACTTGCAAAAGAAATTTATAAGAGTTAGCAAAGCTCATAGCCTTTTAATTGCATGTCAAATATTGGGCTCAAGAACTAAACCAGATTTCATGCGGTCGGTGCCAAGTACTTCTAGATATTACATGTCTGGTGTGAGTGCAACCCCATCGGATGCTGAGGGGTTAACTCGACCTCCAAGGCCAGAGACCGCCTGCTGAAGGCAATGCCACCAACTCTGAACTAACCCAGAAAACATTTCTGCTGCCTTTGTTACATATAAAAGGTTATTAAAAACATTCACGTTTGTTGCTAACACAAACAGTACAAGAAGACATTTAGAAAGCATTTGAACTTGTAAATACATCAAATTAATATACAACAAATTCCTTTGATCCAGAGAACGTGAATTCCCTTTCCCTACAAATCTGTTCATTAATATTTCAATAGTCCACTTGTGTCACTACACTTGCCAGCGTTTTATAAGGAAAATACTTCAAGTAACAAAAAGCATCTTTGCTTTTACTCTGCCAAGGGACTTCTGGGAAGTTCATATGAGAGGTTGATGGGGAACAGCAGCAGTGGGACACTCCACAGAGCTCCCACATAAAGCAGTCACAGGTTTAACTGGAGCAGTTAACCCAGACGCTCAACATTTCAGAGACAAAAGCACGAACTAAGAAGACTACACAGTTCTCCTAGAGCATGTGAGATAAGGATCTGGCTCTTACTCAGCGCACCCCAAGACAGGTGGCTATGGATCTCTAGGCTCAGACACATCAGCAACTTAATGCAAAGTCAGCAGATTTCCTGAACCAGCTGCCACACGGTAAGTAACCTGCCAATTCTAACAGTCCTGACCTAGCAAATTGTTTGTGACTTCTGCAAACCTCAGCACACTGAGCATTAGTTCAGAAAATCTGCAAAGTTCCATCATGACTGTACACGATTATGCCAAACACAAGGAGGGCAGGGAGCAGACACCACGCGCACTGCCCAGGGTGCAAAACAAGAACAGTCCTAGTGCCCGTTTGATCACAGTCTAGGTTGGACCAAACTCACTAGTTTTTTTATTTTCTTTCTCTACACAACATCTGCAATGCTATAGGGTGGGAGAGCCAAGGACAACGTAGTGTTAAATTCAGTTACCAGTGGGTGCACAAAGAGTTGATGTGGCCACCCAATCAGTTGTAGTCAACCAGAAACAGGAGACAGTTCTACTAGTGCAAAAATACACCTGTGAGGTTGGGCAAACCTCAGTAGCTTCACAGGCAGGTATCAGCCCTCTCCAGTCACAGACACAGTAGAATAACGTTAACTAAGATTCAGAAATGGAAAATTCAAATTGCTGTAGCACTTCTACCATTACTAAGTTCACTGAGTTCTCACCCGTGAAGACAGCAATGAGTTTTGCAAGTGTTAATGAAACATGTCCAAAAAGAAACAGAACAGACTAGAAGTAGGCAAAGCAACAGAATAGGATAGCAAAAAGCTAATCAGAATTACGCTGGAAAGAAAAGAAAAACAGCATCAAAACCAAGAAGAGACCAGAAGACATGAACATTCACAGATGCGCTGGCCAACACAAAAGATTGCATTGGCTGGCAGGATAGAAGTTAACAGGAGGGACAATAAGATATTTGAAGGATAAATACAGTTCTACTTAATGTGCCACATCAGCTGGTGTTTGCACACCTCATCTTACACAGCCCTGGCACAGCACATGCAATAAAACCTTTTGTTGACTGTTACTGCCCATCCTTTCTGTAATCTGTGCCTCTCTAAAACTTCTTGGCAATGTTCTCCTGAAGGAGAATGGCACAGTTGCTCAAAGTCCCAATAATTAGGATGTCCACAGCATGGTCTAGGCGCTGGAGACACTGACAATCCCCAGCAAGCCCCAAACACTCAGTGTTTGTTCTTACTGGAAAGTGTTTCTATCACTGACTGGAAACACTGATGCCTAATGCCAAAGGGGGACAGTTTCCAAACTGCTTCAAAAAAGCTATGGGGAACTAAAAAAGAAAAACAAAACAAAAAACCCACCCTGAAGCAGATGATGCTCCGAAAAAGGAAGGCTCTGCTTATTTTTAGCAGGCAAAGGAGAAAGCTGGCATAGAATGTATATAATCAGCATACAAGTGGAAAAGCAGCTGGAAAGTTTTACCTGAACACAAAAGCTCTCTAAGATTCATGGGCAACAACTCCCTTGGCCTTTCTGATTTAGGGAAACATTTTCAGCAACAATCTTTACTGGCACATTTTTGCCCTACTTCATCGCATACATAGGGCAGCAAATGCTGCCCCAAAACCTATAGGCACTTTATCACCCACCCACTGCATTGCAGATTAGAAACATACTCTGGCACACTCCACTTCATAGTTATTCCTCTTCATTTCCCCAGTATCTTTGGTTCCCCCCCCCACAATTGCTTCCTAAACCCTTCCCAAAACCTGTCTGGGGCACAGGAAGGCTCCTTGCCTACACCTTCTGCTGAAGCTCTGCACACTTTGCAGAAACAGAAAAAATTCAGACCCCAACGAGCTTATCTCAAAAAGGTCCCAGACTGCCCCCACCAATGCTCTATTTGAGTGCTTTTTAGCTAATCACTGAGTTTTGTGATACTCTACAAGAACAACAGTTCCCCAAGTTGTGCTGTGTATACAAAGATTCACAAAGCAGCAGGAATGGGAGGAATGCATCTCAGGTCCAAACTTTCCAACTCTGCAACCTAAGGCACAGTTGAGCTAGTTACAAGTGAATGTCCTGTAACTTCTTCTCAAAAACACAGTACCTTCCAGTCCCTCCAGGGGCTCCAGGAAATCTGGAGAGGGTCTGGTGACAAAGGCAGGGAGGAACAGGTCATGGGGAATGGCCTTCAGCTGCAGGAGGGCAGATGGAGAGGAGATGGGAGGCAGAACCCTTCCTGAGGAGGGTGGGGAGGCCCTGGCACAGGCTGCCCAGAGAAGCTGTGGCTGCCCCTGAATCCCTGGCAGGGTTCAAGGCCAGGTTGGATGGGGCTTTGGGCACCCTGGGCTAGTGGAGGATGTCCCTGACCATGGCAGGGGGTGACATTGGGGGATACTTCTGAGGGCCTTTCTCGCCCAGACCAGTCTGGGATTCTACAAAATAAAATTAACCTTTCTAAGCATCTAAGAATAAACTATCAGAGCACTGCTGAGACACACGGATAAAAATCTGTATCAGATAATATACCAAGCCACACCCTCTCTGAGGATATGGAAGCAGAGAGCAACCATGGTGCTGCTATCAGAGCTCATCATCTGCTGCCCACAGCCACTGAGCACCCAACACTGCTGTGTCCCTGGGCTGTCACATACGTCCCACCAACTTGGACAAGCCAGGGTTTGATGGTACCTGACTTCATTTGTTCTCTCACTTTTTTACATCTGCTCTGTGGAAACACAAAGCTGAAGGACATGAAGGGGCAGGGAGGGAGGCAGTATTATTTCCATATGAGTTTAAAAATAAAAAGGCTTTAAATAAAAATACCATATGAGCAGGGGGTTCACACAGGACTTATAAGAGCTTGTGTGTGCGCACCATATAGGAAGAATGCCCCAGCAAGGCTTTCCTCCTTTCAGAGCCTGATTCTGCCGAGACAAGTCCTCAAACCCCATACTGCAGCGAGACATTTCTTCGCATGTCATTTGGCAGATGCGATTGTGGGGCCCTGCCAATTCACCCCGAAGCCCTCCGTTTTAATCAGTATCACATAAAGTTTAACACATGCTTTGAAACATGCACCAGATTCAAAGCTTCGCCTCAAGGGGGTCCTGCTGAATAACGCATACCATCCCAGCCACTGCTCCTCCAGCAATTATCTTTCAACTCTGGCTGAACCATTCGAACTGTCAACGCCAGCACGCTGCCAACCGGAGGAAAGGTTGTGGGGTCAGAGCTGAAAACAAGACTCCTCAAGGCTGGAGAGCCAGGCAAACGGTATGGGGTGTTTGTTTATACTACTGTCTGTTTATAAGGAGAACTCCCAATACGCCTGTTTTATGACTTCACAGAACAACAGCATTAGGAGGGGCTAAAATATATATATATTAAAAAAATGTTTGCAATGAAAAGGAGCATCAGCATCCACCACCTCCCCCTAGCCCCCAGAAGGAGAGGATTACAGTTGTTTGTACCTCATAATCAACAGCATCCCTCCAGCTCCTCCGGAGCCAGGAGTGTTTTATCTGGAATCCCAGACCTTGGAGCTGACCCATCTAAGTGTATCTGTGAGGGATGGCAAGCGCCTACCTCACCCAGCTGCCACAGGCGAAGTGCTAGGAAGGTAGGAAGGATTAGAAAATACAAGAATAATCAGCATTGATTAAGATTTAAACAGAGACAGGAGGTAGAGAAGGACACATGGACACAGGTATTTCAGATGACTGCAGCAGCGCTTTCCAAACAGATCCTATGGGTGTCAATGCAGCTACACAAAAACCTGCTCTCAAACAGTGATTACAGAGAGAACCCCACTACAGCTGCAACAATCCCTGGTCAACCTGCTCACTGTTCCCTTCCTGCAGCATCCATCAGCTGATAGGCAGGTCCCTACTCAGAAGTGGGACTATAACCCCTGTGCCTAATGTCAGCAGCAGCACCTGGCCTCAAATACAAGCTGTCGCCCAGCCTTTTCAGCAGGGCAGCATGACACTCCCACTCATTTATTCCCATGCCATGCCAAGCAAAGGGAATAACACTTTAGAGAAGCATCAAGCTGCATTGATCTTTCTCATCCCAGCAGGGATAGCAGCTGGATGTTGCAGATGAGGCCACACATCAAACCCTAGAGCTTCTTCCAGAAGCTGAGATGGTAAAAAGCAGCCATGTAAGGCACAGAGAAAGGGAAGGCAATGCTTTTTTGATGTTGAAGTATTTGTGAAACCAAGAAATTTATTCATCTGTCTTTCAGGCTAAACTGCTGCTGCTGAGGGCTTCCTACTACAAATTCTCAGTGATGGCAGAAGTTACAAGTGAGGAGGAGAAGCTCAAAGCTAGGATCCACAGCAAGCTCAAACAACCATCAGATGCAAGAGGGAGGGCTGGGAAACTCACCCCATAACAGGTACAGAAACATAGTCCTGCGTTTAGGGAAAATGCACCTGGGCCTTTAAATGCACCTGGGCCTTTAAATTGCAGCTCTGAATAAATTCAGAGCTGCAATCTGTACTGTGCTCCTGGGACTAAACTAAGAATTAGGACTGTTGGAAACCAAAGCAGCTTGCAAAGCAAAGCAACCACATTTACCCTCCCTGTTCCCACTTCCCACTCTAAAACAAGCTCACAAGCCCAGCCATAGGACCCCCCACAGCCAGGACCCCAGGCAGACAATGTGACAAGGACCAGCCATTTGATTGCTTAAGTGAGTTATGGCTGGAGAAACACTTACCATTCAGCAGCCACATCCTTCTGACCCTTCTGTGAGCTTGTAGCTCATTTTCCACCTTCCTGTAGAAAGGAGATCTCCCAAACAGCCTGCTAGTCTGTGTATGGGCTGAAGGCACCAGGACACAGCACACCGACACAGCTCAGTTACACAGAGCACCCACTTTCATCTGATGTTTCAGGCTTCAAAGTCCACAGAAGTTCCACAAAAACGAACAATTTATGGTCAGTTGAGCACCCCCACCACCCCCCGGCCCCTGCATGTTACACTCAGTGCACATCCAGCTGCAAGAAAAATTCTACAGCTGGGCAAACTACCAGAGACCAGGAGAAGGGACAAAACCAGGCTGCTCCACCCCTACTTTAGCACTATGTGCTGCAGGTTTTATTATTTATTTAAAGGTAATGGGGAGACCCCATCCTCAACCCAATATGGGTACCTGCAGACCTGCAACCTCTGAACAGTGCTTGGGTACCTGGCCAAGCACCTGCTTCAGTACATGCCACCCACTCACATGATAATTATAATTCTGAGGAAAAAAGTAACACAAAACTAACATCATGTGGTGAAGACTCCTTGAACACTGCCCTCTGTACCTGTGCTACCTTAATCTTTAAGTGAGATAGCAGATAAACCAGTCTGCAGAATTCTTGAAGGCCTAAAGATCTCCCACCACAGATCTTGGTGACACAAGCCACCTGCGTGTGTTTGAATTCCATGACATGATGCTCATCCTGAGTTTAGTTTCCATCCAAAGATCAGCACAAGCTTTCTTTTATAAGCACTGGTGTGCACTTTATTTGCCCAGGAAAAAAAAATGGAAAAAATAGTTATTTGCAGCAAAAAGTTTTTTTACCTACTCTGGTCCATAAAGATATTAAGAGAACGGGCTGCAGTGGAAAACCCTCAGGACCTCCAGTGGTGACTGGCTGCCAACTGCATTTAACTCCATTCACCACCACTCTCTGGGTCCAGCTGCCCAGCCTCTTTTTATCCAGCAAAGAGTACACCTGTCTACACCAGGAGCATCCAATTTCTCTGGGAGAATGCTACGGGAAAGTGTGTCAAAAGCTTTACTAAAATCCAGATAGCCAACATCCACAGCTTCACACTCCATCCACTAACCAAGTCATCTTGTCATAGGAGATCTCCCTAGGGACAAGTGATAGGGCAAGAGGAAATGGCATCAAGTTATGCCAGGGGAGGTTTAGATGGGATATTAGGAAAAACTTAGGAGGGTTGTTAGGCATTGGAACAGGCTGTCCAGAGGTGATCGAGTCTCCATCCCTGGAGATATTTAAAAGACAGTAAGATGTGGTAGTGAGGCACATGGTTCAGTGGTTAGCAGATTAGGGAGGTGGTTGGACTTGATGAGCTAAAGGGTCCCTTCCATTTAAGACAATTCTATGATTCAATGTGTTGCATCTTCCAATGCTGGAAGTCAGCAAGCCTCCTCAAACATACCAACATCAAAATTAGCTCTTTTCCCTGCTCTGTAATGACATTTGTTAGAGACAAGGCCTTGTGCTCACCACAGCTAACAACTGGATAAAGGACTTGCAATGATTTGCACAGAGGTTTCCCTTCCCAGACTGGCTGACAAGGGCAAGATGATTCTCTGCTGCAATTCTACAGCCCTTAAATTGACATTTTTCCCCCAGTATGAGACAACAAAACCATGACTCTCCTTGGACTGCCCTTTGTAGCATTCCAACATAACTACTGGTTCTCCAATCTGTTTAAAAAAACCCACTTGGGTATCTGGGGAATACATCTTCCTCATTTTAAATGCTTTCAAACTGGCAAGGAGAAAGAAAACCTCCTCTTTCCACTCTTGAGGGTCTGAAGTAGATGCATGCTGTTGTGATTTTAGTTTTCATTCCCCACAGTGCACAGAGATTATTTGTTACATTTTCCACGCAAAATAAGTCATCGATGACAGCTAAATCTTGCTTAGGATTCAGTGCTATCCCCTATGAACATCTGCTCTGAGCAGCAAGTGGCCCAGAAGCCAAGTACTGGAGTGACACCCTCAAGTCATGGGTTCCATGAAAAATACACATGGGGTTTTTTTTTCTTCACTAGAACTTCTTACACAAACATCAAAACACTGTTGGGTCCTTGAGGAAAAAAAAATTACAAATAGCAGAGATTCAAACTGAAAGTCCTCTTTATTTTTAAGGTGCCATTTCTTCTCTGACGTTTGATCCCAGTCTTATGGGATCCAACCAGAAGAGACAAGTACAACCCCACATGGCACCGCTACCTTCATCCTGATGCAGCACAAATGACAAACCACAGGGCTGAAACACCCTATCAGATATTTCTAACTATTTCCCCCCTAGGAACTTGCCCAACTCGGAGATGGGCAAGAGAAACAAAGCTGATCTGTCCTGGAGTAACTTAAAGTGCATTTTTCCCCATAAATGAAAGCTGTTCTAAATTTGTTATATATGTGAATTAGAAGAATATGTTGAGAGGCTTAAATGACCTGAGCCTGTCAGAGTTTAGCTTTTTTTTAAAAAAAAAAGAAAAGAATTCTTGGGTTACTGAAGGATTTCACTTGATGATTTCTGCATACACCCGTTTGCAATTTGTACCAGAGTGTCACGCAAAGGGCACACTGCACAGCACAGCTCTTGAGTCCTCTCCCTGAAAACTATACCATTGTACTTCTACTGTAAAGTAATACAGCCCTACTAATGCTAGCCCATTTTCATCTCATTAGCAATCCAGAGACCAGAACTCCCTGGTGACCTGACATCATTTCATATGAGCCATTCCCTTCCCCATTGCTCATGAAATGGTCACAGTCCATCAGCTGAAAAACCATGGCTGCTATTTCCAAAGCTCCCTAGAAATTACATGGTGAAAATGTTTCCCTAAAGGGGTGGTTTGTTCAACCTGTGACCTGCTGCAAGAGGCATTATGCTTCTTGCAAATAATAAATATGAAATCTTCAGCTAGGTAAAAAAAATAATCAAAATCCTAAGTAAATAGGTAGTGGGTACTGCCAAGAACTGGTGCTGGAACTGAAAGGGCCGCAGTGCTCACAGGCATAGGAGATTCAGGTCCCAGCAAGGTAGGCTGTTACCTTGGACAAAGCACTGGTATCATTTTGACATGATTGGGCCACATCCACAAACCGGCTTGCATCTTCAGGTGAAGGTCTGTGAAGTCTCTTACGTGGCTGTGTTGTACCAGGATCACCCCAGCTCCCAAAACCTCCTTGGCTTCTTTCCCATATCCACTAGCCAGCCCCACAGCAAGAGTTTTCACCAACTGGCAAAAACAGATCAAACCACCCTACGTGCTGCACAAGAATCCGTTACCAAAACCACTCAAGGAATTTTTACAAAGAAAAATAAGGAAAAAAACCCACTTAACTTAAGTTTATTAGCAGCTATGTTACAATAAGCCTGAGACATCCAAATGAAAACTGAAGAATTTATCATCCTGGGCAGCAGCATCCTGATGGGAGCAATTCCCAGCACTTTTTGAGCAAGCCTTATTTCTATCACCTCTCCCGACATGGCTGTCCTGTCCAGACCCCCGTGCTCCTCCACATCCTTTTCCACACGTATGCCAGAGCAGGCACACAACCCGGTTTATGAGTCTGAGGTCTATCCGCGCCGTCTCACCTACAAAGCTGGCACGTTCACGGGAGACCGGTACACCAGGCAGCGCTTTCCTTTAAACAACTTAACAGTCTACATAATTAAAACCAGTGGAAGCAAGAACAGTGAAAAATTACAGCACTGAACGCCTGCAGTCCAGGATGAGTAATTTAACAGCACCTCTTTTCCCAGCTACAACATGAGAAATGTAACAGGAATTTCGAACAGCTCAAAAGAAGGGGCAGGGAGTGCTTGTGCCTCAACTCAGCACTGCGCTCTCCTTGGGCTTTTTAAAGTCTTGTGAATGATACCGTCTATCACAATAGTTGGAAGATAAAGGATTTCTTTCAAGATTTCCAAAGTTAAAGGAGGGCCTGAAAAGCAACCACACAAAAAGCTGGTCCAGCATATGGCTGCCCTGTAGTTAAACTTTTGATTTTATGATGCAGCCACGTCCACAGAACATGCTAGATACGCTACTGGGGATACCACGGTCCCTGTGGCCATTAGTCATGCATATGCTGAAATAAAAAAGCTCATGATTTAGCAGTTTCATTTTTGAGGTCATAAAAAGAATTCAGAGGAATACCCATTTATTAATACAGTTCCTATGGAGTATAAATTTTAAATGCAGACTTAAAGGCACAGAATTCCTCTTAAATAAACAGAGGAACCTTCCCCAGAAAGCCAGGAAACTATAGAATAAAAAGTTCTTTTATGATAATAAGCACATTTGCACTCAAATTATGTGATGTGGGAAGGAGAGTTAAGCACAAGGAAGTACAAAGACCTCAAACAACGTGCACTGGGGAGCAGAAACATGCTTACATCTGCACATACCCCTATCACCACCACCCCAGCACGGCCCATATGCGCCCTTGGCCTCCAACCCTACAGACGTTCCCGGCGATGCCTTCGTCTGCTTTTCCCATCAAGCAGCTGCCCCATCCACCCTGACCCAAGACATTAAACCCAAACTTGTCCAGCTGCCACAGCATCTCCGTTCCCACGCCTGCCGGAAAGCTGAAGGATCACATTTAACCTCAAGCTCCTGGCTTGACAATTCCCTTCAGAAGCCACTTCAAAAAACCATCTCCAGTTCTCAAAACCATTCACATCTCCTCTTCCTTCTTTCCCCAGTTTTCATCCCAGCTGAAGCAGCAAACATCCATGAGCTGTGAGACCTCTCTGGGTACTGCTCTGGTTCCTACAGGTGAGCTCCAGCCTGAATGTGCAAAGCACAGCACAGAAGATGGCAATAAACTGGTGCACAAAGCCACCACACTGGCTCCACCTAAACAGCATCTGGAAATCTCCCATCTCATCTTCAAAAGTCACCACAATTGTCACAGAGTCAAGTAAGGAGCAGGTGAGATTGAGTCAACAAATGTACATACTTCACTAGGATTTGTCTCAAAGCCTCCAAACTAAACACCAAGCGTCAAATGATTAGCCTGGTCACCATCATCAAGACAGCATCCAACACTGTTTAAAGCTGACAATGCCAAGTTTTAATGAAAAGTAGAGAGTAAAAGCGTATTAAAGTCTGCAGTTTAACCCAGTGCAAAACACTGGACTTTTCAACTACTGGTTATAACTTTTCAAAGGGAATTGAGCAAAATACACTGAGGATAAGCAACCAAGAAGAGTAACGGCTGTTCAAGCATCTCTTCCTTGGTATGGGAAGACAACAGGGGTAAACACACAAATTTCTGACAAACATTAGGAAGAAGTTCTTCACTATTAGGGTGGTGAGGCACTGGCACAGGTTGCCCAGTGAAGTGGTGGCTGCCCCCTCCTTGGAGATATTCAAGGCTAGGTTGGATGAGGTCTTGAGCATGCTGGTCTAGTGAGAAGTGACCCTGCCCATGGCAGGAGGGTTGGAACTAGATAATCTTTAAAGGTCCCTTCCAGACCAAACCATTCTATGATTCTATGACTTCAACAAGGGCACTTGAAGGCATCTGAGTTCACACAGGTCTAAAAAGCAACACCACTCTTCAATAACACAAGGGCATCACAGACTACATTGTGTTGGCAGGAACGTTTAAAGGCCAGCTAGTCCAATGCCCTGCAGTGAGCAGAGACACCTTTAACTAGAGCAGGGTGCTCAGAGCTTCATCAAGCCTGACCTTGAATGTCTCCAGCAATGGGGCCTCCACCACCTCTCTGGGCAACTTGTGCCAGTGTCTCACAACTCTCAGTGAGGAGCTTCTTCCTAGTGTCTAATCTAAACCTCCCCTGCTCCAGTTTAAATCCACTGCCCCTTGTCCTGTCACTATACACCCTTACAAACATCCCTCCCCAGCTTTCCTGCGGGTCCCTTCAAGTACTGGAAGAGGCTCTAGGATCTCCCTAGAGCCTTCTGTTCTCCAGGCTGAACAATCCCAACTCAGCCTGGCTTTGTAGGAGATCCAGCCCTTGGATCATCCTTATGGCCCTCCTCTGGATGCGCTCCAGCAGGTCCATGTCCTTGTGATGAGGGCTCCAGAGCTGGACACAGTATTCCAGGTGGAGTCTCACCAGAGCAGAGTGGAGGGACAGAATCCCCTCTCTTGATCTGCTGGCCATGCTTCTTGTGATGCAGCCCAGGGTGTGACTGGCCTTCTGGGCTGTGAGTGCACATTGCCAGCTCACATCCAACTTTTCATCCATCAATGCCTCCAAGCCCTGTTCCATAGGGCTGTTCTCTATGTCACCATCCCCCAGCCTGGGCTGGTAACAAGGACTGTCCTGACCCATCTGTTAAGCCATAGTGTCCCACTTCACCCAGCCAGATTCATGAGTCTTTTCCAAGCCCTGCAAGCTGATACTGTAGCTGGCCATCAGACTTCTCATCTAAACAGCCCCAGAAGACATATTTCCTTTCATAATACTTTAATATAAGCACTAGACAAGTAGCAGTATCAAAGATTACTATGGTCTTGTTACTGAACTTTACAGGAAAATAAAGTTTCTGCTTTACAAACCTGCCCAGAAGGGGACAAGCCCATCCCCTTATCCCCACTCTGTTGTGTAAACAGCCACTGGGTACCCAGCCAGCACTGACCTCTCCAGAAGTCTCTCCTGCCTGCATCCAAAACTATAAAATCTCCTTACTTTTAACAAACAACGTGGGATTTTTAATTTTTGTGCTTGTTAAAGAAAAATTGTGGTATTAGAGACACCGCTTAAACCAGCGGGAAGCTCAGATATGAGTAGTTTTGGAAGTCCTGGGGCATGGCAATAAAATATGACCCCCTTGGAGCAAGCAGGCACAGTGATCTTCCAAACACCATGGATAAACCCAGACTTGGCACCAGCAGATCCAGCCCACATGGCAGGGAGAGCAGACATCTTAAACGATGCTCCTGAGACCTCAGGAGGATACCAACAGCTGCTGGAGCACTGACACCCAGCAGAAGGACGTTCCCTGTGCAGCACATCCAGAGAAAGGCAGCAAAATCTAATTTACTCCACAATACACACACAAAGCAAAGATAATTACCATATGCGCTGCAGAACATTACATAAAGTTAAAAAAGCCATCAGGGATGAGGATAATTAAGAACACTATACAAACTACATCTTTAAACATTTTTCTGGGCCATCAAAAGGCCACCGGGCAGTATTTGAAGATCGAGAAAACATCCTTCTCTCCGCCGTGGTGCAGGGAGCCACGCACTCATGTGGCTTGGGGTGGTGGGCATGTGTTTGCATTTAAAGTGAAGCACAGGGAGGGGACAGGATTTCCCAATAACGCTGACATCATTGCATGCAATGTCTCTTATCACCATCATTCCAAACCACCAAAGGGAACACCCTCATGTTTTCACATATTGGTTAAAGCCACCTGCAACAGGAGATCCAAGCATGTGCAGGGCAGGTGCCAGAGCCCAGGGACACAGTCCTTCCCAGGGATCCACTGAGAGCAGGAGATGCCCCAACACAGGGGGCCAGCCTCGCCTCACCTTTCTGGAGGGGGATCACCAGCAAAGAGGCTCTGCACAGCCAGGGTGCATTTGCTGTGATGTGTAATCTTTGCAGGACGAGCTCTCTGCTGCTTTCCACCCCTCCCACTGCATCCCACTTCACCCACCTATGGGAGCCCCACATTTTTTATATGTTTCTGGGTTACATACACACAACCCTCCAACTCTCCACTCCTTGTGTAATCCCATCATTACCATCACCCTTTCAGAAAAACCCCAAAAGAAGTCAATAGGATAAGCTTCATGGAGAAGGCCAGAGGTGCAAACAGCACTGCCAGGCAGAATAACTGCTGTTGCAAAACAGCGCTCAAGGATCCAAAAGTCAAGGGAAGTGCTTGAAACCATGCTTGCAGTGAGCCAAGGGAACAGGCTCCAGGTGCTGGCAAGTGGAGCACACCCATTTTTCCATGAACATCATGCAGGGAAGCAGACAGGGCAGCTTCCACTGAAGCCAGGTTTTTTAAATGCAAGCTTTCAATTTAGGCCTTAAAATTTACTGAGTGGCATTTTTGCTGTAATACCAATGTATTTAAAATTACTTTTAAAAGTATTTAAAACACCCAATTGGCAGACATTCAGGACTCATCACCAACATGTAGCTACTTCTCCTTAATGCCCTTAAAGCACATTGAGACTCTTACAGATAATAAGAACAAACTGGTAGCACAGAGCAAATCATGCAAAGAAACTTGCATCCCCAAACTACTCATCATAAATCCAGGCAACTCAAGGTCAGAATTAACTTTAAACCTAGACAAACATACCTAAAATATTGAAGCACACAGCCAGATGCTCAAAAGCCTCAGCATGGCCCTGTAATTGTGTGGGACAGCATCCCCACAGTCAGAGGGAATGCCTATTAATAGTTGTCATTTCCAGTTCAAGTAATTGGGCAGGGGAGAATAAATCTCCCCCATTTCTCATACATAAGACTTTTTTTCCTCTCTCTACAACCAGCTGCATTTGGATCCTGCACTACTGTATTGGAGAAAAGTGTTATCAGTACCATGGCAACCACACATACTCATATGCTGTTTAGCTGTCTGTCCCAAAGCACTAGAGGCACCATTAAATGGGAGAGGAGGCATGTGGGACAGGAAGCTTGGACCATTTTATGTGAGCAGTTGTGTCAGCTCTGACCCATGTCTGACCTGCATGTAAAGCGAGGGAGGGCATCCAGACCCTAGATCCAAAACACTGGTTTCAGAAACACAGTTGTCTCTGTGGAGCTGCTGTTAATCTGCACTCTGAAGTGCTTCATCGTCTCAAACTTGATAGTCTGGACTGCATTTCTACCAAAACCAGATTAGTAACTTAGTTGCGTATATCATCATGCGATTTTTTTGCTTCATTTTTTAGGAGTACATATACACTATCACCAAGGTGGTATTTTCTTCCACTGTGGAAAAACACTTACATAAACTTCACTTTATACTCTTTAGAAATGACAGACATCCGTATCTGTTGACAATAGCAACCATCACCCTAAGAAAACCCTCATAGCCAAAATACCAGTCCATTTAAAACACATACTAGATCACCACCTATTAAACAATCCACTTTGACAGTGCATCCAAGTGATGTTAAAAAAAATTTTGCTGGTTTGACTCCATGTTTTCAAACATTTTGGCTGTCCCGACAAACTTGATCCAATAACGGCTTTCAGATAGTTTACTCTTGGCCTCTGGCATAGCAGCATTCACTGCACTTACCCTGGACTTTTCACATCCAGCACCATCCTAAATGACCTCCTCAACATGCCATGCATATTTTGGACATTAAGCTAAATAATAAAACCACATACCGGATATCAACAAGCATTAATAAGATGTAATTCATTCCTGGCAAGCCCAGAACTTGGATAATTTGAAAGAAAAAAAACACCAAAACCAACACACAACGCACACAGGTTCATAGGGCCAAAGTCCAAAAGGAGTTCAAATACACAGAGCTACTTTCATCTCCTCAAGTGCCATGTAATTAAGAATATTTGGAACAAGGCAAATTCCCCCAGAACCATAGGTAATAAAATTCAGATAAAAAAAGGACTAAGAATGGAGTCAATGAAAACTCATCATTTGTACAGTGAGACCATAAGGTTTCTCCATGTGCTGTGAGATCCCTCCAGCTCCCGCATATGGGTGACCCCAGGAACGTGTCACTTGACTTCATCTCACCACGGGCTTCCTCTCCAAGAGAGGGGACGGCAAGCTCCCCGCACCCTTGACTGACGGCCAGCAACGCAGCAGCGGCTCCGAGCGCTCCAAGACAGATCCTTCTGATTATCACAAAATGAAATTTTCAGCTCCTGTCATCATCGGCCTCAGATTTGTAATGTTACAAAAACATGATTTCCTTTCCCCATTGTATCAAGCCCTCTTCCATTCCCACTGGTGAAATCAAACAATTTTAAAAGAATTTATATGATGCTAATTTAAACCGAATGTATTTAGCTGCCAATCGCAATTCCCCGACTCTCCCAGGCCTCCTGCCAGCTCTGCTCCATTCCAGAACAGCTATCAATCACAGCCAACAGACCGAGGAAAAAGACCCAGCAATGCACAAAGCAATGCTGATAATTCTGGCAGTGGAAATCCTGCCCTTTACTCTCGACAAAACAACATGAAGTGACCCCCACGCAATGGGAAGCTCCTAAAGCTTCAACTCCACAGCGCTTTTTGTTGATGAAGGAACCTGTGATACTTTTAGAAGGAACAAACTTAGTGTGTTGCTTACTCTGGCATCATTTTCACTAGGTTCTTGCAACTGAAGTGGCAAGTTGACCTTCCCCAAGTCACTGTGAGGCAAACAGTATGACTTTACTGCTGGAAAGCCAGTGAGTCCAACCTTGCAGGTAACTACCACAACAGGTGAATGAACATCATCTCTGCACTGGAAGAAAGGGATGTCATCCAGAAGGATCTGGACAGGCTTGAAAGGTGGGCCCATGCAAACCACATGAGGTTCGAGAAGGTTACATGCAAAGTCCTTCACATGGGATGGGACAGTTCCCAGTATCAGTACAGGCTGGGCTGAGAACGGATGGAGAGCAATCCTGAGGACTTGGTGGTGTTAGGGAGCAAGAAGCTCAACATGACCCATTCATGTGTGCTGGCAGCCCAGAAAACAAACCATGTCCTGGGATGCATCCCCAGCACCATGACCAGCAGGCCAAGAGGGGATTCTGCCCCTCTGATCCACTCTGGGACAGAGAACACCCTGAAGCCTGTTCCAACAGAACTGTTGGAGCGAGTCCAGAGGAGGCCACAGAAATAATCTGAGGGTTGGAGCAGCTCTGCTCTGGAGACAGGCTGGGAGAGTTGGGGGTCATTCATTCTGTAGATGAGAAGACTCTGGGGGAGACCTCAGAGTCCTTGTCAGTCCCCTCAAGACTAGGGGAAGGTGAAGATGTACACTTCACTATCACCTGCAGGCAAGTTAAAAGCATCTAATTTTATTTTTGGTGCACCTTGTTTTGATGCTCCCTTGCAACAGCTCAATTATAGCATCTACGTGGGAAAAGAAAAAAACCTTTTCCATTTGAGTATTTTTCTGTTGGATACATTTAGATATTGAAGCTCTGATGCACCATAAAGACACTAGCAAAATCATCTGGCAACATAAACAAGTTTTACTACAACAGACTTCAATTTAGAAAACTTTAAAGCCAAAACTGGGCAAAACTGAGCAGAAGGGGAGGAAATTTTTTTTCTACTGTGTAAGACAGGAAAAGGAGAAAGAAGGAACAGAGTGATTGTCTCAGGTCAAAGCAGGGACTGCAATGCTGGTTGAGAAGCTTTCTGAACCTAGAGAACAAATAATGAACTTCAAGGAAGCTCAAAACTTTTACAGGGAACTACAGGGACAAAAGGTGAAGAGCCTAAAAACAGGAAAAAAGTCACAAAAAAGAGAGTGAGAGTTGTTACAGGAAGAAAGAAAACACTCTTTGGACTTATGTTCAGATGCAAGGCTGCTCACTGGCTCACAGCCAGAGTGTAGATAATCCAATACTACAAAATCAAACACCAAACTAAAGACAGACAAAAACAGTAAGCAAATACAGTTCTTGTGCCCCAGGTCTTCCCCCAGCTCCTCACTGCTGTCAGATCAGGCACTTCTTGAGCCTAAACAGCCTGATCTGCTGACAACCTTCAGACAACCCAGCACAAGCACTTGGTAAGTTTGTCCTTGAAGACATCAAATACTGTGCATGAGGAGCTCCACGGGTCTATCATCCACAAAATGAACTTAAACACACACACCCCTTACTTCAAGGCATGGCCACTGATGGTTTCACTCACTGGGCCCTAGTTCTTTTAACTAGGGATGGGCAGGGACAGTCCCCTACAGACCCCCACAGTACCTCTCCTGATTTTAGCTTTGCTGTAAAGAGACAGATTCTTTAGAGAAAAGAATCGACAGAGCTCCAGGCAAAGGTGTTGAGTTGTCCCCAGGAGAAGGGACAGGAGGAAAGGACACAAGAACACCTTCCCCCAAAGGAAAGTCAAGCATTGGAACAGGCTGCATAGTGAAGTGGTGGAGTCACCATCCCTTTAGGGATTTAAAACAGGGGTAGATGTTTGGTGTTGGTGACGTGGTTTAGCAGTGGAGTTGGCAGTGCTGGGTTAATGGTTGGAGTCAATGAACTTAAAGGTCTTTTCCAAGCCAGATGATTCTATGATTCATAGAAGAAAAAAGAAAGTGTATCAAGGAGCTGAAAGGAACAGAACAGTCAAAACTACAAAAAACCTCAAGTCAGAAGACAAAGGAAGACATTGGAAATGATGGGCAACTTCCCAGCCTACACTGCCAAGGACATGTGGCTGGACACACACCTCTCCCCACCCATCAGAACTATCAGCCACAGCACCAGGAGGTTTAAATACCCTGACGGGTCATGACGACAAAACTGGAAGCTACACCACCACCACAACATCTGCATCCTCTTATGACTATATAACTGGTAAATAGCCTTAATAGGATATAAAGCAGTTAAAGTAGCATCTTTGCTGCATTAATTAGGCACCAAAAGACCAATGAAATTCCCATTCCTTTCCAGCCACAGAACCAAGAAAGAATCTTCTAAAGAGTTTGGCAGCTGCAGTGAAAACAGATGTTTTGTAAACAATTACTGCTCTAGAAACCTCAATATCAGGTAAATTCAGCACCTAGAGCTTTCCCCAAGACCATCACCATGCACATCTGGCTCCACAACAGGATATCCAGGTCACAGTGTTTCTAGAGATTTAGAAAGACTGTTTTGGTTCAATGCACAGCACCTCTCTGTAGCCCTATTACACAACATAAAGCTTGGCTTGTTCTCCCAAAATAATATAGGGGAGAAGATGAGAAGACAGTAGGGCAGTGGATATACTATAAATTAAATCAATTAACAGAAATCCTCATGTTAGACCATTTTACAGAAAGGACTGTATTCATAAGACAAAACTGAACTTGCCAGTGCCTCTAACCCTAAGTGTAACAGCACAATCTTGTGAAAAATAGCAAGTCTTTCACATAAATCATCATGTCCAGGTCATCAACCACTATCAGAAGACATAGTTCACTGCTCATGAGAGGTAAGGTTTTGTTACTAGTGGATACGAATTTCAAAGTTACAAAGTTGGTTTTCCTTAAGAGTCACTTTTAGCAATGCTCCCCCACTGTGATAAGAAAAACTGTACTGAAACTCAAAACTAGAATATTAAAGAAGAGTGGGAAAAGCCAATCCCACTTTAATACCCACATGGGAATGTTGAGTTAGTCAGGTTCACCTTTCACAGGCATCAGATGCAAGCAAAAAACAATGGAAGCTTACCCGGGATTTGAAAATCAGTTAGAGATGCAAAAGAAATTAAGTTGGTCAGTGCATGAACTTCTGCTGCTTTGTCTCAAACCCGTGAAATCAACACTGGTGTCTCTAAGTCCTCCAGATGGCAGCAGGCACAGCAGCACAAATGCTCCTGTCCTGCTAAGCAGGAAATACAGTTACATGCTCTGACTGCACCTCCCAAGCTCTGGGCTACCAAAAGTCTACAGCAAAATACAGGCAGGAGAAGAAATCAATAAAGAGGTCCATGGATTTTCAACAATATAAAAATCAGAAGACAGATTCTAGCAGCTACCACAAAATGAAGACTCACTGCTTCACCTCAACGCAACTACTGCAATGTTCAAAGCTCAGTTTACTTCTCTGGGATGGTAAAAGCAGAACTTTCTTTGACGTGGCTGTGAACATCCTCTTCCTTAACACCATACATGTGTGTGCACACACAAGTCATCCTACCTGCTTCATTGCGGTCTCTCCAATCTTGTCAGAGTGCTTACGGATGCTCTCCAGGAAATCCTTGAGGTCTGACATGGACACTTCCTTGATCTCTTCACGCAGCTTGGGAATATTATCCACCATGACCTTGCAGAAGCGGTAGTGGCTCACTTGGGGCAGGTATGTGTGCTCAAGGTGCTCCAAAGTCTTCAGCGCAGGGTAGTGTCTGGGGAAAACAAGGCATACATGGGGAAAAAAAAGGTTGTTTCCATTCCACTTCCCCTCCCAAATGTGCATTACCTGTCAATTTGATATATCCAAAGACCTTGGCTCCATTCAAAGGAGCACAGACTTACACACCAGGTAACCACTTCATTTTCCTTTTGAAAAAAGAAGCAGAGACAGGTGGCAGCTCCTTACTTGGAGCTCTGACTAGCCACAAGTGACCAGCATCAGCTGAGCCCCTCTCCATGCTGAAGCCATCTGGGGCTCCGTATCACAGAGCAAAGGAAAAGCTAGCCATCACCCCCAGTACTGTTAAGTTACAGGAAGAAGTCATTGAAGAGCACAGAGGCTCTCAGGAGAACCCCAGAAAGACCTCACACTGGTCTCCCTGGGAAAGCCATCAGCCCTGTGGATAGAGATGATACCCATGGAGGTGAGTGGGTCTCAGAGCTCTGTCTCAGTTATGGGGCACATAATGCGATGCAGGCGAAAGGCATTTTGGGATTGCATCTCTAACCTTTTTCCTGGGTGCAGGACTATTTTGGGTGCACATCACCTTCATCCTACCCAGGCAGAGAGGAAGATTATGAACGCTGTTCAGAACCATTAAAAACAAAGCACTTTCTTTAGATAGAGGTGAAAATCACCTGGATACAAAGTACAGATTAGGCATCCAACAGGTATGTGTTCTACAAAGCCCCTGCCCCTCTAGCAGCTTCTGCTGTACCACCGGGATACATGATCTTTACAATGTTAAAAATAAATTTCCAAGATTGTTTTGGGGGTTTCTGTAGAGCTCAGAAATAAGTTCGGATCAGGTTTTCAGCCCTGAGAATCCCAACACTTCTTCATCTGTGCACAAGGTGTGCCTTTATATTTTAGTTGTGCTTAACAGCCTTAGGGAAGGTAAATTTTATCCTACATTTCCCCATAAAGGCAACCTTCACAGCCTGACAGAAGATGCTAAATGGGAAACTATTTTAAGCAAATAATTTTCCTTAAACCCCCTCCCTCTGGAAAACTACAGATTTGCTCATTCATTGGAATTCAGGCCCCCCACACCTCCCATGGCCATATAAAATGCCCCCTCCTAGTCCTACTACAGTTTTGGGTAAAAGCTAAAAAACAACAAAAAAAAAAACTATCAGAACCACCTAGGAAGCATTAGCAGGGTCTACGAAAATAGACTTCTAACACCAGGTCACAGTCACCTCTAGGATAAATTAAGGCGAACTTCAGATGCCTTCACCCCTGGTTAAGCCTGCCAACAAGCACCTGTCCCCTACACCTTGAATTTTTAGGGGAGAAAAAGTGTTCAGTCAAAAGAACCATATTAGCACCATCAGAAGGGGAGAAACAACCCAACATTCACATTCCCATTCAAACTAATTCTTGCCTGAACTCCAGGCAGGCCCACAGGGGAGTTATTTTAACCAGAAGTGGCCTGTCCTGTTCCCAACACCAGAAGTCAAACAGATTAACCCTGTAACCCAGCCAGTGTTTACACCATGCTGAGGTATGAAAAACTATTTGCAGTAAAACACAAACCTCTCGAGGGAAACTTAAGAGTGCACAGACAGACAGAAACGAAACCAGAGGAATAAACACACATTGTTGAGGTTTGTTGTATTTTAGGGCATTGTTTGTTGAACTAGAAGCTGCAAAAACAGGGCTGGGAGGAGGGAGTGTGTCATCAGTGGGATCCCCATCTGCCTGCTGAACACAGAGTGCAAAACACATGGGAGCAGAGGAAAGCTCAGCACTGTTCTTGCACAAGATGGAAATACCCAGGCCCTGATCAGGCAGGTACAGCTCTACAGGGGCTTTCTGGCTACAAGGAGTATGAAACATACTCATTTCTGACATCCACAGACCATATGGACATAAGTGACCACAGGTAAAACCAAAAAAAAGAACAAAAATAGGAAAAATAAAGACTGAACTCTCCAGAGTCCTGGCAGAAAGCTGAGGCTCTCTCACGGCTTTTCAACAAACAGCCACATCACTTGAGCTGTAGCAGAAAAGCTCTGTCCTTTCCTTAAATTCTGCAGAGAAAATGTTTCTCTCCATCCCTTTGCCAGCTGCAGTCACTCCTCTGGTGTCTGACCATGCTTCATTCCCCACCTTCAGTTGACAGCCACAGGTTATAAATTCATTTTATCTACCTTGGGAGAGCTGAGTTCATTCACCCAGACAGCAAAACCTATCTCTCCTCTGAGACTCTGTACCCAACCCCAAGGCCCACGCTAGTAACTGACCCCCTTGCTAGTTAGAACAAAACAATACACAAACAAGACCAGCTGCAGACACAATATTAAATATGTTGCACTGCATTTGGGGAATGAAGCCATCAAATGCAGAAAAAGACAGACGACCGGGGACAAAGGCAAGGTTCTTGTTTTCCTTAAATGTGGGTTTCAAATCCTATTTGTTTAAAAATGAAGCAATCCAAAGGGAAGGGTAGCAAGATGCAATTCTCAGAAGCAGACCCTGGAAATGCTCTCCAGAGCAAGGGAATCAAGCAGCATGTGAATTCCCTTCAGAAGTTCCCACGGCTGTGATCAGCTTCAGCTCCCCACCCCACATCTGTCAACGGAGAAGCCCATCACTGTTCCTATAAACAGAGTGAAAACAGTTGGACAAGCTACATGCTGCCCTATTCTGTACTGGGGCACCTTGAGAAAGGGAGCAAGCTTTGCACCCGGCTCTAACTCCTCCGGCCAGCCCAACTTTCAGGAGCAATGCCTACCTGTTTATCCAAGCCTCACGGGTCCAGGGACCACAGAGATCAGCAGATGCAGGGGAAGTGTAAAGATACACCCATCCAATTAGTTATCACCTTGTTTGAAACATCTGGTTTCTTCTGTATTGTTTCTATGATGTATGGCAGACACAAACCAGGCATCGGTTCCAACTGCTCTCCCCACATCACATTCAGCTGCAGCCTGTGTTTTCAACTGCCCTCCTTTTAGCAGCTGCTCTTCCTCCAATTTGCTACCCCCATGGCTCCAGGGGGTCTCCAAAGCTACCCAGATCCTTAAACAAACTGTTCCAAGATCTCAGCCATACAAACATCCTTGACCATGGTTTCAACCTTCTCCATCGCAGATGAGTAGGAAAAACCCCAGATTTACAGCTTGGGATCTCTGAACCACAAAGCCCTTTTAGTTCAGTGCACTCTTCTAAACAACCATTTCTATTTTACCACAAAACAAGCCATATGCCTTCTCACCAACATCTCCCATCACACCACACAACGTGGAATGGCTTCCTTGCACACTCATCAGATTCTCGTAGATTTCAGGGTTTGTATCACTCCATTCATATAATAATATTTAGTTAATGCATAATGACTGGGTCATGCCTTGATTACATGCATCACAATAGCAAGCTTCCATGAGAAAAAGGGAACATCAACCTTAAGAAGCCTGGCAAAACACCACTGGAGCTCTAGGCTCTACTGCAGGAGAGTGAGCAGGACCATGAAGATACCAGCCAGGACTTGGATTAACTTGGAAAGGGCGATTTTAAAGTTTAAGTTTTAAGAATGTCTTTAATTTATCCAGCACAAAACATACTTTTCAACTCTTCCAAGGCAAACAGTCTATACAGCATTTACCTTTTAGATTTCATTTGGTCTCGCAGTTTGCTGTACATCTCCAGGACTAGAAAGAAGGAAAACACACAAGCATTGAGAGACAAGCACAAAGCGGAGACATAAATTAAAATAAACTGTACAAATAAAGAGATTCCTCACCAGGAAGACATAGTGTTAGCTTATCAACCGTCGCTGAAATATTCCTCTGTTGTAATCTGCATTGCTTCAGCTCTTCCATTGCTATTATCAACTTTGGACAAGACAAAAAAAGAAAAAACTTTGACTAAGAACAGCAAACAGCCAGCAGAAGATATAAACTGCTTTGCACTTGTCACAACCATTCAAACAGTTGGCTGACAACAAAGCCTACTCAGACAAGCAGGGAGCTCACCAAGCACTTCAAAGCATTGCTGAAAGAAAGACAGGCAGCTTCAGGTTCTTCAATCGAGTAGTAGAGGCATTTCCTAGCTTAATTTCAAATAAGCAAGCAGCAAAAACAAAGCAATCAAAATATGAGCCTCACAGCACATCCTGTGAATACCAAAAATTATTTGCCTTTCCCATTTTATTCATCTTTTCCCTGCTCCCTCTTCAAGCTTCCCCTTTCTAGTTCTTCTTAAAGACAGGATGTGGCCGCTTGCTCCCAGGGGGATTCTCACTATCATAAACTGACATATAAATGCTCTGACTCCAACAGAAAAACCTGTGCAGCTGGACAGTGACAAAACAAGGACTGGCCATCATTTAAAAGAAAACTCTTCAGTTTATTTCATGATTTTGTCCTCTATAGTACAGGACTTATCTCCAACACTTAGTCCACAAAATCCTTTTGAAATCCCAGGTTCTTCTACACTTGGAGGTGAACCTTTAGTTCAAGGTAAGGGAGGTTTATCTGATTCAGGAAAGAAGCTGCATCACCTCCTCCACAAAGGGCATTTTTATCTTTAATCTGTATTAGGATAATTGGTTTGAAACCATCCAAGGTGGGGATTTTCTAGTTTATTTTTCAAACACCATACAGCTGAATGGAAGAATAATGCCCACATTACAAAAATGAAGTCTGGGTGTGGGACAGCATGGTTTAACAGTAGAACTGAAAAGGTGCCAAGACTACAAGATTTAGAGGGAATATAGGTGGAGCAATGCAGGAAGGATCATTCCTGGGATGTCTCAAATATCTCCATCTCAGGCAACTGAAAACACTAAAGCATCAATGCTTTCAGCTCTCCATTTCTCCCAGTCTGTGAATATTGCCCTATGGTGAAGGGGCAGAAGGATGAATGCAATCAGAGCCACCTCATATCCAAGACAGCCTCAAATCACTTTTTGCCTATGCCTTGATGTTGCTCTCTACCCATGCAGTTCACAAATCACCCTGACTTTAGTTGCTACTGTACTGCTCTGGAAAGTAAAACAGAAACACTCCAGCTCATACTCCAAGAATCAGAGACTGGTTTGGGTGGGAAAAGATCACAAAGCCCATCTGGTTCCAACCCTCTGCCATGGGCAGGGTCGCCCTCCCTTAACCCAGGGTGCCCCATCCAACCTGGCCTTGAACCCTGACAGGGATCCAGGGGCAGCCACAGCTTCTCTGGACAGTCTGTGCCAGGGCCTCCCCACCCTCCCTGGGAAGAGTTTCTGCCTTCCATCTCCTCTCCATCTACCCTCCTGCAGCTGAAGGCCATTCCCCTTGGCCTGTCCCTCCCTGCCCTTGTCACCAGCCCCTCTTCAGCTTTCCTGAAGCCCCTTGAGGGGACAGACAAGGGCTCTGAGGTCTCCCCCAGAGCCTTCTCATCTATGGAATGAATGAACCCAAGTCTCCCAGCCTGTCTCCACAGCAGAGATGCTCCAACCCTCGATCACCTCTGCAGCCTCCTCTGGACTCACTAACAACTGTGTCATTGTCCTGGGGACCCCTGCTGGAAGCAGGGCTTCAGGGGATTCTCTGTCCCAGAGTGGAGTAGAGTGGAAGAATTCCCTCGCTAAAATTTTTTAAAAATCACTCCCCAACACGCCCACACAACTCACCTTCCATGCAGAAAAGCAAATTACTAGAAAGAGAACTAATAAACATTTTAACACCACGTACAAAATGCTGTGCATGTTACCACTGAATTCTGTGTGGGTTTTGATGCTCAGCCTAATTTGCCAATAGCAAGCACATCCAAATGGAAAACAAAAGACAAGACAGAACAAATCAGTCACACTCACTTCTTTTCCTTCATTCTGCAGATTTCGGTTGGTATCTGTCACTTGATTCTGTGGAGATAGGGGGGAAAAAAAGACAAAGCATATCTACATGTAAATCGAACCAATGTTTTTCATCACTTTTCACACAATCACCTCTTGTACTGCAGAAAACTGTTTATTAACTGATTTAATAGTTATCATCACTCTGGTACATGGGATGCCAACAGCGATGGAGCATCTACCAAGGATCTTGTTCCCTGCTACTGGAGAAAAGTGAAAATCAACAGGAGATGGTCCTGTTGCATGGCAGCCTCAACACATCGCATTTTGTAGCGGATAGTCACATGGCTTCTCATCTTAAAAGCCATTTTATGCAAGTGGTAGAGGTAGGACATAAGTCTCACAGAACAAAGTTTCTTGTACCCAAGACCAAGTAGATCATAATTAGGTTTTAACTCCTTAATATCACAGAAAGAACTCCTCAATGCAGGCTTTACGTATAAAGCTCAAATATTTTTTAGATCTTCACACAAATCTCCCTCTGCAACCCTCTTTCTGGCTCCCATATCACTTTTAAAAAAAAAAGGAAATACAGGTACATATTTTATTTACTAAACCATTTTTCTGCATTATCCTGTCAAGCTGGGGCTCACAGTTCATCATTCTCCACACTTCCCAAACTTGCAGGTTCCCTAGACTAGCAAGATCATAGCAGTTTGGCTCTTGGCAGCTCGAGGCATCACTTTGACTCAGTAAAGTCACATGTAAGAACAAAGTTAATTTTTAGGTTCATGGGAACAGAAAATCAGAAGCTTACAGATTTAGACAACAAGCATAAAGATGACTTTGGGATGACTTTGGGAATTCTCCTGAAAACTCATTCAAGTTCAGACAGGAGAAGGTTTGTAAATAGAGATACCATCTTCTACAAAACAGCTGGGAAAACAATTACAGAAACTTTCAAGTCAACATATGCCCAGCTTCAGGTCTTGAGCAGAAGCAGCCAGTTACAAAGGTAAGTAACAGCAGAGAAGTGCTGCTCCTGCACCAGTCCGTCTAACATGACACACACTGCACTGGTTTTGGCTGGGGTGGAGTTAATTTTCGTCCTGGTATGATGACGTTTTGGATTTAGGATGAGAATGTTGATAATACTGATATTTTGGTTACTGCTAGACAATGTTCACACAACAAGAATCCATGTGCACAAACTTGAATATAGGAAGTTCCACCTAAACATGAGGAGGAACTTCTTTACTGTGAGGGTGGCAGAGCCCTGGGACAGGCTGCCCAGAGAGGTTGGGGAGTCCCCTATCTCTGGAGACATTCAAAACCCCTCTGCACACTGTCATGTGTAACCTCCTTGAGGTGATACTACTTTGGCAGGGGTTTGGACTAGATCTCCAGAGGTCCCTTCCAGCCATGACAGTTCTGCAATTCTGTGAGAAGCCAGGAAGGGACAGCTGATCCCTGACAGATGTTCCGTGTCACTGGGTAAAACTGGACAGGTCTTTAGAAAAGAGCTGGGGCTTAGAAACTGGCTGAGTTTCAGTGGGCTGTGGGTGGTGAGCAACTGTGCTGTGCATCACTTGTCTTGTACACTATCATCATTATTCCCTTCCTCTTCTGTACTATTAAACTGTCTCAGACTAACAGTTTTACTTTTTCCAACTGTCTTCCCCACTGTGAGAGGAGTGAGCAAACGGCTGTGTGGTTGTTTTAGCTGCCTGCCGGGTTAAACCATGACACATGCCATAAAACTGATTTTCACAGAATACTCTTTCACAGCTACTAAAGTTGTAAATATTAATTTCCAGGCTCGTCTCTAAGACGTCTCAGAGGTCTCTCATTTTACTCAGGCTTACTGTACAGTGGAAGCTGCTGCTGGATTTCAGCCGGCATCATCAAATTTTATGAAGTAAGTTCCTGTGTGTTTTCCCAAGTTCCCTTCATTCTTTAACCAAAAGGAGTAACACTGCTTGGACACGCATTAGCAGCAACACAGAGCTCAAAATGTATTCAGGAGCATAAGATCACACAAACCAGCTCTGGACCTTTGTTTCCTGATGTTTTTCAGCAATCACAGAAACAATATGATATTCTAATTAATCAATAGCAAAGGAACATCAGTTGATGCTCTCCAATTATCCAAAAGAACATGGACAGCACACAGAGCAGCAGCCATAGCAGAGCAGATCTCATGAACCCACTTTGAAAAACAGCCACTTCTTTCCTTTTTGAGTGACTAGTTTCAACAGCAGTGAAGTTTTTGTTTAATAAATACAAAGTTGATTCAGGATCCAATTTATTTCTTGCTGACTATTAAAGATACTGGGCCACAATAATCACCCAGACTGGTCCAAATTTGAACAGGAGGTCTCAGACAGGTTGGTGTTGCTTCAAAAAACAGACAGATCCAGCCTCACAAGTTTCCTTTTGTTTTAGGATCAGCCATACTGGTTTTTAAGTCTACCATGATGTAAGAAGAGGAGTCATCCCATGATCTCCCCACACATAATTTCTCTATAGCATCTGCATCACATTGCTCCCCCTTCTGCAGTAGCTTCAGCTCTGCTGGCTGCCTGCCCTGTGCAAAAACTGCTCATTTCCTTTATGATGTATTGAGATTTTACGAGCAGAAGCACGGCATCTCTTCCAAAGATTATTTTATTTGCTTATATCCTGAAAATCCCACCAGGAAAAAAGAATCCGTGTAGGGTAATTCAAAACTGCTCCTAAAATAATGCCAAGGCTGTACTAGTCTTCTATTAAAATTACATATCAATCCCAGCTAAAGCAAAAAGTGCCCTTGCACACTAAGAGTTTTCAGGAGTCAGGGAGGTGTTTTGTTTAGTTCTTAAAGTCTAGATCCATACAGTGGAAAAAAAAGTAGATGACTATTTATATAGAATCTCTGCAGACACACTGAAGCTTTTCAGACAGATTTGGTAATCCAAGACAGACACACAGCAAGGGGGAGGGGCAGACAACAGGTGGGCACATGTGAAGAACGAGACAATGGGATCACATGAGGGGTTTACAGGATGCTCAAGCCATTAGTTCATTCATCTCCATACAGAACATGTGGTATGGAGCAGGGCTTGTGTTTGGAGGGGTTCAAGCATCACTATGCCATCATTTAGAGAGTGTCAGAGTGATGAGAGAGAGAGGAGCAAAGGGCACCAGAGAGGAATCCTGGGAATGGACCCAAAGGGCACCACCATGACCCCGCATGGCTGTGCTGATTCCATCTCTCCATCCAACACCCCCTACTGCCGATTTCCACCCTCACTAAGAAGCAGAGGGTGAGCGCGGAGCAATCCTTCAAGTTGGCAACTTAGGAACTTCCTGGTCTGGAGGATGCACCTAGAAGTCTGGGTTCATTATCCACCCAAGCAGCCATTCTCACTCTGTTTATCTATATTATTTATGTATGTTTTATATGTTTATGTATATTTTTATAACAAGGGAAAATGGTTCTAAACTGGAACATGGAGAGTTCCATCTTAATATAAGGAGGAACTTTTTCTCTGTGAGGGCGACAGATCACTGGAACAGGCTGCCCAGAGAGGTTGTGGAGTCTCCTCCTTTGGAGACATTCAGGAACATGTCCAGATTGGCCTTAAGTGATCTAGTCTAGATGATCCTGCTTGGGCAGGGGGGTTGGACTGAGTGATCTTTCAAGGTCTCTTCCAGCCCCTAATATTCTGTGATCTAGTCCCTATGACTACCTGCTGTACAGCCATTGTACTATTAGGGCATCACCACACTCCAAGACACCAAGATCCCCCAGTTTGGTGAACTTCCCTTCTCTCCAAACTAGCTGCCTCAGTTTTACTCCATCTACCTATATCTGAATGCACTAAGCTACAAGAATTGCTTCCTATTAATTTTCTCACACACACTTCAGACTGCATGGACCCTACACTGTGCAGAGCAGTACTGTGCATCTTGGAAGAGACTGGAATTGCACGTGTCTTTTCAGGGAAAAGACTTTTCTTATTATTTGTTACCATTCAATAGTGGCCAGTATGAAGTGCTCAACTTTGATGTGCCTGGTGAACTCTGCCAAACAGGACAACAAATGACTCAACAGTAGTACTTCAAAAATAGACCCAATGATCACAGTACACCAAACTGAAGAATTGCCAGTGCTATGGCATCACCAAGAAAGCCAGTATCACACAGGTATGCACAAACAAAATCCTACACCATTTCACTGGTGAGCAATTGCCTGCCCCACCCTAGAAACCACTTTTATCACCAAAAAGAAAAGCAGACCACATCAATTGGATGTGACCTTCCAAGTAGGAAGGTCAAAGTCACAAGACACCTGGAAGGCATGACCCTTCAGGATGGACTGGGGCTGCTGATCTTAGAGCACAAGACCACAGAACTTTCTTACAACCCCCAGTTTACAGAAGGCTGCTGCAAAACCAAGGAGCACTATTTTTTTGTGCCCAACAGTTCAAAAAGCAGATGACCTAGGACATTTCAACATCACCCGAGTTTCCTAGAGAAGGGAAGACACCAATACCTGGGGGAGGACTAACATTAGAATATGTTAGATAAAAATCCACATCAGGAATGGCACAGATAAAGAATTTGCTTAAGGGAAATAAAAACATGAACTAAGTGATTTCTCTAAACCAGAAGAAACCAAAAGAGTATTGCCTTGAAGCTATATAGTTGGTTTTAAAAAAATAATGCAAAAATGTTAAGTTTAAAAAAATGTTATTGTTTAAATACCACCCAAATTAAGGAGACGTCTTTTTGAAAATGTTGAGAATACACATTCTCAACTATCTGTGTATGGACTAAAGTTAATCAGATCCAACATCTCTTGAAAACAACTCAATGTTGCCTAATGCAGAAATTCACTGCAGAGATCTACCACTGATAGAGTAGACAATGCTCCCAATCCGATGCTAGTCCTCTGCAGGATTAAGTAGCAGGGCAGAAAGTTTAGCCAAGCAGTCCTGATAAGGTTGGAAGTTGACTTGGGCTACCTGAAATACAGCATCATAGTACAGAGGGAAGAGGGGGGAGATAGTGCATCCACCTCATTTAGCATGTGCACCCTTAAAAACAAGGAACACTGCTATTTCTGCTAAACACCCCAAAGCTAGAAGGAAGCACACAAGTGAAGACAGACACAATACTGAGGGCATTCATTTTACTGCTGGTTGCACGTATGTTCAAAGACCAGCACCATTGAGAAAAAGATCAAGATCAAAAGAAGAATGAATAGCTGGAACAAGACACTCACCACCGGACCCACGGATGATTCCCTGGGGAAACCCATACAAAGAGGGCTCAGTACTTCTCAAATAAGTTTCTGTGTATATTTTTCCCATGTGCAGTTTTATAGATCACATAGTAATGGAAATCAAGAGAGATCCTGAGGGTACAGAGATGGACTTCACAGTGTGCCACCACCAAAGTAGCTGTTTGTAGAATGGGAAACAGCAACAAGCCTCTGCAAACAAACAATGTGGAATTCTTGGCTAGAAACAATAGCTTAATTTAAAAAAGCATCTTTCATGGTATTTCTAATAGCTTTATCCTGCAAGTCATCCACTGGATGAATCCTTGCTGTGGAAAATGTTATTGTATCGGTGCTTCTGGTTTCAGGATACCCCTGCCATGAAGGTGTTCCTGCAAGCACACATGCTTTTGGATGGAGACCTGCCTATGTAAAGCCAGATGCCTGCTAGGAAGTGACAGAGGTAACTTTAAACAAATGAATACATGTATGAGAAGCAGCAGTCAGCACAATGAAGCTCTGGAGAAAACTTACTTTCCTGAGATTTATTTCCACCCCTTATTTGTAACTTCATCTTTTTGAATGCCCATGAACAGATCTCCCATGCCCCTAGACTCCCAGAAGAGTCCCTCAACAGGGCAGGCTCCACTCAACAGGAAAGGTTTGCTGTGCAGCCCTGTAGAGACAGACCACACCTTTCCGGGTGCCACACAACTCTCTGCCATCCACTCGGTGACTAGTTTAGAGGTTGCTTTTGCTTTTCACATCAAGGTCACACCTTACTGGCACAGCAAGGGACAGCAGAGCAGTCTGCTCTGCTTCTGTTCTAACTCACACAGGAAAAACGCTTCTCTGATCTCTAGCACTGACCTAGTCCCTCCTGTGCTTTTTATAGGCCCCAAATTATGGAATACTTTTATTTTAAGGCACATGCAGTCAAGCTTCAGCTACCAGCCCACCTGGTACCACTGGTTGGAGCCACTCCTACCATTAGGTACTTTTGCTCCCCAGAAACCTGCCTAGTTTCCTTCCCACCATTTATCCACATACTGTTCCTGCAAACAGGTTTTTCCACATACTGAATTTTTTCAATATGTAGATAAATTCCACCATCCTCACCATTTTGCACAGCTTTAAAGGTTACAATACTTGGAAAGCCCATTCCTAGCTGTAACTGTTCTTCCTCCATTCTCAACTCTAGCCAGTTTATCTTCTATAGTTAAGCCAACTAAACCTGGAGATGCAACTGAAAAAGAATAAAGCCATGTGTTGTTTACACTGTCTTTCATTATTTAGTGAAATTAGTAGTTTGCTACTGTTCCTGCATACACTTGAACATCTTACAGTGCTCTGATGTTCATTTGTTTTTATAAATATTAACATTTCATTTGCCAACACTCAGCAGACACTACCTGACTACAGTCAGGTCTGCCAATTTGTCTCAGTCAACTCTACCTGCAATGAGAATTCAGTGTCAGGTGAGGCAATGGAGCAGATGCTCCTAGAGCAGACACTTCTGATGCCAGAGTTTTTGGGGGTTTTGTTGTGGTTTTATTTTGCTTAAGAAACTGGTAGGAAGTATAGCAAGAAAAACCCATCTCCTAATGCAAAACAGGTTCAGCTTTAAGCTTTCTTGTGCTTTTAAGGTAAAACACTGCTCTGAGTTTACACAGATACTGTCAAACTTCAAATGACTAACCTAGGGAGAACAGAGATATTAATTATAACTTTTTAGATACAGAAGAGATACTCTAGACAAGACTACATTCACACAGTTTCACAGAATCCTTGAGTAGCTGAGGTTGGAAGGTCCAACCTGAGGTCACCTGGCCCAAGAACCCTGCTCAAGCAGAGCCACCTACAGCTGGATATCTAATTGGCTTTTTCTTACCTTCAGTTTCTGAGCTTCTCCTCTCACTTTCAGCAGCTCTGTGATGGAGTCCACAAAGCCTTGGTAGTGGAAGTTGCACATTTTCTCAATCTCACGATCATGGTTTCTGATTCGTGCTTCCAGTTTCTCCATGAACCGACTGTGTTCTTCTCCATCATAGACAGATCTAGAAAGAAGATGCCACCATTGGTCAAGACTTCAATATCTGTTACTGGCATTGCTATCAAGAAATATCCAAAGTATGACTATTAAACCCTCCCGTGATAAAGAGACAATTCTGCTTTTTAGCTGCATACACCAGTCACGAAACTCAGGTTTGAAAATCTTTCTAATTCAGGTTGTTGGGTGGGTTTTTTCTCCCCCCCTCCTCCAAACACCAGCACGATGCTCCCTCACTGACCACAACATGGCCAACCCCACATTGAATAATCCAAAACAAAATCTTTGAGCCCAGCCATCTCTGCTCACCACCTGTTATCTCATGCTGTAACACAGTGCACTCCTCGAATCATTTTCTGGATGTTCTTTGGACTTCAAGAGCAAAAGCTACAGTGGAAAAATATCACCTCTACAGCTGCCAAAATCCATTTCCAATCACACGCTTAATTTTGCCAGCCCTGTTGCTGAAAGGCCAATACAGATGAAGACAACCTAAACTGATAGGGACACATTAATCCAAGATAGCAGTGCAAGCTTTAAGTAATGAGTTATCTTTCCTACAACCAAATAAAAACAATAGAGTTACATTTAAGGATGGAAGTTGGGGGGTGAATATCTATCTTCATATTGTCTTAAATTCCACCCAACTGGGAAGAGAAACTTGAATTTCCACATTAAAACACTTTTTGTTCTGTCTATAACCAACACATGCTGGCCAGTGATTATTATTTCCAACCATTTTGTGAAACAGCCCAGAAGGCAACTCTCATCCACAGAAAGAGCCGCTGTGGGACAGCAACACATCATGACTACAAAATAAGCAAAAGATTTTCTAGAAAGCAGAGACATGGTATGGCGTTTTCAGGGGGTTGCTCTCCTGGGTTTTTACAGTAAACAGGTATTTCTATGGAGTGAGGAAGTCCCACCCTTAGACTTGTCTTTGGGAGGTTTTAGCATCTTGAGGAGCAGTGCTAGCTCCTCAACCAGAATTCTCTCCCAATCAAAGAAAAAATAAGCATGCAGCAAGCTTTATGGAGTCAGAGGTTGTACTGTCAAAGTAAGGCTAAACTAATTACACTCTGCACAGCAACTGGAGAAAGGATGGGGAATGACAGAGCTGCAACACTAGAGAATAAAATTATAAAAATAATTACTAGTTACAGCAATGACAAGTAGCACTTCAGAAAGCACCAGAACTAGAAAAATCCGACTGGACACATTCAGTTTTTCTGCCTGCAGAGAGTGATGTGATCCTCTGGTGTGATCTGTGCTCGCAAGTCACTCTGGAATATCTCACCTCTGCAATCCCCAAAGGTCTCAAACAGCAATTAAAAATAGAGACAGGATTAAGAGGTGGAAGAAATCCATTTAATCACTACTCTTTAAAATCCTGCCCTACCAAATTAATTTAGTTTCCATAAATCACTTTTAGTGACAAATCAAAAATGCTAGACCTTTATAAGCCTATTTAAAATTAAATGTAAAGTAACAGTCACCAGGAGCAGAAGTCTTCAAAGCTGACCATATTGACTTTTTTATTGCAAGGCAGAAGCTGTTTGCTGCTAAAGGTGAAAAGGGGATATAATTTCCTAACATCAGATGAATGCCACCAGTACCTCGATGCTAGAGGGTTTTCCTAACAGCTTTACAGGATTTTGCTGGTAGAAGGCGAAAGCTGGGGACACAGTGCCATCTAGTGCTGCACAGACTCTTCGCAGGGTATCCCGAAACAGCCCAGCACCTCCACTCTAACTCAATCAGCTTCACTCATAAGGAAATACAGCTAGACAAATTGTGTTTTCATTCCAATAAAAGTATAAAAAACCCACAAACCAAAACACACAGTAACTATGTAAGTAATGTAGTATGTAGTAAAAAACGTGTGTGCATTCAAAGGAAAATATCAACTTTTACAGACATTTATCAACAAGGGGGGAGGGGTGTGGAATCTTGAAGTGACCTGCAAACTCCAGGCAGTTTCCCCTGGATATAGATAATTTAAGACAAAGGTGATGACCAAAATATTTTTTTATGCTATAGATGATTGGAGAAGAAAAAATAGCTGGTGACAGACAGCAGTGAAAGCCCAGCATCTTAGGGGTCAGCTCTAAAATTAACCAAAATCTCAATCCCTTTGAACTGTTCTGTTGATCTACAGCCCTCCCTGCCATGCAGAACCAGCACTCACAGCCCTCCCTGCCATGCAGAACCAGCACCCTTAAGCCCCATCCTCCCTCTAACAACACAACCAAAGAGGCAACAGCCCAGCAAGTCCCAGACCAAACTACAAGGCTCAAAAGTCACAGCATGTCAACTCTGAAGTTATGTTGTGTTAAGATCTTTGTTCTGAACACCATCATATAAGCAGACTGCAGTGACTATGCAGCAACTCTAAGCTCAAAGGGACTCAGTTTTTTGCAAGATCAAGACACACCTCAAGGTCCTAGATGTCACCATCATCTCTGGTCCCCCAGCTCTGGTAGAGAGCCACATTCCTCAGGCTTTGCTGCTACTGCCTGAGTCATAGCATCACTCTTGAAAAGCCATCCCTGTGCCCCCATATCTCTGAAGTTTTGCAGTTAGCTACCCTACAATTGCCAGCTTTCTCAAGACCAACTCTGGGTCTCACCTGATCCACTCAGATGAGCCCCTTCATGACATATTTGTTCCTTTCTGCGATGACCATGCCTGGGGCATTACACTTACCTATTCCTGCCTACCAAACCTGCACTACACCCATTGCCTTGCACTGGATCTACAGGTCTGCCCAACAACTCCCCTCAAACTAATTTTTCCATACATACACTCTACTCCTACAGCATTGACCCTAGTTCAGTGACCAATTATGACCTTATCTGGATTTTCCATTAGCTGTCCAGAAGTAACTAGTCCTTTGGAAGAGACAAGGTGATATACAAAGAAAAGTCTAGAAATAAAGAAAACCCAAAGCTTACATGTACATTTATACCTATTAATAATCATGACAGCCCATGGTGCAAAAATAAACAAAAATAAAAGTTAGAATTGGTTTGGGCTTTTCATTCTCTTGGTTGTAAATAACAAAGTAATGTGACAGTACTACAGAAAATGATCCTCAAGGCTGCTTTTGGTTTTTCTTTGCTATAAGAAATAGCTGGTCAGATAGCTTTAGAAATAAGCCTCCTCCACAAAAAGCTTTTTGATTAAAAAAGCTGAAAGAGCAGTCGGTCCCACATGTACTTATCTTCTAACTCTGGAGCAGGCTATAACTCTCCAATTGAAGACTGCCCAGTGACAGATCAGTCTGGTTTACCTTTTTAAAATACACTCACTAAACAAAACCATTTAGGATTACTTTAAAAAGCTCTTGGATTCTATTGTTAAGTTTCACAATTTCTGCATTCATTAAAAAATTCCACTTTTCCTCCAAAAGGTCAACTTGAAAAATCTTTCCAGGAAAGTCATGACAGGCGGATGCATCAGGAGTTCCCATCTGCAGCCTTGTTTTATATTACAGATTTTTATCCCCCAACCTGACACACACTGGGTGCACAAGCCATTAACAACAGGGATAGCACAGGCAAGGACTAGGGGCATAGCTAGATGCTCAAGTGCCTTCTCAATTTCCCCAGCAGCAGAAAGTGAGCAGCAGCTCATGCAGAAACACCATATGAATGGTGAACCTTTCACACCTTCGTCCAGCCCCCTTGCACCCCAGGGCCTCACTATACTCTGCCTATACTCAACATCCTTGCTCCACTGGATACTCTGAGTTCTCACTTTGTCATCCACAAGAGAAAAGTTGAGGAAAACACAGAGACTTAGGAAATACAACCCCAGCAAAGACTGTTGTTTCTCCACAAATCCCCTTAAAATAGGGTCAGAGGGACTGTGGGTCCTGCCACCAAGCCCCAACATAACCCACATTCTCTCCTGCCAGTTCATAAACACTTCATTAGACTGGTCCTGTACCAGAAACCGTATGTATGCTGAAAAAGTGCCAGAGGAGCTTAAAGCTATTACACAACATGTAAATTAATGCTAGAAAGTATTTAGGAAGTAGTTTTGCAGGTCCTTCCTATGTCTCATGCTGAACTGGTAAATGAGAGGGCTTCAGGCAGTCTCAGAGAGGGCCAAGCCATGAGGCCAACCCTGCAATTTTACTCCCAACAAGAGCTGCCTGCAGAATAGGATGGGGACCCAAAAGTAACCTAAATAAATTCAGCTGAAAGGGCAGAGGAGAGAAATCTCTGGGGGCAAAATGAAAGAGATCTGGAACAATGCAAGGAGAACATTCTGGGGACAGTGGAACAGAAGTGACTTTTGTTCTCAATTAATAAGTGGAACAAATTCCTGAGTCTGTTGTGGACTTCAATTTCATTTCTTCCCCCCCTTTAAACTTCTGTAGTGGTTTTAATCCCTCGAACATTTTCTTTTCATTAAACTACATAAAAGCATTAGCAGTTTGTTTAATCTTTCTAACTTTTGTAATAAACAAATTAACTACTGAGCAACAGAAAAGAGTTTCAAGAGTGGTGCAAGAGCTCCGTGGGAAAAAGGTCAAAGCAAGTTTGCAAGGCAAATACCTGTTTAGTATCTAACTGTCAGAGTTCACAGCTTCAAGCCTTGCTTTACGGAGTTTGTCACTGTACTGATACAGCACTAGGAAGTTGTACTTCAAAGACACCCCACATCCTCAGTGAATCACTCCTGAAGTTCTTGGAAGACCAAGTGTACAAACGGCTTTTCATTCTGCTCACCAAACAGAACTCCACTCTGTCTTGCTGTATCACCCACATCAGTTTACACTTACATCAAATAAAGGAAAAACATTTTCCCATTTGAGAAGTATAAAATATTTCATCATAAATATTTTTCATTCTTACAGTTTAAAATGCATTCCAAGGTCTACTTTTCCTCCAGGCGCACTTACCTCACATCAACCACCAGTATATTTTCAGTTTAAAAGACCTCATTCCGATCACAAAAATCCAGCAATGTATCAGCTAGGCCCATTATCAGTAGATTCTGGAGTAGAAGACAAAGCAGTTTCTGAAGAGCACCACTATACTTTATAATTTGGCAGAGTAACACTGGTTCCATAGCTGGGTACACCTTTATTTCAGCAAGGTCCTGACATAGCCCCAGTGAGTTCTCACAGGCACTCCAGGAAAAATGCTGCACAAAAAAATTACCGTAAGACACATGTATGAGACTCAAAACCCATCCTAAAAATGATGCTACTTGTCAGTGACTGGTTTCAACCAGAAGGCACTTTTTTTAATAGAGCTTCCACATGCATTTGTCCTGGGCCTGGTTTTCCTCAGTGGTTTTATTAGCAAATTGGAAGTTATAATGCAAGCTGTACTTTTGAAATATGTTGCTAATACCAAAGTGAAGGGAGTCGCAAGCCTTCTGGAAAGTAGCAGCCAAAGACTCCAAGAAACTGGAAGCATTTCCAGTAGTTTTCATTGCAGTGCTGGAACTGGTCCAAAGATGGGCAAGGGTGGTGAAGGGTCTGGAGCACAAGTCTTATAAGGAGAAGCTGAAGGAACTGTGGTGGTTTAGCCTGGAGAAGAGGCAGCTAGAAACTTACTACTACTACCTGGAAGGAAGGTTGTAGCCAGGTGGGGGTTGGTCTCTACTCCCAAGCAAGGAGAAAAGAAGAAACAGCCTCAAGTTGCATCTGGGGAGGTTTAGATTGGAGATTAGGGAAAATTAGTTTACTGAAAGTGGTCAGGCATGGGACCAGGCTGTCCAGGGAGGAGTCATCCCCATCCCTGTAGGTGTTCAAAGATGTGTAGATGTGGTTCTTGAGGACATGGCTCAGTGTCTGGACTTGGCAGTGCTGGATTAATGGTTGGAGTTGATCTTAAAGGTCTTTTCTAACCAAAATTATTCTAAAAATGATGAAAGTCAGTAAAGACAGGCAGAGTGTAGTGGTCTAAGGAAAGGTCAGAAATCAGCATCACAAGTACATTGGGATCAGGAGAGAGGCATGAGAGACTGACAACTCCACACAAGCCACCCACCATGGCACCTTATTTATTGGTCCATGAAGAGACAAAGCACTTGGGTTTAGATTTAAAGAGCAAGGACTGGCAAAGGCACATGGAGCTCAGAGCCACAGATGTCATCTGCTATGTTAAAGAGGAAGAAAGTTGAGGAGCTCCACAGAGCTGTCACAACAAGGATGAGACCAGAGCAATCAGCAAATAGATTTTGCCCTGAAACAAAAAACACACTGGGACGCTGGAAAACCCATTCATGAGAGCTTAAAAGTAGACCAAAGAGCTGTTCATGGAGGGGTCAAGAAAGGATTTGATGCTGCTTTGGGGAAAATGTGATGCCAGACCTCAGGTGGTACCACAAATCTGTGGAGGCAGAGCAGTTCAACAACGGCTAAAATACCTTCTGGATGCCTTTTTTCTAAGTAGGGTAAAGCCATTCAAAACTAAGAGCCTCAGCTCCTATCCCTATTCCACACCAAACTGCAACAGACCTGAGCAGAACACAGACCACTACATCAGTCCCTGCAACCTCCATCATCCAATGCAGTTTCAGCCTCACCCAGGTTTTCTAGAGCATGGAAACACACCATAGACTCCAGATAACTAACAATATAGCCAAAAAGACAGAAAATGCCAAGAGATAGTCAAGATTTATCACACAGATGCAGAGACAGCTGCTACAGCAGCATGCTGGAAGACACCATGACAAGTATATGGGTATAAGACTATGAAAAAAATACAAGCTTTGTGTGAAAACCAAGTAGGAATATTGTTAAAATCCCCATAATCTGAAAAAGCTGTAATCAAAATATATTTGATCAGCACACCATACACAAGCTCTAGTCACACCTGAGGCCAGGTGCTGTACTTGCAGAACACAACTACAAGCTCCAACATCAGCTTAGTGATGAAAGATCTGAAAACCTGAATTCCAGGGCAAGGCACCAAGCACAAACCACCATTCCAACCCTCCACCAAACTCCAGAAAGGGTCAACTTCTGTGTCTCAGTATATAGTTACAGATTGCCACCGAGGAAGGAGAGGGGAAAAAGTGGTTACTATACTAGATAGAAGACACCAATATTCTTGGTGCAAACTGAACCCTTAAAAAGCTTTTAATATCTTGTCACTATCCAATGTAAAAGCTATGACAGAATTTAACACCACACCCCTTGTCCCACCTTTTTTAGATAGGACATACAGGACTTCAGTCTGGTCACTCCCAAACCTCAGAGATGAAGACCATCTCCTTTTGGAGACAAGGACTGTCCACCACTATGCTCTTGCTGTGGTAACATAGCCCCATCCCCATTAGCAGCACAAGGAAGGAGAAAAACACTTGACAGTGAAAAAAAAGAATGCCCTCCCAAAGCATACACAAATCAGATTACTGATAATATAGTTTCTACAAACTTTACAAAATTAGTATTTTAGCCATTACATCTACAAAAGCAGATTAGATTACCACAGAAAATTTTTAATGCCCATACTTGCTGTGTTATTGTCCAATTAAAGTTTTTTCCTACTAAAGTTCATTTTGTTGTCTTATGCATTGCTTAAGTTGATTTTTTCAGTGCATTCTGGGCTTTAAGTCTTGGACTCTCCTTTCTGCTGTGAAGCAATGTTGTCATAACATCCAACAGAGTCACAACAAATCCTCAAGACAGGCATGATATTAAAAACGCTGCATTATAAAACCACACAAAGCACATTCAAACTGACAGCAGCATGATTGATAACTTTCATGCTCGAAGCATGCATACTGGCATCCTCGTGAGCTGGGGGGTAACACTGAGCACAACACAGGCTTATGCATTGCTTATGGTCTTTTAAGATCAAAGCAGCAACTTCTCTGCCTCCATCATCCTCCACAAGCAGACGGTATGGCATCTGACAAAACAGCATTTGGCATAGATGCCCCTTCCTGGCAGCACAAGGTGTTGAGCAGCACCAGCCTCCAGCTCCCTTCCTCTTGCAGAAGGGCATGGTTCATTATCAAGGTCAACACAAGGTCTTCCTCAGGCAAAAGTTGAGAGAGATGGCACAACTCAGCTCTTAGCTGCCAAGTCATTGTGTTGAGGAGTTCCTGGCTTTCAACAGGAGATTTGCACTCTGCACACAGCTTTGCTACAGGGAAAAGCTCTCTGCCAGCTCCTGCTCCAGTCCCACCAACTTCTCCATTTCTCCATTAGCCCTCCGACCCTTTCCCACACCACTAGTGCCCCAACTAGAGCAAAGATGCTTCTAAACCTTTCTGTAACCTGGATCAGCTTGATCAAGCCAGATTAGGAATCATTACACACTTGGCTCCAGAAGGAAACTTTATGTAATAGGGACTTCTGGCAGAGACAAGATACAATTTTTCCCAAACTAGCACAGCCAAACTAGAGGAGGCTCATTCTCATTTACAGCCCAATAATTGTTTTCTGATACTCACATATAAGTCTCAGATTAGAAAACACACAGGCTTCAGGCTAAACATATGACTCACACCTAAGTCACCAAGACACCTGCCCAGGGCACATCAACCTGGCAGAGAACCTAAAAAGGACCAGCTATTTTGTGGAGAGGCAGCTGGAGGCTATACAATATATATCCTGGCATCACAAGCAGCACTAGGTACCTGTTTCTGTGGCCGAGTTGCTCCCTGCATGCTTTACCTCCGTTTAAGAATGGAAAGCCCTTTGCTCAGTTTGAGAAGACAAACCCAGACACATGCCAAATAGCAGAGGTTCTGTAGGAGACATGCTCAGAAATTCATTTGGCTGAATGGAGGTACATGAAGAGGCTTCCCCAAAAGACAGGGCTGACAATGGGATAATACCTTTATTATATTTTACTCTGCTCTTGTATTTTTTCATTTCTCTATGTATACACTCCACATTCTCCAGGACCTGTGCAGTCAAAGTAAGATAAAAGTGATGCACAGGAGTCTCAACGTGATGATGAATTTTCAATTAAGCTTCACAATAGCTTCACCAAAACAGTATTTTACACATTATATTTCAATTGAGGAGGAAAGTGATATGACTATGGCAAAACATGCCAGGATCACTCCAAGAGCAGAACCTAGATGCAGAAGCTCCAAGCATGTTTGTCTGAACTTGGAAGCTCAGTCTCTGGTATGGGCTTACTATCAAAAGCAGAAATAGCTGAGCTACCCCTGCTGAGCTGGACCCACTCAATGAGAGCAGCATGCTGGACTCCAACAAAACTTGACCAAAAGACCTCTGCAGAAGACAGTCACTAGCTGTGCCATAAGCCTCTTGTTCCAACTGATTTAAAGTTGAGGGTTGAAACTCCAATGATGAGTTGCAGGTGAGTAAAAGTCCAACTTGGCAACAGACCTTCACCTCATCCTCAAACTGTTGCTCACTTCTGAAACTTCAGTGCCATCACTGAAAGCTCATCCTCTTTTTACTATAGATGCCTACCTACCATGGCAAACATCTGAGGGACATGGAGGTACAGCAACATCCCCTGAGAAGAAAGCTGAATTAAAAAGACAGTGTTAGGGATGTATGATTACCAGGAGGCCCAGACTCTCATTCCCATGCAAATACAGGGGGAATAGTAATGACTTCAAATTGTCCAGGAGAATGAGGTTAAACATCAAATATCAAAGTAATCTAACTGTAAGAATTGCAGAAAACCAAAAAGGATCATCAATGCATCTTATGGAATCTCTTACTCCTAGAAATACCCAATTTAAAGAAAAGCATCAAGCAGCAGTTTAGATGCATTTGCTGCTGGAGAGAACAAACACCTCCTTGGACAAGGAGAGGACTGATTAGGTGGTTTCTTGAGATCCCCTGAAGCACCATTTTCAATAGGTGCAACCTACAGAATAGCTGAAGCTCTTTGGAAACCACACAATTCTAACCAAATCTGCACTACACTCTGAAACTGTAAGAAGCTCTCTAACCGCAGGCACTAAATCTTTCCAGGTTTTTACAAGGACTTTAAAGAGCCCAACTCAACTTCCACTGATGGCAACAGACAAGTCCCCGTTTCCTTCACTTGTGCAAGATCAGGTCTTTAGCTATAAAATACTCTAAAGCTGTCTTAAGTGCACACTCCTAACAAAGCACTTTTAGACTATACATTAGTGGAAAAACAGAGCCACCATAAAGCCACAGCCATCTCTGGGGTGGAATATTGTTATTCCCCACCAGGCAAGATTCTGAAGGAAATGAAGAACAATTACCCTAATTGAAAATATAATGGAATGACTTGGTTATAGTGTCCCTATTAAAAAATGAAATTCAGACGATAAAAGATGTTAAGAGAGAGCTTGAACAAATTAGTGTTCAGCCTCCAGATGAGCTGGGAAACGTAAGGAACAACCCAAAGCCAGGGAAGCCAGAACAGCTACAACAAACATAAATGCCCCCAACTGAGGCAAGTATGGAGAGCGCTGGCCACGAGCGGAGCTTTTAACTTCCCCCCCCTTTCTGCAAGCACAATGGAAACAATTCCCCCAAGAACAAAAGCGATGCGTCAGCAGGCCCTACTCTCTCAAGCTCTTTCAAGTTGGAAGGACAGTTGATTCGCACCATGTGTAGGATAGGAATGCTTGCTAGAACCAAGCAAGATAAATTTCATCCCATCCAAGCTGGTTAACATTAAGACAGATGAATCATCTTTACAATGCCTGTAAACAACACTGTTTAAAAAATGAAGGACTCTAATGAGACACTCCAGTCACACTTACTTTGCAGGCAGTTTCTGAACATTTATAGCATATGCACTATCGTTAGCAAAAGTGTTGAAATAAGGGGGCAGACCCAAACCCACAAGAATCAGAGGATGTGGACGTAAAGCCCACCACAAATGTTCTAATCTCCCTTCTGCTCTGTCTGCAATGGTGTTCCAGCACGTCTATTCCTCTGCAACAGGCAGAGGCTGGGGGAGAGGGCACAGAGTTACAGAGATGTACATCAGATGTACTATTTATAACTAGAGACAGAAAGCTCAATGGAGTCATCTGCATTCTGTCTCTGGCTGATTCTCACTCTGACCTTTAGTGAATCACTGATTTTTAAAGAGGGAAACCAATGTATCCAAATCCACAACGATGTGGTTTACCTTTATTTAACTCAGATGTGAAGGAAATGCACTGAAGCACCAAATACACAAGTCCCAGACCACACCAAGAAAACTACAAAAGACTGCAGACTGGACAAAGTGCCTCAGATGTGGCAGGCCACTGAAAGGCCTCTCCAATTAGTTTGTTCAGAGGGATACAGAGGTAATTCAACTACTAGATGTGAGTATATCTCTTTTAGAGGAAGGGTCCAAAGGAGACCTTTATTCAGTGAAGAAAATATTAACAGCATAAAAATCACTCCCATCTTAAGCCAGATAAATTCAAAGAGGAAAGGAGGCAATATTTATGCTTGCATGCTTCCAGAGCCATTAGCAAAAACCAACAAGGGAAACAGATTCAATCTCTCCATCCAGTACCTTCCAAGCTGGCCACTGCTCAGCACAACATACACTAACTAGGCATATTGACTTGCTTAATATAAATGTAAGAGTGAAAATTTAGAGTCTGCAGCACACCTATACACTGTGCAGTACCTTGTCAGGAAACAGGGCACATACAGTCTTCTTACCATGACAAAACTCAACAGCTAACCCAAACCAGGAAAGAACAGACACTGCTGCTCGGATATTTTGCAAGACAAAGATGATCTAGAGAAGCTCAAGGCTGGGAACAATATTAACATCTTCATTAATGATGTGGATGTGGAGACAGTACACCCCCAGTGAGTTTACAGATGATACAAAACCAAAAGGAGCAACAGACAGAGGGGGTGTTCTGCCATTCAGAGCGACCTGGACAGACTGGAGAAATGGCCCAACAGGAACCTCACTGAAACCAGAGCCACAGAGGGGACCTCAGAGATCATCTGGTTGTGCACTCCCCAATACAAGACAAATATGGAACTGCTGAAGAGTGTCCAGTGAAGGGCCACTGACATAACGTAACCAGAGTATCCCTCAACACAAGAGAAGGCTTGACTGTTCTGTTTGGAATAGAAAAGGCTGGGATCGTTCTACCTGGGAGGGTAAAAAGTCAGAGCCAGGCTCTTGTCCTGTCAGTGGGCATCAAGGACAAGAAGCAACACATAGAAAATTCCATTAAATCCAAGAAAAAATATATACAGTAAAATCCCCACTTTACCGTAAGGGTGATCAAACACTGGAATAGGTTTCCCAAGAAGGCTGCAAAACCTGCATCCCTAAAACCACACTGGCCACAGTCCTGAGCAACCTGCCATAGGTGACCTTACATGAATAAGGAAGTGGGAGTAGACATCTCCAGAAGTCCTAACCAACCTCAAGTACTCCATGATTCTGTGAATATTTTCAGAGATCATTCAATTCACCAGGCTTGTCTTTGCCTCCCTACCTCCAAAAAACCCCAAAGAAACACATTTTAAAGGGGCCCAGCAAATTGTTAAGCTAATGATGAAACCACCATTCCAGAGATATTTTAGATATTCTTATCCAAAAAGAAATACTGCCAAAGAGAAATTATGTTGTTAAAGTAAAATATTACTTCAGTAACATTGAAATAGAAAGTGTTTCTAATCAGTCTGGCATGTTTAACGCCTGTATCCTGAGAAGGTATATGAAAAGTTTAATGCAATAGAGAAAGCTACTTCTAAAGGTCCAGAAAGGACTGTTTCAAAGATGAAGAGTAATAACTGGGTGAACAAAATTGAATGCTTTCTTCCTTTATTCTGTAAGTACCAGGCAAGCCCCCCACACAGCAATACCCAAAATCACCTTATCTATGCCCCAAATCACCCTTACAATTACATCCACAAAATACTAGTTTCTACTACAAAAGAATACCACTACTAATAATAGACACCAGAAATTAAGATTAACTAGCTCAGGTAATTCTTCTCTTTCAGTTCCCTTGCTACTTTTAGAACAGCAACCCTACAACCTGCAACACCCACACAAGAGCACTGACAGACAAAATACAATTTGCTTCTGAGTTTTTTTTCAGAAGTCAACCATCCTCCTCATTCTGCTATTTAAGAATGATAGTGTTAGACTTATCTACCTGCCTTTTATTTTAACCCAAATCCAGTAGCACCTTCACCCTGTAGCACTTCTAACAGGGTCCTGCTCGCAAGTCTCATCTTCCTTCTTTCCAAACACAGGAGATTTCATTTACTGAGATTATCCAAGACCTCAGCAAATTAAAGCACTGTTTTCATCTTTGAAACGCCACTCAAGTAATTCCACTCACACTAAAGTAAACCAAGTTGGCTTTCTTACATGCTGTGGCTGATGGATTCCAGGGTCTCAGAAGGTGTAGGCATCAACAAACTCATCCTATGAATGGGGCATTTACACTGTCCATGTAGAGTCTCCACTACTGAGGCATAAACTTTCTGTTCATCTAGCTTGATCTCTCTTCTGTCTTAACAGGCCATCTGCCCTCACAAAAGCTGTAGGATGTCAGTGTCTTTGAGGCACTCTGTCCAAAGGCAGTCAAACACAAGTACCCTTAGAGGGGGAACCCAGAGACATCACGACCAAGTTCAGCTCAGGAACACTAGCTAAGGGACATTATCTTCCCCACTATAACATCCTGTAACACAAACAATAAGAGAGGCACCACCTAAGGAGTGGTAATGGGATGGCAACAGACCTGGTACTGGCAACTCACTATCCTCACAGGAGGTGTGCAAAGAGATGAGAGATAACCTCAAAACCCATTACACCTTCATGACCCTCACAAACATCAGGCTTCCTACAGTTTATTCACACAAGCACCTGTGGTCCCTGGGTCTAGGCAGGTCATGCCTCCTCCAGCCCAAGAGGAAAAAGCTAATATTACTGCCTTTAACACTTGGAAGGAACAGCAGCAAGGGGTGATGAGATGTAGTTTTGTTTATTCTGACATACAGTTCACTTACTCATGCCTCAGCTATAACTTTAGTTCAATAAAACATCAGAAGGTATTCAGACAATGGGAAAGGATTTCTCATCATGCCGTTGATAAGCATTTCTCTAACAGAAAGCTTAAGACTGGACACATGTCTTCATCTTAAGTATTTCATGCACTTATTTCATACTAGTAACATACAGGCTTTGCAGATCCAACACTGGAAATGCTGGGTAACAGAATCACAAGTAACTTCACAAGGGTGTGTTATAACTCAGTTAAACAGAAAATAGAATTAAAAAAGTTTCCTAAATGCTTCACAGATACCATCCTATAACATTTTTTCTTGGAAACAGATGTCCTGTGGATTTGCTATACAGCTTTATAGAGGACATCAGTAATCCAGACTCCCTAGATACCCTATATAAAGGCTTCACAGGATTATTTCAAGTGACCACCATGAGCAGACAAAAGCACGCAGTGGGAGGTAGTTTTTTCAGCAATTCTTTTGCAGTGTTGATTTTCACAGGCTGTCTTGCCTTTCAAAACAAGATGGATTCAACCTTGCCCAAGAGAGATCATGTAGGCACTTCTCCAGCTCCTCCTGCTTGTCTGGTCACAGACTGATAAATGACTAGAACAGACTCAGCCAAGTCAGACAAGTCCTCTGACCCTGGAAGAGCTGGACTAGGATGATGTTCCCCTGCCACGCTTTTCTTCGGGAGACAGCTACAGGATATGGGATGTTTCTATAGCAGAGGATGTGGCTTAGTCCCAAGCAGAGACCTGCAAGTCAACTGACACCCAAACTGCAGAGGACACCCAGAAAAAAGGCCACAGGGTCACCAGCATAGGAAAGGATGAAACAGTCATGCAGGAGCACACTACTATTTATCAATGAGCAACATAAAGAAAACAAATCCCACGCAAGACGCCCTGACAATAGCTTAACATGCCAGACTAAACAGAAAAGCAGCACTGAGCCAAGAACTGAAAAGCTCTCTGCCAACACTAAAACTGACCTTACCAAAGCTGAGCAAGCAACAAAAATGGCCTGTACATGCCCAAAGGTTGTCCCCACTTAAAAGGGACAGAATATAGACTGAGAAGACACACCAAGCAACATTTTACTACTGAACTTGTGTGATCCCTGAAAGGGCTCTAAGGCAATGTGGTTTAGGAGTCACAACAGGTATGGGTCAAAGAGACAAACTCAAGACAATGGGAAAGACAGAGAAAGACTGGGACACTCAGGGAAATAAGACTGTTCTTGGGACAGAGCTTTCTACAACAAGTCACACTCCTCAGAGGTAGCACCGTGCAAAGCTTTGGCCATACTGATAGACAACTTAAGTCCTCACTAAGCAGAATCTGGAAAACAGATTTAAAGTCAAGAGGAAGATTAAAAACATGGATTAAGAGGCATATGAACTTGCATGTGCCAGGTATGGGGGAAATTCAACCATTGCCGAAAGTTCTGGGGGCTCCTCAGCCCATGAGATGACTGGTAACATTCAAGCTTTCTAACTAGCTCTTCCACAAAGGCTGAGTGACTTGTGCTTTACAGAGCACAAATGAAGGGGCTTTGGAAGAAGCAGCCACACACAGTAAGACAATTAAGAGCCAAAAGGGACACGGTTCTGACAGCAACAAACTACAAACCGAGATTATCCCAACCTTCAGGCGACCAGACCTTTAAGTGGCACCGCCACCCTGTGTTACGATGGCTGAACTGCACTGAGGTTTAACTTCCCCCAAAGCACAACTGTCAAACGACGTGTAATATGCTTTGCAGCGTGAAGGCAGCTAAAGCAAGGCCAGCTTCACTATCTGGAAGGCCTCGAGTTGAACTCTACACACGGGGAGGCTGAAGCCAAGCATTTCATGCTGATGCGCAATCCAGACTCCAACTTCTGCGGGTTTTGTAAGAGTTGAAGCCAGGCACAGAACCAGCATGAGGAAAATTTGCTCAGACAACTGAAACCTGAATGGCAGAATTACTAAAAGCAACTTGGAAACAGCCCATCACCTCCCAGTTGAATAAGTTCAGCTCACCACTTTTACAAGACCTCACTGCACTGACAGTGAGGATGGCAGCCTGTAAACTGTGGTTCCTGCTTGCAAAGGCACATCCAAGGCCAGCATTCTGCAGCATTGCTGGAATTATGAGAGATCCCTAAATATCCATCTTTATTTTTTGACCAGCACAATCCTTCTTGAATCACATATACATTAAAGCAAGAACTTAAACCAAGTATTTACCCTTAAATCCTATCACTTATCAGAAGCCATGAGAACACCTTGCAAACACTAATCTGTCCCCACTTCTTTAAAGGAAGCATCATGCATAGCTGACAGCCTGGCAAACACAGGCACAGAATAATGAAGTGCAATGCCTCTGCCCACAGAACAGCCACCATTACACCAGAAATTAGCATTTCCAGCCACCAGGCCCTTCCCCAGGAGCAAAGCAAAGCCAAAGAACCTTTAACTTCAGCACACAAAGGCACTTAAAATTTCAAGCCACGTTCAGGCCAGTTCTCCTGCAACTCACCTCCAACACAGATATTCAGCAACCAGTTACTCCAGCCTCCAAAGCAAGACAGAAAACATACCAGCATCAAGCATGAAGAATTGGAGCATGATGTTGGAGCAGCACAAGCTGCTGCACCCAATAGCAGTAGCACATATTACATGTGTGAGCTGAGCAAGCCCCTTAAGGAGGGAATAGCAAACGCTAGTTTATCCCAGACGGCTTCTACTATTCAGTCACCAGCATCTTCCATAAAAGTGTCCCTCCGCCTCAATCTGCATTCAAGACCAGGTTGGATGGGGCTTTGGGCAACCTGGGCTAGTGGAGGGTGTCCCTGTCTATGGGTGGAACTTGGTTGGCTTTAATCTCACTTCCCACCCAATCCATGCCATGCCTATGATCCTCATTCCACATCCACCCCCCAAAAATAAACAGCCTCCAAGCAGCAATGAAGGCAGCTTCAGAATAGGGGACAGCCTGCCATCACACACAGACAAGTCATGCTAATACTTTTTTCCTAGAAGTAATGTTTTTGTAACAAGCACAAGCTGTCCATACAGATTCGCGAACAGACCATCATTTTCAGCTGCCATATGTTTAGGTAAAGGTGCCCTTGTGAAAGACTGAAGCACACTACAAAACTGACAGAGATGACCTGAGACACAGGGCCACACCACTCCCCAAGAGCACAAAAACATCCCTAAAACCAAGTTGTTCAAAGGGTCTAGTCCTTTTCTTCCCATTTGCAGGAGCCAGTGGCCAACAATTGTTTTCAGCAGTGGGGAAATTCCCTTGTGTGCTCCCAACTGCAATTGTTGCTCAGGAGCTGAATGCGTTCATCCACCACCACCCATCACCATCTGATGGCAATCGTCACTGTGGAGCTGAGTCACATTCACACCCTCCTCCACTCATGTCGAGCAGACATTTCTCCATTTCAAATAACCACACTCATTACTATTTCTCTGACTGAACTTCAGCTCAGGTTTTTTTCTTCATCAGCAGCGAAGCAGTCCGTGATGTACAGTAAGTATTTATACTTTTAACAGAGTCTTGGGAAGGAAAGAAATCAACCATCACCATTGGTTTACAGCATGCTTTTTAAGGATGCAATTCTTTTGTTACTTTAATTACTCAATAACAGCATGATGGGACAGGAAGAGTTAGGAAAATCACTTAATATTTGCACGTAAACATTTAAGCAGAACAGCAGTCTTGTAGCAAGGTATCTGTTCATCCTGCATCTTTAAGAGTGCCAATGACTCAACAGCATGTATCAAACTTGTTCAGTCACTACAAATACATGACATTATTTTACAGGCAAGCAATATGGAGCTAAAAAAGCTGCAGCAGCAGCAATCCCACATAGCTACCAGAGAAGGGAAACAAGCTGTCTCTGCTGACTTGGGAGAACAACTTTTGTTCTGAATTTGCTTTACAAAAATCACAGCAAGAAGTGGGATGTGTGCTTGTTTAGGCTTCAAGTTGAGCTAAGCACAGATTTCAACTTAAATATACTCTCATTCACAGAGAGTGAAGTTGTTTCAAAGCACAGTGAGCCTGAAGTGGCACAGAGGACAAGACTATTTTCCCCCTCCTACACTCACTATTCCCAGATGAGGTAACATGATCCAATCAATGTCCAGGTAGCTGTGGATGCTCAGCATCCAAGAGGCAGACACTGCAGAGAGTGCCCAAACACCAAGGCAACAACTCCCACCAGAAGGATTTCACTCCTTGCTCATTTTAAGGGGTTATTTTAGAAGAATGTTCAAGCTTCTCCTTAGAACCTTGAGAGAACAGCTTTAGCGTACCAAACAGTGACTACACACTGATGAAAACCTCCAAAACACTAAGCCACATGTTGGGCAAACATTTGTTACCATCTAAAGGCAAATAAGGGCCAAAATGGGTTGCTCCCACCAGAATGTTGCTCACTCAGATGAGCAAAGGAAAGGTGACTTGTTTGTACAAGCTGGATTCACCCCCTCTGTCACAGATCTCCACCTATAAGTGAGAGAGGATGCAAGACACTTGCCAGTAGCCAAGGTGGGTCCCCAAAGTTTTAAGAATACAATCACCACTCACCATATTCACTGCCTTTGATATAGCAGACCCTCTCACAGCTTTAAGATTCCTGGTTCAGCTGCTTGGCAAGGCAGACCAGAGCCAGATACCTGCAGCAAGGAGCAGCCACACATCGTGGGCATGGTGAGGGCTTCCCAGGCAGCGGGCAGCATTCACTGCCACACTACACAAATAAAAAGGTCTTCACCAAGCTTTGTTGCTGCCTTGTATATACTACATGTACCTGCTTGCGGGCCCGATTTCATTCAGCTTGACTGATTTCCTTCTTAGTTGCCTTAATCTATTTAAAGACAATTATCCCAGTTTTTATTCTAATTAAAACTTGGTGGCTCTGCTTACTGAAGGGCCACTCACAGGATATATGGCCAGGCCATCCCCTAACCACTGATGGGAGGTAATAAGAGATGATGGGCATAAGCAGATCCCAGACTGAATGAATTGTCTTGGGATATGGCACAACTGAAAAGCACCAAGTACCCACGACATCAACTCTGAGGTATTTTGGAAGATAGACTTGATTACTTCATGGAATTGGGGGATTTATCTGGAAAGCAAGCATCCAGGTCTCATCACACTTTGGGCTTTTACACACTCCACAGTAAAAAAAGCTGAAAGACAGATTTTATAAATAAATATAAAACATCAGCATCTGGATGAGGACAAGGCTCTTCCACAGCACCAGTGCCTTTTTCATAGTCCTGCAAGATCCTGACAGACAACCAAAGCCATGAGTGAGTCAGTGTTGAGCTACGGGTAACAGGAAGCAAATACAGTACAGAAGAGCAATCCTACAAGGGAGAAAAAACCCACCAACAACAGTCCCAAAGCAGCAGCAAGAAAGCTATGAGGGGAAGAAAAGTGAAAGCTGCAATTTTAGGTCTTCCTCAACTCCTTCAAATAGGCAAAAGTAACAGATAACACAACAGCACTACCCGAGCCAAATGTTAACGATTCCCACATGAAAACACAGATGAGTAAGGGAACACATTATCTCTTCCTGGAACTACCAAGAAAGCCTCCCTTCCCTTCTTGTCCCTTAGTAGTAAGGCCATCTAGAAGACAGTGCTAAAGAAAGCCAAACCTAAGTTTTGAGAAAGAATATTTCTCATTTAAAGGCTGTGTACTGCAGTTAAGCCAAATCAACTACTTTTTAAGCCAAGGAAGCAATTAATCTAAACTATCAGCAGTTTATAACACCGATGACTTCTATCAAGGACAGTCTTGCTGAAGCCACAGGCTGAGCTTACTCCTAGAGTAGCACTCCACCAGCTTCAAGGGGATGCAAAGGCCACTGCTGGCAGACGAAGTGCTTTTAAACAATTTAAGCAGCAGATTTAGCAGTTAAAACATGTCACTATCACCACAAACTTATCTTTACCTAGAAAGAGGATGGCACCACCACACCAACAAATCTTGTCCACATCTCTACAGAGGCATAGGAACTGGCACCTGGGAGTCTTCCCACATCCTGTGAGAAATGAAGTAAAGGTATATGCAGTGTCAGAACTCCTGGACCCTCAGTGAGGCCACTTCCTGAGCGATCTACAACACTTACTGTTGGGTTGGATCTGCTCCCTATGGCAGAGAAGTGGTTTAGGATACACGATTCCAAGCACTGCAGAAACATTTAAAAGAAACAAAGGAGTATTTTTCACAACAGGTTTAAGATAGAATCTATTTTACATTTTCCAACTATCATAAGCAACTTCCCTTTTTTCCTCAAGAGGGTGTTTGAGATTGCAAGCCCTTTGCTCCAGCTCAGGAACCACAAAGTTTAGTTTAGCACAAAGCACCAGCCAGCAGAAAGCAGCACCGTTTCTGGGCTGTGGTAGCATTAGACTGGTGTGCAAGCTTGGGGTCCATGCTGGGACTGAGGCCAAACACATGCTCCACCCACTCCAGATGGCAGCACAGCAACCTGCTGCAGCTCTCAGGCAAAGATCTCGATCAACTTCAGGATCTAAGCCTCCAAGCAGCAAATGCCAATCTCAGGGTGGCCAAATGACTAGACAGCACTTCATTATCGCAGACTCCAAGAGGTCAAACACTCCTAGGCCATATCACAGCATCAGGCTGGGGGAGGATGTACAGAGCAGCCCAGCCTCAAGGGACAATGCAAAGCAGCAGTGGGTTCTGCCTGGGGAGGGAAGACACTAAGGCACACCTTGTTTTCCAAGCAAATAAAGCATTTGACAGTCAAAGGCAGCAAGCAGCCCTTTCTGCATCAGGGAAAGGGTCACCAAAAAACCTATTTAGCAACTGACAGTCTTAACTAATCCTCCTCAGGCAGTGTGATAAACAGTTAAAGGACCATGTCTCACAACACAAGTTGCACTTTCCCATCCTGGTCCAGACAGGACCATACTGCTTTGAATCCACCAACCTTCCTGAGCCAGCACAGCCACTGCTGCCTCCACCCCTCACAGCACAAAGTACACAGGTTTAGCAGAGGGAAACTCACAGGCAAGGTGAACAAGCCTGAACCATATCAGGCTCACAACACTGGTGTGCAGTTCAAGCAGTAAGCAGATTATAGCTAATTAGGTTATTCCGAAACCAGCAGATGAGGTCAAGTGCTGACATTCATACATTTAAACCTCTCTCTCTGCACATGAGGAAGGGAACCCAGACTGTCAGGTAGGGTTGAAGGGCCAGGGAGTAATTATTTGGGGGTTTTTACCACCTTTTGGGGGACTACAGCTTCCAAGTAGGCTACACACAGAATCCCACTTGTGGGGTGAGTTTTTTGGCTGACACCTGAGATAAATACTCATCACAAGGATTGTACAACTAAGCAAACTAAAGGTCCTGCTCATCCTAGAGCTGCTGAGCATCACTTCAGCAAGAAGCTGTGTTGAACTGACCTTTGTTTAGGATTCATGGACAGTCAACACTGATTAAAACAGAATAGCTCTGGCACAGGAAGATTCCAAATATCTTGATCATTTGAAGCAGCAAAACATACACAAGTAATCAGAACCAGGACAGTTATATTCACCTGAAGTACCTGCTGCTGTTCTCTGGGAAGCTTCTGGACCAACCTTGCACTCTTACATAGTTTTGCATTATACAAAAATAGCAGGGGGAGGGGCCTTAAGCTTTATACATCAAGTTCCTGCTTCCAGGTGGTTCTCTTTGCCCTTCTGAAACCCAAACTCGGGGGGGTATTTTTCAATGTATTCAGTTTTATACAATCCTCTCCTGGAACACTCCTTCAGAGTTGACAAAGTCTGATGTCTGTATCCAGGAGTTACTTATTTTCCAGCAACACTGTGATTTGATTGGCCAGGTTGGAGATCAGCACTGCAGAGGATGATATATTGATGCTCAGAGTCTGTCCCCAATCAAGTCTTATCCCATCATCAGTATCACACCACCAAGGGAAAGTCAGGTGCTTTACAAAACAACTTTCACTACCAAGCTGCACTCCAGCAATTAAAATACCATCAAGGCCTAAAATATCACCTGCACTTAATGTGTAACCTGTGCATCTGTTTCAGCTCATTAGAGCAATAAGAAATAGGGAAAGAATCAACTAGAAAGCCACAGCAAGGCCATGTATTTAGCTAATAACCTTCCCAACAACCAAAACCCACACTTTGCAACAAGCCCACAGGTTCAAATTATGAGACCTGGGACTACAAAACAGGCTTTCTGTACTGGAAGCAGCAAAGCCAAATTTACCATGCAAATCCTACTTTCAGCCCCCCCTCATCCACAGCACAAATACAGCCTTTGCCAACAGAAGAGGAAGCACAATAAATGGGCTCACTGTTTCCAGTGGTGCTTTTCTATATCAAGATTATTTAATGGAGTAGAAAATAAGTTCAGAACGTGAAGTGTCCTTTGTAGGGTTAAAACATGGCATACTTGGTCACATCCTTCATCCTCAGCACTGCTGGGTTCAGTGATAGTGAGCATCCTCTACTCATTCTTCCTACTCACTGCTCAAACATGCAACCAGCTCTTCAAAGTTAATGTAAGAATTAAGTGTTCAGAGGCTCCTTAGGAGCAAGTGGTGTAAACCATGTAAATCCAAGTGCCTGAATAAGGTACTGCATGAGATTAATCATCAGGGCAGGAAGGAGAGTGGAAATATAAAGCAAACCATAAATCCTCGATAACATCACTCTTCAACGAGGTGTAGCTACTCCTGATATCCCGTGTTGTACCCTTCCCACACAAGGCACATCCTAAGCAATCTTACAACACCCTTAAGCAAAGTAACTTACTTCCTAACGGCAGCCTCTGCTCCTCGCGAGTAATCTCCACCAAACAATATTGTAGTTTGCCACTTGATGGCACTAAAAGAAAATGCTACATTTTCGTATGACCAGGACAGATTTACAAGAGTGACAGAAGCCTACACGATAAAGGAAAAAAATTACAGTCAAGGCTTTGCATATGAATACCATAAAGTAACTGTGTCCTAGACATCTCCTACAACCAAACTGCAGCAAGACACCTACACAGTCTTTTTCATAGCCTTCATAGGTTAGGTCACGCTTGACCTAAACCAACAACTTGAAACAACACAAATCAACAAGTATCAGCTGGTGAGAAGATACTGGCACCAGGTATTCACCCTGGAAGCCTGGAGCTCAAAGAGGGATGACTTGCACATCAGTGCTCTTGGAGCCCAGCTGAACACTGCTCTTCAGACTTCATCTCTGAGGACCAGGTGGGATCAGCAAGGAACCAGCTCCAGAACTGGGGTTACCACTCAGTAACTGGGAAAACCAAGCCAAAGCAAATCCTGTCCACACTAAACCCTAGCACCCCTAGCTTGCCTTCCACCAACCTAAGGCATGACAAGACAAATCCATAATCCAATTAAAACTACCCAGATATAATCAAGCTTCAATCACAATACCAAGTACCAGATTACCCAAAACACAGAAAAGCAGTCCTGGGATTCAGGAGTTCCAGGACCTCATCCATCCATAGGACACGACCCAGTCAGCTGGAGTAGGGAAGTTCTCTCCTCACCTGGCATCAGAACCAAGCACTTATTTGCTACACAATGTTTAAAGGAAACTCACTACAGCCAGCCAGTATTATCCTGTTACCTGCTGCCCTGCAGGGAACTCAATGAGTTACTGCTTTTTATTTGCGCCAATTTGCAGACAAAATATCAGCAGAATATGTCCATAAGAAGAACCTGTGGGAGCCACATCAACTTTCTTTGCTGCTTTCCCCAGAGTACCTCTTAATTTTGAGGAACTACTAGCCTGAACAGGCTAAACAAGAAAAAATGTTAAAAAATGAAAACACTCAAACATGCCCTTTTAAAATATATCCTGCTTCAAAAAACATCTCTGATATTTCTACTTGGGCCAAATACCAAAGAAACAAGTATTTGCTAGTTGGTTAGAAGGACCTATGGAGAAGCACTAGTCTCAAAAACATGAAAGATTTTACTTCTAATTTATCTCTGTTGTTACCAGACAGCCTTCTGTGTTATAGCTGCATGAAATCTTAATTAAAAGTCCATGCTGAAAGTTAAAACCAAAAACACAAAGCAAGCTTGTTCTCAACATCGGACAGAGCCCACCACAGACATTAATCTCCAGAGCCATACATCAGGTGGGGCAGACAGAGAAATAAAACTATCTTGTGCAAGCATAAACAAAAACCCATCAGGACAAATTAGCTTTACCACAGCAGAGACTGCTTGGACTATTGCTCAGTAAGTGTATTAAGGCTTTAACAGCATGTGCTCAGTGGGAATGCAGGTCACTTAGCTGCACAAACAATTCCGGAACACAGAACTACAAAGAATAACCTTGAAAACAGTGCAGTGCACTGACACGTTTGGTAGAAAACATGATGCAGTATGAACAGGGAACAGGCTGCCCAGAGAGGTTGTGGAGTCTCCTTCTCTGGAGACATTTGAGACCAATCTGAACATGTTCCTGTGTGATCTAGTCTAGATGATCCTGCTCGGGCAGGGGGGTTGGACTGAGTGATCTTTGAAGGTCTCTTCCAGCTCCTGATATTCTGTGAATGGTGAGTTTAAAAAGCAAGGTGTGTATGTTGAGCTGCAGATGTTAATAAAATCAATACTGGATTTCATTCACAGAAATTCCAGACTGGGATGGGTGGCAAGAGAGCCCAAAGACATCCAGTGCCACCCCAGACTGAGCTGAATGGGAAAGGGCCTCAAAGTCAGGGTATGGCTGGCTTTCTGGGCTGCCAGCACACATTGATGGGTCACGCTGAGCTTATCAACAGGTCAACATGCTTCCTATGAAGAGAGGTTGAGAGAGTTGGACTGGTTCAACCTGGAGAAGAGAAGGTACCAGGGAAACCTCTGAGCACCTTCCAGTCACTCAAGACACTCCAGGAAAGCTGGAGAGGGGCTGGTGACAAGGGCTGGGAAGGACAGGCCCAGAGCAATGACCTTCAGGTGCAAGAGGGCAGGTGGAGAGGAGATGGGAGGCAGAAACCTTTCCCAGGGAGTGGGGAGGCACTGGCACAGGCTGCCCAGAGAAGCTGTGAGCATATGAAACCCCCCCAGAAGACCACCTTTGCTTGTGGTGAACTGGTCTCAGTTTTCATTCAAGACTAATGCTCATGTCATGGATGTAGCATAACAGTGTTATCTTTGCTGGTTAACATTTGTATGGCGGCACTAACTGATGCAACATTTTTGAGAAACTGGAAGAAAAAGTAGAAGTTGAAACATAATCAGAAACCCTGACTTAAGGCTTTGATCAACTGCCCTTCCAGTGACCTAAGAAGTGCCATCTGTTTGGCTTAAAGAGAAAAATTAAGGAGTCAACATACAGAGTTACTTTGATCTGTTAAGTAAAATTAGTGATTAAACAGTAAATCTTAATGAGAGTGCTTCCAGTGGCAGGATTTGGTCCACTTTGGAGGCTTTCGCAAGCAATAAAAATCATAACTAACAACCAAGACAGACAAAGTTTCCATCACAGCATCTTTCACAAATACGCCTAATCTCAACTCGAAGTTGTACTTCAGCTCAAGTGAAGGTCATAGCCTTGATTCAGGAATTTATGGTCTGTATGATGCAAAGGTCAGAGTAGATACATTAATTAACCCTTAAAAATACTGGCAACAAAAGCAACTCTACCCAGATAGATAGGATGGGAGCCTGAACACAGCCACAAAATGTTGGTCCACCCACCTTGAACAGCACTTCCCAAATGGATGCAAGCCAGGACAGCACTGAGTCCCATGATTCTTCTGAATCGAGCAGCACCCAGGACTACGCAGCAGCACAAAGCCAGGTCTGCTGAGACAAACTACACCACAGATTTGTTTAGAACATCTTGTGAAGCAGGCCCACAAAATCAGGGAGGGAAATCCACATTTGCTGCTCATAACAGAGACCCAGATCTGAAGCAGCATTTTGCTAAAGGGAAGGCCCCAGCACATTGCCTCCAGACAGCTGCAGAAAAGGAGGATTTGCAGTCAGTAGTGTGTCAGACACCACACCAGGGTCACCTCAACACCACAGCTCAGCCTTCCAGGGGCCAGGAGGAGGAAAAATAAAATTTAAACATCTACTTAACATCAGCAACTTATATAGTTCATGTACAGCAAAGAATGGAGACTTGCTGGGTGATTATTCCCCCACAGACCTCTGAAGGCTGTTGCAATTCCATCTCAAAATTTACTCCAGGAATGGCAAGAAAGCAGAGAAGCTGTCTGTGGCTGCACAGGTTACAAGAGGCCTCTTCCACACAGAGCAGCAATCTGGAGGCTGCCAATCCACCCACAACTACCAAGCACATGAGGTAAAAAAATTAAATGACCCACCTCTCAGACTTTTTAACACATCACAATAAACAGCATGGAGGTTTGCACAGATTGCTCATCACTGAGCTTGCACAGATGCAAAACCCCAGCAACAGATTTCAAAACCACTAAGTTATGTCAAAATGCCCACAGCTCTTCATAAAGTACATTTAATAGAATAACTCTAAAAATCCTAAGTGCATTTAACAGAGTAACACCAAGAGCCCCAAATGATGGACACCACCTCTCAAGGGTTCCTAGAGAGTTTTCAGACTTCAGCTCCATCCACTCACTAGGAGACAGCTATCGAAGGCAGAACAAAGCAACTCTCTGCAGCTATTTAGGACAGGAAGCAAACGATGCTGTGTCCAACTGATAGTGCAAAAGGAATTTTAAAAAGCAAACATGTAACGTCTCAGGCCTGGAGCCAGTTTGCTTCTAAGGACCTGTGTCCCCAAAGGGAAAATTAAGAAAAAAATACACACATAGAAAACAAAGAAATTATGCACGAAGCTCTTCTGTGTTGTAGGGTGCTTTGCCTCCATCAATGAGCAGTACACCATGGACCCCGTGCAATGCCGTGCTCTTAAATCTGTCCGTCAGCCCCAGGCTGCAGAGCTGCTTGTTATCAGAAGACTCAGGCATTTCCAGGCCAGGAAGGGCTATCGTGGCCATCAATCTCCATCATAAACACACACCACAGAGCGGCTCAGCAATTCCCAAAGCACACAGCATCAATCTGAAGACACTACACCCAAACATGCCTAACCCAGCCTGCACAGGGGGCACACAGACTGTTTCCTCAGCAAGACATAAATCAGTTTACAACTCTATGGTGGGTTCTGCTGGGAAAGCAGAAGGCACAGGGCACTGGCAAAGAGGGGATCTTCTATCTGGCTCCATCCCCTCCGAACACCTTCCCACCCATTTGGGTCAGGATGCTTTCAGGCAAGAACAGTTTCCATTGTGATAACCCAGAAGTGCCCCAACAGAACAGCAATTTGCCAGACACATCATTGCCCTGCACAGTAAGTGAACCCTTATGCCAGGGTATTTTCCCCAGAAAGATGAGCTTGCAAAGTTGTTCACCTCAGAGCCAACACATGGCAAAGATGGTGGTAGACAGTAGCCACCACCAATGGAATTCCATGAACTGCATTCCTGGTGAAGAGATTTAAGCCCTACCACACCAAGTTTTAAGATCCAAATCCCATCTCTTGCACATTTACACCTTCAGCTTGTCAAAATACGGGTGTCGTTCAACAGCAATTTAGATGTCTTCCTCAAGAGGAAAAAATAAAGACCTGACTTTTCCTGTTTGGGAAATGGGCAAGGGGAAAAACATCGTAGTACGCCAGTTCAGTGCAACAAACCACACGCAGCACAGGATGTGTAAAAATAGGGCTCACGATTAGATCAGGACAATCAACTATTTATGAGTCCCACCTTCTCAGCTTGCAGAGGAACAACGCCCTCTCACCTGCCCAGTTCCAGTGGCTGCCCAGGCTTCACACACTCCATGTGGGAAAGCCAGTCAAAATGGGTGCCTCGCAGCCTTTAGATATATGAAGCTTTAGACAGGCCCACTGGCTTAGTTAAGATCTGTTTGATGCCAACTTAGGAAAAATTCATGAAGGTCCTGTCTTTGCAGAAGACCTTGGGTTTGGACAGAAAACCCACTGAGGCAGTCTGCTGATCAAAGCTATCCATGGCCACCTGAGATAGCAAAGGGCAGATCCCAGGTAGGGAAACCCCTTCCCTGTGCCACAGGGCAGATGTGTAACCTCAGCATGGCTTAGGAGAAATGATATGGTATATACACATCAGGCATTCAGCAGTAAGATTTAAGAGCTCTACAACTTGAGTCAGGTCCCCAAACAATCCCTCGACTTTCCCAACTCAAAAGCCAAAGGAACCTCAAACTCCGCATATAATCTCTCCACACCTAGTTCTCAACTGCACAAGTAAACGGAGACACAGGTCACTGGAACAGTTGCACAGAGCTGGCAGCTCCCACACATGTGCTCCTCCACCCACCCCTTGGGAACAGCTATTTTCAGCTAGTTCAGACAGCTAAGCTCACAACTGAGGAATTATCTTTACATGGCTGTAGGTACTTCAAGCATGAGCTGCTCTAAAAATACAATCCAAATTAAGGAGACTCAAAAAAAGGCACATGCCAAGAGCTCATTAAAGAGCATCAGAAAGTCTGTCTAAGTGAGAAACAGCCTTCCAGTTTGTGCTGCAGCCTGGAAACAAGGCCGGGGAGAACTTCAGAGAAACATCCAGTCTATCGACATTCCACATGGGGAAAAGCACAGCCTTGGAGCCAAGAGCAGGGCCAGCCTCTGCCATGCTTGAGAAGGCCAAAATACAGATATGTACATACATATGTGTGTACAGACAGGTTCATATGCAGCATCCAGAAGCCACAAAAATGGAAGAGGGTGCAATCCAAAACTTGTGTCCAACTGTTAAATAACAGGACTAACAAGTAGGTTATGCTATGGATTAACCTAATTAATCATCACTGCCACAGCCTCAAGAAAAAATAAAACTGCTGTCATGCAGGAAAGAGAAGGGGGAAGAGGGAGGAGATGCATTCAAGTGAAGGGCTTGCAGCAGCAGCTTAACCTAGCTGTATAAAACTATACACGACTGAGCAGAGGGAGGCCGTGAGTCACCATGCCAGAATCGAACAGTTCCTCCTGCCTCCAAGCCCTCTTAGAAGAGGAAACAGCCCACCAGGAGTAGGGAAATGTTTGGAATGCATATAGTCCTTTCAGATAAGGCAATTTAAAAAACAGCAACAAATAATAGTAACCTGTTTGTCCTTATTAGTCATTAAATCTTTCCACTTCCAGCCTCAACTTTTGGTTTAGTGGTGTCAAACCAACCCAGTTCCAGGAAGGCAATCACTTCAGAACATGAAACAGCTTTTGCGTGCCACAGCACAGGAGACTGAGTCCATCAAATCCTGTACATGGGCCACCACCAACAGATAGCGGAAGGTACAAAATAAGTCCCACATTAGACTCATTTGGGAGAGCTTTGAGCAAAGGGTCCCAAGGACCCACCCAGACATCCCTGTGACACTTTCCCGGGCAGAACTGCTTTAACTTTGAACATTCTTGTTCAATATAAATTAATAGACCAGTAATTATCAATCTTGCCAGAACGAACACACAGACCAGCCTGCAAGCTTCCAGGAACACACCTACATCTTTCCCTCCTGCCAGACGGTGGGCAAGCCTACCATAAATCTCACATATGAAAACTTTTAAAAAAAATCTTTCAGGAAAAACATTCCAAAATGCAATTACCCTAAAACCAGCACATTTTTATTCTGCATCTCTGCCAACATTAAGTCACTGTTTTTTTATGGCATTTTTCAGCTTCTGGATGAGAATTTATCTGTTTGTATTATTCTTTCCCATCCAGGGGATCTAACTTCTCCCCAAACTCCTGGCCAAACACACACCAAAAATAAACAAACTGCTCCTTTATTGTTTTTACTGTTCTACCTTTTCTGAGCAGACAGTAAAACACACTAAAGCTTTGACACAGTAATGTGTTTCTGCTGGAAAACCAGAACACCCAGTGCACTACAGCGATACCAGCTGACAGCCTGTTCACATAGACATACTACAAGTAGCAGCCAAGGGGAAAAACAAATAATAAACACTAAAAAAAAATCCCAGATTTTAGTGAGAAAAGCCATTCCTGGCCAACAGTTCACGCAATTGGAAATAGGACAGGAGTTGCCTTCCTAACCAGGCTCACATCTTCCATGTGCAAGGAGCCATTATAAACCTGGTTTATTAGGTTTTCAGTCCAATCCCCAGATAGCTGGGCCACAAAACCACCTTGCTGGACATAGTAATTGCCAGCAATTTCAGTAGAAGCAGATAGAAACTGTTATCAGCACCCCTGAGATGGCCTTCAGTCTTTGCACCAATGCAGCCAGGGTGGAGCATCTGCACAGTCCCTGTCTGCCTGTATTTAAACAGGGAAAGAGGGCTGCAGACCACAGGAAACAAATCTTTTATACAGAGGATTGAAGAAGAATACCTTTTATATGCAACAACTGAATAAATCCTTTAAAGTGACCTGGTAGTCACATGACACTTCACACATTTAGCTAGTCCTCCTTAGAAACAGCAGAGAGCAGGGAACTGCTTGGGGTGCAAAAAGTGCTGCATCATTGAGCAGAGCAGCAGTTGCAAGTCCTGTGGAAGGGGGTGGTCCCCAGAAGACCAAGTCAGACAGACATGAAAAAAAGACCCATTAAAGCACTCCTAAGCATCAGAGATTATGTGGGAGAATGAACATCTTTACTTTTGAACTAGCCTTTACAAGGCTGCTACTCACATCATAACTTATTACTAATCTAAGCTACAGAAAGCAGCATTCTGACTTGTAACTCAGAGGAGTTTATTCCACTCCAACATGGAAAAACTGACAGCCTTGCTGCAAAGCACATCTGTGTCTGAATTCACACGTGTACTGCATACAGAGAGAAGATGAACTAAGCTGGGAGCAATTCAATCCAAGCAGCAGTTTGAGCTTGCTTCTGCTTCCACAGCTTCCCACTTTGTTGCTTTGGGAGGTTAAGAAGTCACCCGTCCTGCTGCTCTCACCACGACCTGCATCACTGAGGCTAAGCTCAGGCACACAGCTCACAGAAAGGATCTTCTCAGGCAAGACTCCTGGTCTCCCTTCTCCTCTGGCTCTCTCCCCAATGCCTGCCACCCACCCCATAAAACGATACACAGTTCTGATCCAACTGAGTGCCACAGCTCTGTGTCTGCAGATGCATAGCTCACCCACAGACCCACCACATACCACCAGCTGCAGAGGGTGCAAGCACAACAGCAACTGGTTTTCTACCAGAAATTCCCACTGAGCTAACTTTTGAATGCTCTGTTTCGATCAAGGTTCTTCGCTTTGGATTAAAGATTCCCTGTCAAGAAGAGACTAATTTTTGTGTACAATGCCAGACACTCAAATGCAAGTTATTTTTCAACTAAACCTGATTTGGGTCAAGCCAGGTTGAATCTTGACTTGCACTTCCTGCTTTTATTTCCAGCTTCCATTTATTTTTCTGCTCTCACCATTGCTCTGCTGCCATTTTGGCACATGTGTAGTTTAATACAGGTTTTTTTACCGTTATCTTTTAAAGAGTAAAGATCAAGTAGAATCAAGCAGCATAGCAGGCACAATATTTATGCCCCTCATTTTGTCCTAACTTGTCATTTATTCTCATTCCAGTCTCCAATAAAACAGAAAGCACCACCTAATTAGCCCAATTTGGAATAGTTAACCTCAGACCCTGAGCATCCTGCATATTACACTTTGGATGAATCTGCCAGACCCAGATCTGAGCATTGGCACTAAAAATAGTCCAGGGAAAAGTGAAAAAGTAACCATGATTATGCTTTTAACCTGCACAACTGAAACCCTGCCCTGGACAGGACACAGAGATCCCCTCAAGAATGGCAAACATGGATTCTGTTATATGGGAGAATTACAGAGGAATTAAATTAGGTCATGCTTCCCAGGAGAGGATACTTTGTTATTAGCCTCAGAATTTCATGTATGTAAACAAAGAAGTGCAGACAAAGAAACAGGCAGCAGGTTCATAAAGTAATAATAAAAGAACTGATGAGTTTTTTCCTGCTACAACTATTTGTGGCAAAGGAGTTAACTCCCTGTAAGAGACACGATGGTATTTCAGGCTTTTATAAAAACACAAACACCTCTGACATTTTACTGCAATCCATGGATGTGTCGTGTATCCAGTTCCTTTCCAGCACCTATTTTGGAATTCTCACCAAAATAAAGAACACACAAGGTTGTCTGGCACGCAACAATTCATGGCAGGATCCCAATAAGTGATGTTCATTTTCAGTTGCTGCTTCCGAACCAAGAAGCAAACAAGTCCGGCCAACATATCATGAGCATATAGAAAGAAGTTGATTGGTGGTTGGGTGCAGGAGTGGTTTGGGGCTTTTTTTGATTAATGGGTAAATTCAAAACCAAAACCTTGTACTTCACAACATAATTTCACTACTAAAAAGTTGCTAGCAGGCAGGAGCAGGCAGACATGAAGGAACCATTTATGTGCAAGTACTGCACAGCCCCAAGACTGCTTTGACTTATGAATAGAACATTCACATCAATCTTTCTTTTAATTTTACCCTGCCTGGTCTAGCAGGAGGTAACCACCACAACAGCTATTTTTGGTCACTGGAGGGTTCCACACAGATTCCCAAGGACCACAAGATAAATCCACACCTGCAGCAAAGACCACAAGTGTTGGACAAAATAGAAAACCCCAATTTCCAGTTGGTGTTATCCAGAACATAAACATCCCCATCTATTCAGGCCAACACCACCATGCACTTCCTAACCCAACTACGTCATTACCAGCTTGCACAGCAAAACATCATCTTACTGGGACTATATATTGCCATGCTGCAGTCTGGCTGTGTTACCAACTCAGGAGGAGCAAGCACGGAGATAACTACCACCACATGGCTTCAGCTTCTGTGTTTCACAGGCTCATAGCACCATTTGGGAGGGAAGAGAGCCCAACGACCTCCAGTGCCACCCCCTGCCATGGGCAGGAACATCCTCCACTAGCCCAGGGTGCCCAAAGCCCCATCCAACCTGGCCTTGAACCCTGCCAGAGATCCAGGGGCAGCCACAGCTTCCCTGGGAAGCCTGTGCCAGGGCCTCCCCACCCTCCCTGGGAAGGGCTTCTGCCTCCCATCTCCTCTCCATCTGCCCTCCTGCAGCTGAAGGCCATTTCCCTTGTCTTGTCACCACAGGTCCTGATAGAATAAGTCTCACAGAATGGTGAGGTTTGGAAGGTACCTTTGAAGATCATGTAGTACAATCCCCTGCTAAAGCAGGTTATACACGATTGTGTCCATGTGGATCTTGAACCTCTCCAGAGGTGGAGACTCCTCAGCCTCTCTGGGCTTGTCCCAGGCATCAGGCAATCTCACCTTAACAAAATTTTTAGTCATGTTCAGACAGACCTTCTTGTGTTGCAGTTTGTCTCAGTTACCCCTTGTTCTATCACTGGACGCCGGTGAGGAAAGTCCTGCCCCATCCTCTAGACTTCAGATACTCATGAGTGTAATCAGAACCTCTGTTGTCTCTTCTCCAAGCTACACAGCCCCAGCTCTCTCAGTCTTTCCTCATACAGGAGATGCTCCAATCCCTCATCATCCTCCTATCCTCCACTGGACTCTCTCCAGTAGTTCACTGACCACCTTCAACTGGGGAGCCCAGCACTGGACACAATACCCCTACTATGGCCTCATCAGGGCAAAGCAGAGGGGAAGGAGAACCTCCCTTGACCTGCTGATCACACTCTTATCTCTTGACCTTTCATAAGCCCCTTCACACATCAAAGGGCCAAAGAGAAGTCTGCTGTAGTCCTGTGTGGGAGGGCACAACACAAGGAAAGCTCAGACTGCGGGTTTCACTAGCATGCAAGGGAGGTCCAGTAACATCCAACACTTCCCAAGGCCTCTACCTAAAACTAGAGGATAGAATTGCAGTGACAGAAGACAGGGCAGAAAACAGTAACACAGGCTGCACCTTTCCAAGGCACATTAGCTTTCCAGGAAGATGCTTCAGCTAAAGTTGCTTGGCCAGATAGCAGGACAAGTCTGACCTCCATTCTTCACGAGGACATGGACATCATTTATCCATTAAATGCTTCAAAAGCATGGCATTAAGCTTAATCTATAAAACACAAACAAACTAATCACAAGACACAGAAAAACAGTCCATAAGGACAGAGACTGTCCTTATTACAGTGCACAGCATAGTGGGGGTCTCAGTCCCCAGTTGGGGTCTTTGGCTCCACTGCAGTGTGCTTTGTTCTCAGCCCTGCATCTTCCTGCATGAGAAGGTGATCTTAACATTCAAGAGTCCTATAAATATATTTTACTTTGCCCTGAAGCTGCAGAGACAGAAAGTCTCCACACTCATATCTCATTCTGAAGAGATGGAAACTGACTGGAGAGTGAAATTGCTCCAGAAGATTAAGATTTCACAGTCAGCAGATACCTAGTCTCCTCTTAAGAGATTAAGAATGAGGCCCATGTCCTCCAAGGGTTAATCTAGGATCACACATCCTGAAGAACCTGAGCATGGAGTTTCTACTGAATGCAACTCCTCACTCATGAGGGCACCACAAAGCTGATATCTAAGCCAAGACCACACAAATCCACTCTGAATTTAAAAGCCACCAGCTTCCTCCATTCCCACCTCAAGACTAGATCCCTCAGCATCCCATAATCCACACCAGTTCCCCACTCCCAGACCTTGCCCTAGCCCTGGACAAACCTTCCCTGCTCACACACAATCACATATCACCAGCTCCATGTCCTGCAGCAGTTTTGCACTGCAGGGTACCAGCTCCACTTGTCTTCACACCCAGATTCACCACCCCCGCATATAAAGAGAGCATCAGACCAAGTTAACTGCAAGAAAAAGGCAAGGAGATAACTATACCAATATATTTAATGGCCTCTGACAGAAACTATGCCCTTCTTGTGTCATTCTCTCCAAATTGGTCAGGGAACAAAGGAAATAGATTAATGAGATGGTTCAACTGTCTTTATTCCCTCTAGCTCCTAACAATCATCTGCCCAAAAGGAAAGCAAAGGGCTGCTATGAATGGTGATATCTGGAAAACGGTCTGTTAATGGGTACCATTTTCTGGTACATCTATCTACTACTATGGAAGTTCACATCCATTTGGACCTTAAGACATCAGCCTGAAGGCTGAGTCTAAAGCTGTTTCCATCACCTAAAAAGTTGCCAAGAGCTGCCTCTGCGCTTCCAGCAACTTATTACTTTAGCTCTTCATTACTCAGCAGAAATGAGGGAAAAATACTCCTGACATTCATCTTTTCCCTTTCTGTTCCTCTTGGATGGTCATAAGAGGAAAAGAAAAAAAAAAGAAAAACCACCAAAACACTTGGCTTCTGAGTGAACCCTTTATGGAAGACCTGGCAAATCTCTTCACATCACTGACAGATTTTAAGGAGGAGATCCTGTTTCCTCCCTCTTGCGAGCCTGAAACTCAAAGCAAACACATAGCTAAGCATCAGTCACAGGCACACACCCTGCTCTGCTGTGTCAGTGTTCTCAGCCCTGACATTTGCAGAAGTTACTGCATGGGAGAAGTGCAGCCAGCTAGCAGCTTGAGAGAGACCTTTGGAGGTTTATTTGTTGCAGAAAGGAAGGCAGGGAATTATTTCAATACTGAGAGGGAAAAAAGTTCCTCTGGGACAGACATGAATCACCAAGTGCACTGGACCAGGCATAGGGGTGCAGAGGAGGGACGATGGTATTGCAGCTCTACCTGCACCCTCACTATTTTGCCACAAAGACTCAAGGACAGCATGCCCAAGAAGAGCAGCAGCAACCATGGGAACACTTAAAAGTGAGGATGCTTTGGTCCCCCATGTACATTCTGGATTTTCAAGAGAAAAAGAAACACTACTTTGCCATGAGAGCAGCTGATAATGTGCCTAAGACACCCAAACCACAACTCCTCGCACAACAGTTGTGCTAATTTCTCACCTATCAGTACTCACAGTGCAGATCCTCAAGCTTCCTCCTTTCCCAGCCAGGCATACAGGGACACATGCCCTCACAGCATGGCTATCTATTGTGTAGGACACATCACCACACCCAGCACGGGACAGACAAACTGAAGTCAGCTCTGCAACAGTCCTGCTCCAATATGAGGATGTCAGCTGGACAGGTCAGAGCACCCTTAAAAGACTACCAAGCACAGGATGCTTTCACTCCACATGCTCCTGACACACCATTGAATGACACAGTTCACAACCGGACACTCATCTTTTCCCTTTCTGTTTCTCTTGGATGACAATAAGAGGAGAAAAAAAAAGGCAGGGGGTGGGGGGGAAACATCCAGAACACCAAAGCCTTGCTCAGGCCAGAAGCAAGTCACTAAAAAAGCTGGATAATGAGGTGCAAGAGAAGAGCCTAATGTGCACAGGGATTTTGAGAAGAAAACATAGTGACCTTTGGAGGTTTGGTCCTTTCCATAGATGCCACCTGCAATTTAAAATTCCAGAGCTGCTAGCTCACCTCAAAAAGCAAGATAACTAGCTTCATCCTCCACTTTCTTAATAGCTATGGTTGAGAAGCAGCAGATATGGAGGATTTGCTCGCCTGCTGGTCTGCCCTAGGTAATGATGCTCAGCCCCTTTGTGTCTAAGTGACTGAAAGGGTACAAACCAGCATGTGTGTATCTTGCCTGAGCAAATTACCAGCCCTAAGGCCAGCCCAGTGCGACAGCTAATTATCTATACACTGATTTTCAAAACCAAAACAGATTTAGAAGCAGTAAGAGGAAGGTCCAGTACACAGGCACACCAGGCTAGGTATTAGAGAAAAACAATTCTTTATGATGACCTAGAACTACATCTAGGGATTTTACTAAAGGCTGTTGCTACTTAAGGTATGACCAAGGGAAAACAAGCAGCCTGGACTCATACTTTTTCAGGGAGCCATGGCTGCTGCCATACAACATTGGAGGTTGGACCACTTCGACAAGGCAGCAGCCAGCTGAACCATTAGTCCAGCACGAGGTTCAACTGCTCTCACAGGCTGGTGAAGGATGACAGCCAAAGCTGGACTGATGGAACTGCTCTCAAGGCAGCAAGTCCCCGAGAAGACCTGTTCAAGTAGCTCCTCAACTCTTGGACACATGCTTACCAGAAACACTCATGTGTCACACAAAGGCAGCTCATCTGCACAGCGCAAGCCAAGCTTCAGGAAGAAGCCAGAGACATACTGACCCTCCTGCAAACTATCAGACTGAACCTATGCTGAGCAGAGGACTCCACAGCATCACACCACCCACTACTGAAAGAACATCAATGCCAGCCCAGCTATTGCTCTTGGACCTCAGCTCATGGCCAGACTGATGGATTGAAGTGAAGCACCCTGATTCACAAGGAAGAGATTTCCAGAAACCAGCACCTCCACTTTGGTCCCCACCACAAGGTCAGCCATCCCTAAGCAGCTACTGGCAGACATACTGTTTTACAAACCCTTCAGATAAGATGCTTTGTAGGTAAATGAAGGAGTCATGCTAAGACTAATGTTCTAGTTTGCCAAGGGTTTTGATAGCAGAGGGTCAGGACTACTTACAGAAGAAAGTACTTCTGTTCCAACACTCTGAAGTGTTCAGAATTAATGATGGGCACTCCACAACACTTGGGTAAAACACATGAATCTAGCACCTTTGTGGAAGCAGGATGAAAACTTACTATCACATATCACTACAATGAAGAAAAACAGCACGCTTCTTCATTTCTTCCCTATCCAAAAAGGAAGTTAAATAGGGACACAGAAATATTTAAGCTTATGAGTGGCAGCAAAACTGCTTAAAAGATGTTTATACACTCTAAGGCAGCAGTATACTAAATACAAAAAAGGCTTTAAACCATCACACACCCCCAACAGCCACCATGGTTATTAACAACAATAGAGGAGAGTTCCAAGGAGTAGAAAAATTTTCCAATGCTGGAAAAAAATCAAAGCACAGATACCAGTAAGCTAAGTGCACATGCAAAGTTATCTATGGGAGGGGGAAAATTAAAAAGCCACCCCATGTGAACAGTTAATTAGTTAACATATGAAAAGCTAGTAGTTTCTTCAAACATCAGAAGCAGGAAACCTGCCTGAACAAAGAAGGAGAGGAAGCTTTACAGAAAGAGCTCTTCTGTAGTAGAGGATCTTGAAGTGGTTTGCTATGTGCCACAGATGGGGCTACAAAGCTTTCACCCCAAAACTTCCCTTGCTGCTGCAGACCAAGATGGTAACAAGATGCTTAGACCAGCTCAGTAAAACAGACACTTGTGCTTGCTCAAAAAAAAGAGGTGTCTTACACAGAACTGCCAGGCCACAGACACCATGTTAGCAATAACCTATCACTAAAATTGTGGTTGCTACAAGAAAGTGGCAGATGGAAGAGTTGATATAGATTCTTTAGTGGCTTCTGCAGTGCCTGAAGAGTCCTGCAAACTATGGAGGCACTAAACATGACTGGGCAGTCAGGCTTTTATGACAAATCACAAACACGTAACACAGCAGAGTGGACAGCAGGTTCTTCTGGTGTCATTCATATCTTATTCACTAAGACTTAGAAGGAGACAGACCTGTTAACAAGGGGGATCTGGTCAGTCTTACACACTCAGATGTTAAAAGCACTGCAAAAATTCAAAGGAAAAATAGAGGATCAAAAACGTTCCTCTAGTCTAATGATTTTCACAGTGGTTCAGAGAATGGGATGAACATCAAGATGACATTTCACAGAGGACACAGGACTACTCAGTTGGATTAACTCCAAAGCAAAATCTGCAAAGGATCTTACAACACCAAGTATCAGGTGACAGAACAATGAATAACTTCCAGTGTCAGCGCTGTAAAGCAGGACACTCACGGGGGAGGAAAGGGGGACAAACCCCTCCTAATACACTGACAGTAAGGGACTCCAAATAAACTACTAACTCTGAGGAGGAGAGACACCAGCATTATTGTGGCTGTACCGTCAGAAGAGTTGGCTCAGACCACTGATTTTGCAAGAAACAGAGGAAGCAAAGTATAAAACATCAACTGTGCCATTTAAAACATCAAGGCAGGAATCCGAATCTTGATCTCTAAGCACAGCTCTGATCTTTCCAGCAGCACTGCAAAAAGGTGATACTTGCATGACGAAAGATACCAAGAAAAGCAACAGGAATAATGAGCAATTCAAAACAACTTTACTGGAGAATAGACTGAATTAAGAACCTTCAGCCTGGAACACACACTATTTCTCACTATTTACTGTAATCCTGTGTGACAGCCTAGAACTTGCCCTAGCAAAAAAAAGCCCACCACCTCAGTTTTCAACCCTAAAGGGATACACAATGCACAATTAAACTGCAGAAGTCATCACTGCAAACTGTTTCAATGTGACAGCATTAAGGCCTAAAACATCGATGAGAATCAGAGAAAAGATCCACAGGAAGCTCTCAGAAATGCTGGTACAATCTGTGCCAAAAGTACATGAAGATACATGACTGCAGACACTAGAAACACGTGTCTATTTTTTGTTTGATAAGCACCCGCTCCTCATTACCTTCAGAGACCAGACAATGAAGAAAATCAGTACAAACATTTTCATGACTTCAGCTATTAGCTAGGAAGCATTCCCTTGCATCCATCCTAAATTCCTACCACTGCAGTTACAGTCCAGCTCCCAGCCCACTCAGTTGTGAAAGAAGAGCTTTTCTTCATCATCTTAACAGTCCGTTCTGCATCTCAACATAAATTGTGTGCTCATGCCTTCTCTAGATTAAGCAACCCCAGTTATTTCAGGTTTCAGGATTCCCCAAAAAACGGTTGGGTTTGTTCTCCTTAGGGAAAAATACTCAGAAGGCAGTGTTAGGTTTCTGCAGCCATGGACTAATTGTTCATTTTTTTTAAAAAATATGAAATCCTTTAAACCATTAAAAGCAGAATCAGAAAGTGTGACAAAGGACAGCACAGGTAGATATTTTAAAGCCAGAGGACTCTGCCTGCAGAGTCAGGACCACCAGAGTCCCCAAGCTACATTTCTACAGTCCCCTCCAAGCAGGGGAGCAGAGAGCTCTGAGGATGAGCTCAGCTGCCAGCTCAAGATGAAATCCTGCTAAGTCATACACAGTGACAACTCAAATACACAGATTAGCAAAGCAGCCTTTCCCTCAAAATGGAAGGGAAATATCCCCTTTTAGCTTACTACCTCACACAGTGCCATCCACACTATCACAGACAACATGCTTGGAAGGTAAGCAGAAAAACAGATTCAGTGAGCTACTCAAAGCCCAGACACATGACCACAGTCCACAGAATAGGAACAGACATTTGATAATCTGTCCTTTTGACAGCGATTCATTAAATTCCAGAGAGGAATGTACTTCTGCAAGAAAAAACAAAAAACCCACAAGTTAAAAACAGAGTGGCACATTCTAGCAAGCTGTTCTCTTCAGAACACATCAGGGGCAGCTCGAAATAAAAAGGGTTATACAAATTACAAGGATTCAGCATCTCAAAGTTGTTTGCAGAACCTTAGAATAAACAAATCCATAAAACCCGAGATAACAAAGTAAAGCATACCTTCAGGCAGAGATTTCCAATGCTCTACACCAGCCCATCTCCCAACACAGCATTAATGCCGATACCAAATTATTTCACTGGAGCAGTCACTGATACTTTTTCCCTCTGCCACAGAAAACTTGGAGCTGAACCGCACCAGCCGGACCAGAAGAGGATGCTAATATAATTCAAACAGTATTGCAATGAAGTGTCTTTTAAAAGACACTTAATTATGTACATATGAACAGAGGACCAGGCTCATTTTCAGGCCTGCAGTTTCCCTGTCTGGGTGGCAGAAGAACAGGCTGACAGATGCCTCCAAAGATCCTGCGAGGCTCTCATTAGCAGACAATTTACAGTTGTTACAAGCAGCTTCCTGAGCAAGCTCTGTGGCCAACAGAGCCCCATCTAGATGGCCTGCACTGTTTCTTCATGGCATTGCTCTGCTGGCAGTCAGCATTTCACAAATTCCTCTACGTAAAGCAAGGGATTTAACTCAGAGATGGGACTTGTGGAGCCAAGGTTAAGTGTGGCACACAGCACAACTAAGGAGGCAAAGCAAGTACAGCTCACTATAGCTTTAGCTCTGCTACATCTAAGTTCTCACAGCATCCAGGGATTTTCTTTTTTTTTTTTACAGATACAGAGTATGATTTTTCATATGATCTTCAACTCTTACTGTACCCAAGACCTTGATGAGGTGCTTCTTGGCCAGTCCCAGCACACACAGGAGAAGGTCTTCCTCCCAAAACTGATCCAGTGCCTCCTTCCTCTCTCCCCACCCCAGGTGGGCCCAGCTGAAGGACAAACCACAGTAATCACAGCCCCTGTAAAGGTAGCCCCAAGGGATATCAAGACACTGTACCATCTTCCCTCCTCCACTCCAAAATACAAATAGGAAAGCTGTTAAGCCAGGCACCTGTCATTACTCCTCAATTCACATCTGTAATACAGACCACTATCCTCATCTCACCCACTGGAGCAAAGATTAGGACCAGCTTAGCCAGCCTTCATTCTTAGCACCCAATTTAGAAGACTTACTGCTGTTTCTTACTCTCTCATGGTTTCTACACTCATCTGACCCACTTTAAACCAGTTACACTCCTCAACCAAGTAAAATGGTCTTCTACCACACAGAGGCTGCAAGCAGCTCATGGATTATTAATACATCCAAGTTCATGGATGTTAAATACCTTATAGCACAGCTGGCTCCCAGACCCAGTACCCCACCACCAAATCCCCTGTGCCAGCCTAGACACTGGGAAGCCACAAAATGAGCCCAGGACAAAATGGGGGTGAACTGATTTAGGTTTTTAAAAAGGGAGGAAAGGGAGGGTTGTGTTCCAGCACTCATATGGATACTGTGCCACACCAGAGTTTGGGAGGAGCAAACTGAAGATGGGAAAAATGCTTAAGCCAATACTTGCTCATCAAAATACATTCTACAGCCCAAATCACAAGAAGCAACATCACTTAACTGCAGGCTGCTTGACCAAACCCACATCAGTGCCCAGGACTCTGGACTAGGAACAACACAGCAGGTTAGCATCCAGTTGAACAAACCCATTGAGCTTTGGGAAGTCCAGCAACATAAAACATCTGCCATCGCCAAGTCTTTTACTCCCACCCCCAATCTCCTCCCTGGGATGGAAACAGCATTTGTGCTACCACAATGCAAAACGCATTGAAACAGAGCTGTATTAATGCAAAACATTTTTTTAGCTGGGTTATTTTCCCTTTCAGATCCACATTCCAACCAGGTTTACCACAGAACTTAAGTTTATATCTATGAACAAAGCTCAAATTTTCCAAGTTCAGCACAAGAAAGCTGTAATGGTTCCAGCACAGCTCATTTTGAAGCTCTAGAAGATAAACCAAAGAACATCCTTCCAGGTCAGGTTCAGGAGTTAGGATATCAGACATGCTGCTGCTATTTGCTGTCACACTGCTCCATCCCAGACCAGAAGTAGCACTGACCAACACCAAGAAGACCAGCTACAGCAATGTCACTTCTAGTTCTCAGACATCCAGCTGAGGAGTTTCAACATTATTCACATGCAGTCAGACAGAGGGCACCAAGAACTTAAGGCAGTGTCCCTATGGGAGATAATTGTATCCATTAGTCCCAAATGAGAATATTTGTTGAACATTCAAGACAGGAGAGCCAGAATCCTAAAAACCACCACAGCTGAGGACCTCTGGCTCCATTGTTCAAGATGAACCTGTGCACATGGGCAGGTTACAGTCAGGGGATGAATACTGCATGCTCTCAGAACAGTAAACAGATCAGCCAGGTAGTTCCAGGTCAACACTAATCGCAGTCATGGAAGAGCTGACAAAAGATTTTGGGAATAGCACTGAATTACAGTCCTCCTTTAATCTCAGTCAAGAGACACTTAGTGGCAACACCTCCCTGTGAGGTCGTCTTCATTTGATTCTTGGGTTAGACAGCATTGTAATATCTCCAAAAACACATAGTTAGCAGACATATACAAAACTTGTTAAAAACACAGTTCTGTGTTAAAGCTGGGACTGGATAACTGCTGTCCAAGATACAGTATTTCTCAGTTTTCTAAAGGGGCAGAGGTAAGTACTAGCCCCAGCACAACTGAAAATTTCAGCCACTGATGAATAATCTAGAAAGCACATACATAACTAAAAGGGGAAAAGAAAAAGACTGATGATATAATTTGCAGATGACAAGCTGGAAGAATAACAAACCATAAAGTCAGGCAGCTGTAGAGAACAGTTGCTCAGAAAACTTGATCCTTCCCCCCAACTCATACTGTAGGACAACCACCATGGACAAAGATACACACCTAGCAATGAAGAGCACAATCCACAGCTACAAACACCTGTGCTCCCAAAAAAAGTCACTGTGGTAAGTAAAGATTCCTGTTTCAGTCCTGAGGGAAGGGAGGAGTAGAAGACAGCTTCCCCAATATCTGGGTGTACAAGCAAGAATACTACAGTATCAATGTAATTTTATGTCATCTAAAGTGTTAAGGAGACAGCAAGGATACTATAGCTACATCTAGATGTCAAGGCACAGCTTTCTTAATTCAGGCACTATTTAAAAATCCTTCACCAATTTCAAACAGCTGCAAATGCAGCTTGAGAGCAGGAAAAGGTTTTTCAAGAGCAATAGACTTCCAGAGCTCCAGATATAAAAGCTAAGAGATCTGAAAACACAAGGCAGTATTTTAACCACAAGACACCAGGTGTTAAAGGACACTGCAGCATAGCACAAGAAAGGACAGCAAAACATCCGCAGGCTGAAACCAAGAACTTTATTAAAAATAAGCAATTAACAATCCAGATAATCACACAGACCCATCATCAGACAACAGGCTGATCACAGGGAGAAGTGAGTGAAATTATACAGCTCACATAGTGTTCTACGGGACCATCTCAACATTTCTCCTGGCATTCTGTACCAGTTTTATCAATCATTTACAGTCTGGGAATAGAGCACAAAGACACAAGGTATTTCATACAGAGAGCTAGGGAGAAGTTAAAGGGGAAAAATAAGTCAATTACAGAATAAATAAGCCAGCATCAGCCACACAAATAACCTCTACATATTAAAAACAAGGTATTTCAGGCACTGAGCAGATGCCATACAGGCTTGCTGGGTGAGGAACTACCCTTTTCCCAAAAGCAACTTCCAACTAGAAGCCACATCCTCACTTCCAGTGATCACTTTTAGAACACTACAACCCATTGCTAGTTTCCCATCACTTCAAAAACAATCCAAAAAAGCTGAAGCTGACAAAGCTCACCAAAGAGGGTCAAACTTGATCAATCAAGCATAATAAAAATTAGTCAAGAGGTGGGTTTAAGCAAGAGTTTTCCTCTGGAAGGTTATCTGATTATGCAGAATTAAGTGATTCTTAGAAACCTAGATACAGAGAGGAGATCCAAAAATACTCTGCAAAATCATGAAGTGCAACGCAAGAGGAAAAAAATAACTAGAACAGCAGAAGGAAGTGGAATTAGGAGCAATGGATATAATTAGTAGGGGTTGAATAGCAGGAAAGACATCCTGAAGTGGATTATTTTGATTCCAGGAGCATCGCAGACACAAGGGGATCCCCACAAAGACTCACTAAACTCACTCTGTGTCCTCCTTGAAATACAGGGACATTCACTGTTAAGTAAAAAAACAAACAAAAGACCTCAATGGAATCGGAGCCACCAGCATAGCAAGACATGAGGGACATGGCTCATCACACAGACCAGGGCTGTTGCAATGCTTCCTTGAACACCCTCATCTCCCATTTTATATTAAGAATGAAATCCCTCTCCTTGAGGAGGGGCAGGATTCGTCCCACATCTGCACAGTGCCCCACACAATGGAGTCCCGGCCCACATCACTGACTCCCAAAAATCACAGAGAGAACAGAGCAGAAAATAAGAGCTGGAAGGGACTTCAAGAAGGCATCTTGTCCTTTCCCTGCCCTAGGGCAAGAATTACTACACTTGCTATGTTTCCAACAAAATGCTCTGGCTGATGGGTGGGACACAAACCCACCCAGACAGATTAAATACTTGAACCTTAAATATAACATCTTAACCCCTCCATCACCTTCTGATAATAGCATTTCAGCCTTGAGCACTACACCAGGACAACAGACTGGCTACAGTCAGAATATCTCACTCTGCTGAGGCAGAAACTGATAAAAGCACAACTCTGCAAACAAGCCCTGGCCAGCAGCAAGAGCCCAGCAGTCCAACCTATTTCTGAGCTACATTTTGGGACTGCCATTCCTAGAAAGGAAGCCTGTCTGTCTCCTGGAGACACATTTCTTCCATGATGTCTACAAAAAAAATGAGTCACATTCCCCCCCACCCCCGTTTCAAAGTTTCCATCATCTTTTCCAAACTCTCCAGCACATAATTTTTAGCCATGTCTACTCTCAACTCAAAATCCCTGGAGCAGGTATTGCTTACACTTATATCATCAGTAATACTCCTGACCAACCACCACTGTCCTCCAACAGTTAACACTAGCAAAGCACAAACCTTTCTTTGCCCCAGACACTTAATAGGATTTTTTTCTGTGTGTATGCAAAGATAGACATTAAACCCAACTCCTCATCTAACCTTAATATTAAGAAACAAGATCAACTGCACTTTGTTCTGTGAAATGAAAAAAACATCTACACTCATCATTCTGGCAGTTCCCAGACATTCAAACCAGTTTTTTTGGTTTTGTTAATAAGTCTTATTCTCAGAATCCCACACAGTACAGTTTACCTTTAAAGGTTTTACAGGTAAAGACTGCAAAAAGTCAAAAAACCTAAATGCCTACAAAAGACAAACCCAATGCCTTACTGCTCCACAAACTAAAAGCTTTTCTATCCTAAGCCTGTGCCCGCACTGCAGTATAACTGCAACTCAAACAGCTTAAAACCAGTTATTTTCAAAGACAGCCATGCATATCCTTCAAAACACTGACTTTATAAAACTTAAAATACTGAAAAGTAGTTAAGGGCTACTACAGAAGCTCCAGTCCCAAATGCACCTGGCCCTGATTGTCAGTTCAGCAACTCCTGGGCTGATGCAGAGCAGCTGAAAGATGGTGAAACCAGCTGCACTGCCCCATGAAAGGGCATCGTGTTCCCCTCACCATAAAAAGCAGCAGATCTTAGCACCAATTTCAGGCTATGATAGTACAACTATTTAGATTTTAACACCAAGTATTTCTGGGAACACATCTCTACCTTTCCCCAACTCAGCCTGACCACTCTGGTTACAGCAACCTATAAATATCCTTACCTGTTTCTCCCATCAATCTTCCAGAGGACAGCACACATGCTCATGCTCCCAGTTGGGAGCAATACATTTTGATAAAAAGTTCTTTGGGGAACTTAGATTTTACTATAAAGAGGGTGAAGGAGGGATGAGGGGGTCTCAGTTCACCAAACCCACTGCATGGCTTCTATCAGGACAGTGATGCTAAAAAGCGCATGGTCTGGCTAGCTAGTACAGGCATACATGAGCACAATTTATCTAATTTAGATTTTAAAAGAAAAGATCAGGTGGTTTCTCCTGAGACACAGGATTTGGTTAAATAACCAACTACTGCATCTTTTGGATTAAAACCAGAGCAGATGCCACTACTGCAAAATCCTAACCAGCACTGTAAAGAAATATCCCTAAAAGGCTGAAACGCCAGACTCGTGGGAAGGAGCACAGGGAAAAGCGAGCAGACAGCACTCCTGGGCACACAGCTCTGTGCCCATCTGCGCTCCTCGGGCTGGAGAAGAGCTCGGCAGTTAACGCGGATGAAGCAACGGGTTCTCCCATCTGAAGGATACTGCAAGAACCACTGGGAAGAGATGCTTAATAGGAGAACAAAGGATCCATTAAGCAATCAGAGGCACTAACTCATGTCATCGTCAGGACGGTAACTGCACCCCTACCAACAGCTTTCACAGCCGTGGCGCTTTATTTCTGCAAAATGGCCAGAAATTAGCAAAAAAGGCAAGGCAACGGCTTACAAGAATAACTTTGACAGACTCCCCGCTAAGAGCAGGAACGTGCCCTCCCCTCTGCTCTTTACCAGCTACCCGGTGGGGGAAGGCGACAGCGGCAACCCCAAGTGGCTCTCGAGGCACAGGCCCCCGCGGGATCCAAGCGAAGGGGCAGCGCCCGCCGTCGGAGCTGACACGGTGCGGGGAAGCCACCCCACGGCCCAGGCGGCCCTGGGGCCGGGCACAGGCCGAGGCTCGTCCCACACCGGCGGGGAGCTCGCAGCCCCGCCGGGGAGACGGGCAGGGTGATGCGAGGGGGCTGCGGGCACTCATCAGGCACGGCTATTACTAAATGCTAACGATAATAATTATCATTTCCTCCTTTCGTCAAAGTTTCTGGAAAGGGGGACGGCAGGGCGAAGCCTGCCCGAGCTGCTCCTTTATCCACCCCTCGCTCAGGCAGGCTGGCCGCCCCGGTTCCCACCGCTCCGCCCTAGCCGCACCTGAGCGTGGGGCCGATGCAGGCCGTGTCGGTGCTCTCGATCTCCCGCAGGATCCGCTCGTGCTCCGCCGCCGTCTCCAGGCTCTCCAGCTCCGCCATCTTCCCCCGCTCCATAGGGCTGCGCCGACCACACCTGCCCTACCCCGCCCGACCCTCCCCGCCCCGGGCAGCAGCAGCACCACCACCGCCGCCGGGGCCGCCCGCTCCGCTCCCTCCGTACAGCCCGACCCAACCCCAGCGCGCCAGGCACGCCGGGAAATGTAGTGCGGGTGGGAGGCACCGCCGCGGTCTGCGCCGGCGCTACGAGATGCCTGGCTGCCGAGGGGCGGAGAGAGCCCGGCGGCGGGGAGCGGCCCCCGGAGGCCCTGTCATCGGGGTGAGGGCGTCTCTGGTCCCTGCTGCCCGGAGGGGTGGCGTCCGCTGTGGCAGCGGACCTCCCCCGAATGGACGCAGCCCCATAGCTTCGACGCGTTCCCAAGGGGCGCAGCCCTACGGGGGGAACCCCACCTCCTTCTGCTATGATGGGACACAGCCCTGTGGCAGTGACTTCGTGTCCTTCTCAGAGAAGGAACGTCCCCCGTGGCAACAACAACTCCCCTGAGGGAGCACAGCCCCACGGCTGTGGCACCCGCAACGAGGATGCCCAGCCCCATAGCAGTTCACCCATGAGGATAAACTCTCATGGCTGTAACCCCATGTACTCTCCTGGGAGACAGCACAGCCCCATGTCAGCAACACTACTGAGGTCCCAGCAGAAATCATAGACTAGAATTATAGAATCACATAATTGCTTAGATTGGAAAAACCCTCTAAGACCACCAAACCAAATAATCAACCCAACACCTCTGTATCTACTAAACCATATCCCAAAGTGCCACACCATTGTGGTTCAGCCCCAGGCAGAGGCTGAGCACCTCCAGCTGCTCACTTACACCTCTAACAAGGAAAGAAAACAGACCAAGCTGCATGGGCTGGGATAAGGAAAAAAAATTAAAAAAAAAAAAAAAAAAAAACATTTTAAGAGAGCAACAAATAAGAGACACATCCAGTGATAACACAGAATACTGTACTTTACCTACCAGCTGACCAGATGGCAACAGAGACCACTCCACCAAAACAAGCACCTCCTATACCGAACACTTGCTTTTGCCCTACCAGTCCCTTTTATAGGGCTCATTGATGTCAGGTGGTGTGGAAACAGCCCCCACCAACTCAGCTCACCTGTGCTGGCTGCTTGGAGAAGTCAGTTCTGGCCTGGTTAGAACCAGGATACATGTCTAAATGTCTTTTAAATACCACAGGTATGGTGATTCCATCCCTTCACTGGGCAGCCTGATTCACTGTTTGATAACTCCTTGCATGATGACGTCTTCCTATAATCGAAACCTCCCCTGACAAAACTCAAGGTCGCTTCCTCTTGTCCTATCACTTGTCACTTGTGAGAAGAGACCAAGATTCACATCACTGCAACCTCCTTCCAGGTAGTTGTAGAGAGCACGTTCTCTCCTTAGCCTCCTTTTCTCCAGGCTAAACAACCCCAAGACCCTCAGCAGCTTGTCACCAGACTTGTAGTCCTGACCCTTGACCACTTTGTTGCCCAATTTTGGACCTGTTCCAGCAGCAAAATGTTCTCCTTACAGTGAGAGGCCCAAACTTAAACACAGCACACAAGGTGCAGCCTCACTAGTGCCCAGTACAAGAGGACGGTCACTTTTCTGGTCCTGCTGGCCACACTACTGCTGATAGAAGCTATTGGCCTTCTTGACTGCCTGGGCACACTACTGGCTCATATTCACCTGGCTGTAAACCAACTCCCTCAGGTCCTTTTCCACAAGGAAAAGAAACATGTGTCACTGCCATGAGTAGAGACATCCCTCTACCCCATGAACCTGTACTCTTCCTGCACTATCTTGTCCCTCAGACCCATGAAAAATATGACCTCCATCCTCAAAAAATGCCATTGCATAACACTTCCCACAGTCCAACAGAACACTTCCCACTGACACCAAACCACTTTTCAGCTTGATCCTAAAATGTTCCACCAGCTGCTGACTTGCAACACATCTCTTCCCCCAGTTAATGCAACCCAAGAAGCATCTTCACCCAAGGACACAGCAAAGGTTCCTCCAGAAAACAGCACCAGCCCCCAGAAACATCCTTAAATGTCAAGGTCTCCTTGAGGTTTAACACTGCAGTTGCCCATGTGGCTCTCTCCTTTGAAAGCAGCTTGTTATTATTGTTATTATTTTGTGTTGTGAAAATGGCACTGGCAGGGCCCCGTTCCCAGCCACATGTTATCAGTGTGGTGGAGCCGTCCTTGCACGGAGATCCCACGCTCAGCCAGAGGCACAGGAGGGAGAGCCACAGCTGGTGTAATGAAGAGCAGGACCAAGACCAGACTATGCATACCACTGAGGGTTTCTGCATTCGCTTTTGTTGTTTAATCTTCTGAGATAATAAATAAACTATGCTAATTGTACAAGCATTCCCTCAGTTCTGGCTTCCCTCAATGCTGCTTGCTAAAACTGAAGGCTGATGTCTGAATATCCCTGTATCATCACTTACTTAAATGAGAAGGTGAAACTTCTCAAAACATGATGCAACATGACTGGAACAACTCAGGAGGGGCAAGGAGAGCCTGGCAAAATCTTCATTAGTTCATGTGAAGTTCACCAGCCCTAGTACATCATGCGTACAATTGCCAAACACAGTGTCATGCGAGACCAGATGGATGTTGCTTTGGATGTGTTAACACCAGCAAGGAAATCTGTCCTCCCATGGCAATCACCATGGAGATCTTATAGAAGCTTTCCACGGACCAAGAAGCAAAGAGACACATCGATGGCAGAAGGAAGGCAGATAAAAATAGTAGGGCAATTTCTGAGCCCAGCAGCCTGGCACTACCTTCCCCTGGGGCTGTGTTGGGAGCCATATCAGGGCAGAAGCACTGTGCATTTTGTGTCTGCCTCCCACAGTTGCTTTGAAGAGGCCAGTGCTGCAGGCAAACCAGAGCATCCATGGCAGAAGGCTGGTGTTTCAAAAGCTTATAGGGACAATCTCCCATGGGAAAACACCATGATGGCTGCTGCAAGGAGCAGATTTCAAGTGCTTTTGCCTTCAGGCTGTTGAGATCAGGTGCCACAGGCAGCTCATCTCAACAGCCTGAATATAATGCACTGCTCAGTGTGTGATACATACCCAGCACTGGTGTAAAATCCATAGATAACACCATCTACTGCTGTTAGCAGCTAAGATTACTGTTTTCTTTCAAATTAGTAAGGACTTGTGCTGTTGGGGACTGGGCCAGTAGTCCCGAAGCCAGTGGTAACTAGAACATTGTCTTCACTGAGCTTCAGAAACAGGATTAAACACCAGTAGTTGAAGAGTGAGTGGCTGGCAACAATCCCTGTTGGTTTTAGTTACCAGATGAGAACTGCTATGAGTGCCACCAAGGCCAGGTTCCCTCCTGAATGCTTGGTTAGGCAGTGGTATTATCACAAATAAGGGTCTCAAAAACAGGGTTTAGCTTTCTCTGGTATGAAGAGATTTTTGATCCACTGGATTATGATACAAGGAGGTTAAGCACAGAGATGGGAACTTAGATAACTTAGTCAACAAATTCTGATGTTGACTTTAGCCTTACTTTAGTCTCACTCCCCTACAGCACCAGAAAGAATGAGGACTGCTGTTTTCAATGCCACAGTGTAGTGCTTCAGCAAGAAGAGGAGACCAGAGCATGGAGCATGGTATAAATCAGCCAGCGAGACCACATCCTGGAGAGAAGCATAAACCTCCACAGAGCAACATGGGCAGGTGCTGTGAGGTACTGTAGCAGTTCATCTAAAAAGAAAACAAGAAAACTTGGGTTTGAACAGAATCCACCAAAACATATCTCTCTCATGGGGAGAAAAGCACCAAAAACATTTCCATGGATTCATAAATAATCATACCAAATAGGAAGAGCTTCCAAGGAGCACCCATATTTTCCATGGGTCAACTGCCTTCTAAAACTATGGTGAAATCTAAGCACATTTTAAGATGAAAACTTAGTGCTGTTTGTGATGCCATAGCAAATCCCACCCAGCCTCCGACCTGACATTTCAACCACAGATCTCTTTGGTTGTTTTGCGACACCTGGTAGAGTCACAAATCTGCTGTTACCAAGTTTATGGTGTTCCTGTGTGATCCTGAACTCTGGGATCACCCAACCTCTTCTTTGATCAGCTGAACAGAGGTCTTGGAGCCTTTCACTTGAAGGCTTCTCTCCCAGTAATCTTTTTTGTTTGGTTGGTTGGTTTTTGTTTGTTGGTTTGGTTTTACAAAACCAACACTATTTCAAGATTTCCCTTAGTCTGTGGATACCAGAAATGGATACAGCAGTGGCTGTAGTACAAAGAGAATATAATCCATTTTCTTCTCCTCACCGCTTTGTTGGTATCATTTCAAGTACAATCATGCACTCCCACTGGCCACATGGTCACACCAAGGCTGATGTCCAACTGATTACCCACTGTCACCTTCAATTCTTTTCAGGTCACTGGGTCTGGGATGAAAATTTCCATTCTGTAAGAAAAGCCACATTCTTTGTCCCTAGACGCATGGCATTTGGTCACCTTTACATGAATATTCATTGCTTGCATCTGGCTTACCAAGAAGCCTGGGACTTGCCCTTATTTGCTGCCACAAAAACTTTGTACCATTTGAAAGCCTGTCCACAAGAAGTGTATTTATTCTTGCTAGTCACTGACATAAACCCTCTGTATTTGTATTGTTCTAACTTATTAATCAAATCACCATGCAGTACCAACACAAATGCATCAAAGATGTTTGTTACCAGCTCATAATCTCACTGAAAAATGATATTGAGTTTGCCTGACAGAATCTGTTTCTCTTTAGACTGTGCTGGCCGACATTAACTCTTTTATGTTCCTCAATTTCCTACTAATGAAGTTCCATATAATTATTTTTATGGGTCTGTCAGCCTGATGGAGCTTTAAAAACTCTCCCTCTTAATTACTGAGCTCTCGTTAGTGATTTCCAGTCCTCCAAAATCTCCCCAGTGTTCCAAAGCTTCCTTAAAAACTAGTGTAAGTGGTCAGACACCTTGAGCCACTTTCACCTGGCTTCATGTGCAGGTTACCTGGGGCCAAAGGTTCAACAGATTGCCTCTGTCTGCAAGCAGCTCAATCACTCCATCACTGCTGAAATGAAATACCATCACTGCCTACAAATTACTGTGGCACCCAGGATCTTCCCAAATTCAGGACCAGTTGTAATTCTGCCAATTCAATTCACCATAGTGATACCACCAACAGAATATCTTTTTTTGTTTGTTTTTTGTTTTTTCGGGGTTTTTTTTTTCAACCTTAACAATCTCTTTCTTACTCTGCTCATTTGGGGTTTTTCTTTTGTTCTGTTTCCAACTTCTCCTGCCTTCTCTGCCTCCTTGTCCACTCCCCACTCTCACTGCTGGCTTCTTCCCTTCCGGTCACCTCCATGCTCTTCTCACAACACCTATATTCAAATAATGCCAGGAAGGCACGATGCCAAGCTACTCTTGTATTTGGTCTCACCAGTGCTAGTCAGGAAAACATTTCACTGCAAAGTGAGTGAGGTCTCACAAACAGATCCAGAAATTAAAAGCAGAAAGAAAAGAACAAACAAAGCTACATGCTCATTAGACACTCAAATAATCTCAAGCAGGTTCCTGTCTCAGGTGTGGACTGGTGTCATGAAGCCCTTGTAGTTGCCTCCATACTCTCCTCCTGTGTCCCCAGCTTTCACCTGCACCTTCCATCTTCACCAAACCCCTTTTGCCACAAGTCCTCTCTCAGACAGGCTGGGCTTCCTCCTAGTTAGCTCTCTCCCACCCAACAAGGAAAGACGCACGGTATTGCTAAAGCAGGAGGAGCAGTGTGGGTGCTGACTAAGCACCCAAGTAGGCCAGTCCTGTTTGCTCTGGGGGTGCAGCAGCTTGGTTTACTTCTTAAAGGCTGACCTTTAGCACTCTCTGCTTCAACCTCAGGGGAATAAATAAATACACCTCTGCTGCCCAGAGAGGTGCCTGCATTTCATTTATCCACCTCCATCAGTTGCCACACGGTGCCAATTGAAAGCAGCCCCCATGTACCCGTGAAATGCAGCCTTGCCTGTTCCAGGGAGGGGAGAGCTTGGGGTTTGGCAGCCCTTTCGTGGGGTGAAGGAGAAAGGGCTGCAGCTGAAATGGAGAACCAGAGGAAGCAAGGAGCCACAGGGAGCTAGGCTGCTCCTGGTTGTATGGAGGGTGGGAAAAGGGCTGTCAGCAGCTGCTACTTCTGAGAAGGGCCCCAGCTCCCTCTGCACTGATTGCCACCATCCCACACACTTTGATGCCACCCACAGCAGCAGCAGCAGCAGTCAGCCTGGCTTGCCAGAGGCTTGGTGTGGTGATTCCACCATGGTCGTGCTGGTCGCAGACAGGTGCCCTTGCCTAGACCTAACTCTATGTGGTTTATTGCCTCTGGGTGCATTGATCTGCACATATCGGTAACCGCAAAGTAATCCAATCTTCCACAGTGTATTTCCTGAGGATAAATCCCCCTTTCCAGTTACTAGGCTCCCTGCTTAAAATCCTTCTCTGCTTTACATTTCAAGACAAATAAATGTTAAAGTCTCTGTAGTACTGACATGTCACTCCACAAATCCCTGCTTGAGACAAACCTTGGTGCTTCTAATCACGACTCTTGTTTTCTCATGCCTTTTAGTATAGTTTGTTTTCTGAATTGATAGCTCTGTCAGACTGAAACACTGGAGAGATGGACTTCAGCCACAGAGGTCTGGCTTTCAACCTTTGTGGAGGAATTTTCAAACCTGGGTTTATGGTTTGATCAAATATAGTGACAATAAATACAGTGACAATGCTGGACTGAAGATCTTCCGGCAAGCTGCACTGGGGTATCCAGAATCCTGCCAAAATCATCATTCATGCTTTCACCTCAACAAGGTTTGAAGCCTGAAGAAGTGGATCCCCACTCCAGCTTCTGGACTGTTTAGCGGAACCTGGGAAGCCCATGCTGGCAGGGCACAGCACAGTGAAGGAAAGGGCTGGTCTCTCTGTCTTTGTTTAGAAGCAGAAGGACAAACACAATCACCCTTAGGCTTGAGTGGTGTGTGATTTATTTCTGTTCCACATACGTCAGGAAGTGGTTAGCACCGTTGTGAGTGTTGAGTTCTGCCCTCTGCCATGGCTCACCCGTGACAGCAGCAGAAGGGAGCATCATTTATGGGTAAGAGGGAGACCCTTCCTCCTAGCCTATGATGAGGGGAGATTGCCTCTCTGCACGCACCCCTTCTCCTCATGGATAGCTGCAGGAGTGAGGTACCTGCTGTGCTGCTCAGCACATCCTCATTTTCCTTGCTGGTGTGAAATCCAGCCAGATAGCAGCCTCGCTGTATAGAGCAAGCAATCTGCTGGCATCTGAGGCATCTTGTCCTTAGAAGGTCACACAATTAGCTGCCGAACATGAAGAGGTCCCACAGCTGGGGTGGCCTTTGGGCTACTGAAAACAACATGCAGAGCTCAGGAGCAAAACCACAGCCGTCCCTTCCAGCAGCCCGTGGGTAGTCATGGCAATGATGACTACAGCCAGGGCCACCTTGTATGGCTTTGAGCCCTTCCCTTCTTGGGTGGTAACTCCAAGCAGAAATACCCAGGGCTCTTCCCGAAAGCTATTGTTAACAGCCCTTTGCAGAAGGAATTCAGTGCTTCCTCTCCAAGGCGCGTGAGCCCTGGCAGTGTTACGGCAGCTGCTGCTCAGGAGTACCAGCTCCATGGCATTCTCACCACCTCTGCAGCATGTGGGGTGGGTTTCCCCCTGGAAGCCCTCCTGCTTTTCCCTGGATTTGTGGGAGCCCTGTTAAATCCATCAGAGGCTGCTGAGAGCATTGCAAATACACACAATAGTACAGTGACAACAGGATCTGTGCCACAACACAAAAAGTGGCTTGGGTGGCTTCTCTGGATAAATTCAATAGGTACAATCTCAAACGATGGATAATTTGGTCAATTTTGATAATATACCCGTAGCTATTTAAAATCAGCACCACTAAGAGAAAGATATTTCCCTGGCATATCTCTGCTGACTTGTAGCAGTGACTCTCGCTCTCCCTGTGCTGTGCTGCCCAGGAGGGAAGCCCCCAGCCCTCCCTGCTTTCCCCCCCTCCACTGTCATCCCAGGGTCCAGGGTCTCAAGGGTCGTCCGCAGCTCCCTCCAGATTTTAAATGGCGCTGACACCTAGTGCTGGTTCTCTCAACTACAGCCTGAGCTGCGAGGGAAGGAAGCCCTAACGCTGGGGGGATGAAGAGCTGGGGGCTTCCGGGACTGCGTGATTTCGTGATGCTCACTCTTTGGATCCAGCTTCATCTGCCTCCTGCCTTGTGAAGGCCAAATGGCCCAGTGTACGGTGTGGGAGAGAAGCAGAGCATCTTCCATCTTTTAAAAGAATGGCCATTGATCTCTCTGGTTCTGGTGCATCTCTTCATCTTCCCAACCAACATTCTGCAAAGAGTTCCAACCCTCCTGCTGCCGGAGTGGGATCCTGGCATGTGGGCTGACACCTTGGCTGAGCCACTCCTGATGCCCTGGGAGGGTCTGTGACAACTCATCCTCCACACCTTCATGCTCACACAGAGAGGAGGTGATGCTCATACTTCTTAGAAAAAGCCCTCTCTGGAACATGTGGCTTCCCCTCTGCGTTCACGCGATGCTGCTCAGGACAAGGCTTTCACTAACTAGTATATTCGTACATGTACAACAGATCACACTCAGGGGCAGATTTTCCAGAATCTTCTTGCTTTCATCTTCTTGTTCTCTTCTTCTCTTGCTTTCAACTCACACCACGTCACCCCACAAGCCGCTCACTTGTGGCATAAAGTGAAATTCAACAAATCCTCAAAACAACCAACTGAAAAAAGAACCCAGGGACTGAGAAACAAACTGATCTGAGGGCCTATTGAATATGCCCTCAGATCAGTTTGTTTCTCGGTAGGTAGGGAATTCCCTTCCCTACCTATTATCTCAATCAGTTGCTATAGTATAAAAGCATATTAGCTACATTTATACATATATATATATATATA